>JAFEMH010004390.1:0-211807 GCA_022495995.1 Adenophora triphylla var. japonica | reverse complement strand
CCTATGGTTTTACACCTTCGGGTGGATCCAATCAGAGTTCCAAACTTGATTATACGTATGGATTGTAGTTCGGACTTCATGCAGCTTCTTGCCATTTTCCGAATCGGAGCGGACATCGCTTACTTTGATAGCAAGTGGGTTCATCATTTTCGATTAACTCCACTTCATGCACTTTCGTAACGAGAAATCCATATCTCTCGGGTTCGGATCGTGATCTACCACTTCGGCGAGGAACTTGTGCATCTTGAACCGGTTCCACGACGGTTTGTGAACTTAGTTCCGGTTTCTACCATTGGTTCAATGTTGTTTTTCGGGTTCTCGGAACTTCTTCGAGATCTATTTTACTCCCATTTGGTTCCTTTGCTTGAAGAAACTCCTTTTCTAAGAAAGTACCATTTCGAGCAACAAACACTTTGTTCTCGTTTCGGTTGTAAGGAGAAATAGTATCCTTTTTGGTTTCCTTAGGATATCCCACAAAAACACATTTATCGAGATTTAGGTGCTAGCTTGTGTCGGAGAGTTTAACTTCTTGACATATGCATCCACAAACCCCAAAATCTTCATGCCAAAGACAAACTAGGTTTTCTTCCATGCCACATCTCATATGGGGTCTTTTGAACCGATTTGGTAGGAACTCTGTTTATAGTGAAAGCGGCGGTTTCTAGTGCATGTCCCCAAAAGGATAAAGGAAGCTCAACTTGACTCATCATAGAACGAACCATGTCCAACAAAGTTCTATTCCTCCTTTCGAGACACACCCATTCCATTGTGGTGTTCGGGTGGAGAGAGTTACGAAACGATTCCACAACTCTTAAGATATTTGTCAAATTCTTGGCTCAAATATTCACCACCTCGATCGGATCGAAGTACCTTAATAGTTTTTGCGAGTTGATTTTGCACCTCATTTTGAAATATTCGAAATATCTCAAACGATTCACTCTTATGTTTCATTAGATAAACATATCCAAATCTACTATAATCATCGGTGAATGTTATGAAGTACCGAAATCCTCCCCTAGCATCGCTACTCATAGGCCCACATACATAGGTATGTATGAGTCCTAATAAGTCGCCCGCCCTTTCACCGATTTTTGTAAATGGGTCCTTGGTCATCTTGCCAAGTAAACAAGATTCGCATGTCTCATATGATTCATAATCATGTGAGTCCAAAAATCCATCTTTGTGGAGTTTAGAAATGCGTTTCTCGTTTATATGGCGACGACAATGCCATAAGTAAGTGTGGTTTACATCATTGGGTTTAGATTTCTTGTTAATGTTATAGACATCATTATCACGATTTTCAATATCAAGAACATAAAGGCCATTGAATGAAAAGCAGTACAATAATGCATATCACTCTTGTAAATAGAAAATTTCTTATCACATATAAGAAAATTAAAACCTTCATTATCCAAACATGAAATCGAAATAATATTCCTACTTAAAGTGGAACGTAATAACAATTGTTCAAAACAAGTATTAGTCCACTAGGTAAAGTAACTTCATAAGTTCCTACGGCTAATGCGGCAACTCTTGCTCCATTCCCCCACACGTAGGTCCACTTCACCTTCCTTAAGCATCATACATTCTTTAGACCCTGCACATTTAAACAAATGTGAGTTCCACATCCGGTATCAATACCCAAGAACTAGAAGTAGATAGGAATATATCTATAACAAAGATACACGAAGTTGAAGCAACTCCTTTGCTCTTCTTCGGTGCTTCCTTGTATTTTCGCAATTTCTCCTCCAATGTCCAATCTCATTGCAATGGAAGCGGTGCGTCCTCTTGGGACTTAGGCTTAGCCTCTTTAGGCTTGGAGGCCTCTTTGGGCTTGGCAACCTTTGCCTTAGGATTAGCAACCTTTGCTTTTCCTTTACCCTTGAACCCTTTCCCCTTGTTAACCATTAGCACTTGACTGGCGGTCTTCTTCTCGACAATCTTGGTTTCATGATAGTCAACATTTGAACTAACTCGGAAAGGTTTCTATTCATTCCACCCATGTTATAGTGCATTATGAAATGACTAAAACTTTTAGGTAATGAATTTAGTATTATGTCTGTAGCTTGACTCTTGGCTAATTGGAAAAGCGAGCCTTTCAAGATGCTCAATGTGGCCCTTTAACTTGAGAGCATGGGGACCACGGCTTGTCCTTCACTCATCTTGCATGAGGTCAAGGATCTGGCGTGTTGTACCTTTCTTGCCTAGCTTGAATTTGGAACATTTCCATCGACCGATTGTTTAAGTCATTGTCCCCAGTGCTCAAGATTCTTCGAAGACTCTTGCACATGGCGGAGAGCATAAGGCAACTAACATGCCTGTAGAGTCACGCTTGTGCTTCGAGATATTGTTCCCTTATTGCCCTAGCGGCATTGGCGGCGGGTTCGAGGTGGAATAGGTTCGGTGAACGTACGGTTTCTCCTCTTGTTTGAGAACAATTCTCAAACTACGGATCCAATCCATATAGTTTGTACCATTCTCTTCCAACTTTTCCTTCTCAAGGACAGATGCGATGAAAAGTGATTATTGTTTGATGCCATTTATTCTACAAAAAGATATACATAAAATATGAACACATATAAGTAAACATATCATATGAGAAGTATAGTGCATTTAAATAAATGCTCCCACTAAATTATACACCTTCAAATGCAAATAAGCATAATATACATTTAATGGGCTAAGATCCAACTTTAATTCAATTTCAAGTTTGCTATGGCAAACCGCTCAAAATTTAAATTAATTAGGTAGAAAACATCAATCATATCACATATATGACTCTTAGATCTTTTATGAGATTAATTCAAGACATCGTATGTCTAGGCATATTTTAATCTCATCTTATGCCTTGGAGTCCAAAACCATTTTGATAACCCAATTAAGTTCATTCACTTTAAAACGTATAGGAACCACCATTTCCTCATCTTGCTCGCATTCGGAATAGAATCAAAGCACCTTGCTATGGCAAGCCCACCCAAAACTATCCGAATGGTCTCAAGTGTTTTAATCATGAATTGGCATAAAGAACTTAAAAGTTAAAGGAAGGTTCTTTAAAGGTAGATTATAAGCATATCGAAAGATAGTCTAAATCATGCACCGGGTAAGTTCCCGGGAAGATAGGTGAGCCGCAAGGACTTCTTAAGTACCAACTCTTCCTTAGACAGTAACTCTCCTAGACATGCATAATTAGAAATCAACTCGATTAGGCAACATAATCCTTACCTTTTATAAACAATCAGTTTCCTTTTAAATTTCGCATATTTATGACTTGTTTCCATAAACAATCATAAGATCCAAAATTTACCATGTCTAAATCTAAACATATTAGGAAACTAAATATCATGTTTCAACTAAACATCTAATTTAATAATTCTTAACAATTAAGAACAAATAATTCATGCATCGCAACAATTAATAAAACACATCTAAATTAATTAAGCATGCATAAACAATGAATCAATCTAGCATGAACTTATAAACTCAATTTTATAACATCCAGATTTTCATATACATTGCAATAATTATTAAAATCAGATTTTAATCAATTAATCATGTATATCAATGAATCAATCTATCGCGGACTTATAAACTCAATTTTTATAACATCCAGATTTTCATATCAACATATCGATTGTAAACACAATCAAAGAATAGCGTAAAATTTGAACAAACAGATTCGCTCAGCTTTTGGCTTATGTCGCGTGACAACATCGCCCGAGGCTTAATATGTCGCGCGACGTAACAGCCGCTTAACTCCGAATTCCACATGGCTCGATATGTCGACGACATAGGCAACAGGGTTACGGGATTTCCCATTCGAACCAATACAGATTACAAACCAATTAAATCACATAAAACAAATTTTCTGATTTAATTCAGCATAAATTGAAAACGATTTTCACATTGTTTCACATAAACAATTAAAAATTCTATCACATACATAACATGCAATAAGCATATAAACAATTTATATCTCAAACCTAGCATGTTAATTCAAACTTAATCATACGAACGGGGCTCACGATACCACATTTGGGTTTTACGGGTCCATGCGCAGCTGAATTAAGCATTAAAACATAAACCAAGAAGCCCTAGGATACATTCTATACAATTAATTTGAATACCTATGAGATAGAATTAAACCAACCTTGAAACGCTTTCCGGTCTTGAGCTATCGAACGATTTGATTATGTGATATCGAATCACAAACTTCGTTCTTCAACTTTGCTTGAACTCTAGGCCTTGATCGATGAACGAGCGAAGACCCTCTTTTGGTATCCACACCTTTGAATGAATCCAAGAACAATTTCTTGTTGATTGCTAGATCTAAACCTTGAAGAATATTGAGAGAATTTGATTGTGAGTTTTGCTTTAAAATTTCGGCTAGGCTTTTAGGTGTGATGTAACCCTTGTATTTATACTACAATAGTGTAAATACCTCTTCTAATCAAATTAGAAGAGACAATCATCAAAAACGCCAGATAATTGGCCTATTATGTGGCGCGGTATATCAAGCCATTGGCTTGATATGTCGCGTGACATAAGTAACTGGATTCCGCGAGCCTCTCAATCATTCTTCCTCCGGTTTAACCAATTCATTCTAGTTGTGTGTGACCCAATAGGATTACATCATGTTGGCAATGAGTTCGATCATATCGAACCTCATAAGACATAAGCGGACTCTAGCAAGCCATTATGTCTACCCAAATAATGCAACGTAAGAGTTCACGTTTCCAACGGTGTACTTCCATTTATCCCTTTTTGTCTCACGATGTTATATTGAACACAAGTCATGGTCCTTGTCAACTTGTTATTGTTCAATGCTTTCTCGATTCTTGAGTATAATGATAATTCCAATCATATTGGGGTACGGCCATACACTTTCATCATTATCACTCATCGAGGGGCCCAAGCATAACATCTCTCTTCCGAGGACAAATTCCTTCTTGACTTATCATCCTTCCCATCATGAATCCGATCATGCCAATGATAGTCTTTATAGATATCGTGTTAAGATGTCGTTTGACTAAAATCAAACATGACTTTCATCATATGTAAGGTTATGATAGTCTTAGGTCTAGGAAATAAATGAAGTAACCGTATGAGATTTAAGTATGACATTTGACCATGACATAAATCTCATGCGGGTCATGTCCAGTCACTTGTTCTCTAACAAGTACCCATAATTTCAATGTGCATCTCTTATGCATATAATCATCACATGATTATCCATTGACAATTATACTAATTTATTCTCTTAATAATTAGGGACAGAGATTATTATAAACAAATATACAAAACATATAATAATCAAATAATAAACATCTCATATAATAATAAATAATGTCAACACATAAGTCTATCAATCATAGGCCTAGGGCATAACACCAACACTCTCAAACCACAACGTATCTCAGTCCTGCCATCCAAATTCCAAATGCCAGAAATGAAAAAGTACAATGGCCGAAGTTGTCCCAAGACTCATCTGAACAGTTTCACCCTAGCCATGCGAGCCCATGACACCTCTCTAAAACACATGATTGATACGTTCCATCTTACTCTGAAGGACCACACCCTCCAATGGTTCTTAACCCTGCCCGATTAGCAAAGGTTCTACTGGAACCAAATTGTTAAAGCCTTCATGACCAAGTACAAGGCCAACATTTAGTATGTTACCAACGAGGAAGACCTCTAGAGCACCAAGCAAAGGGAGAACGAGCCTTTCGCCGAATTTGCTAAGAGATGGAATTGGAAGATGTCTGAGATCATGGAACCCCTGAATGAGGAAAAACAGAAAGATATCTTCCTAAGCTATTTATGGCCATACTTCCAGCAAGGAATAGGACATGGCTACTACCCAAGCCTAAGGGAGATGGTCAGCATCGATACCCGAATTGAAACCTGTTGGTCCCAAAGGTGGCAACAAGGGTGGAAAACAGCTAGAGGGGGGGGGGTGAATAGCTGTTATAAAATTCTCGCCATCTTTTTGAAAACAAAACCTCTTGCTTACAAAACCGCTTGCAGTGTATTAAAACCGCAAGTGAGGTTTGCAAAATGCACAGCGGAATATCTTAAGTTTATAAGTGCAGTTTAGAGGTGCAGTTTATAGTGCGGTTTTCACAAATAGTAAAGTGAGGTTTGACAATGATTAACCAGAAACACAATTCTAAACAATGGATAACCTAAATTAAGATCAAACAGATAAAGATAAAATAATCAGTAATGAACAATAAGTAAAATGCAGAATAGTAATAACATAATATTTGGAGTGGTTCAATCGTAAATGATTTACATCCACTACCAAGATGGTTAGTCTTGGATTTTCTAAGAGTTAGATTTTATATTGAGTATGAGAGAGATTACAAAGATACAAGTATTCAAACTCAGATCTAAAATCTATTCTATGAAGATCAAATCCTAGACTATATAACCAGTGTATCTCAAATGAATAATCTATGTGATTAATCAAGTGAGGTGTGTGTGTGTTTAACAAGATCAAGGCTCTTTGAATCTATATGATATAGAGCACAATGATTCTTGAGTGTTAAAGGCTTGATTTTTGGACTGGAGATTTTTCTTGAAGGAAGAAGATGAAGATTCAAAGGGTTGAAAATTTATGGGAAAAGCTTCAATCTTCTTATGAACTCACTGCAATTTCAATTTCTCAAGCCATCTTCAAATGTTGAAGAATGGGGGTATTTATACCCAAGCACCAAGAAAGTAGCTGTTGGGAACAGCTGTAGCAAGTATTGTACTGGTGCATTCTGATTGGTCCATAAATCCACTTTTGTCCCTTTGTTCAGAAGTTACAGATAAGGCAGATCAGACCTTAGCTGTAATTAAGGAATGAAGGACATCTGTCACCTTTTCAGGATCCTTGCAGATCCTGTCTAACAGTTAGTCACGTGACAAGATTTTGTGGTTGACTTTAAATATTGCTGACGTGGATTCCAACAGTCAAAAGTGGTTCATCTTCAAGTCTTCAATCATTGGATGCGGTTTGGTGATGATGCGATTTAGGAAGTGCGGTTTCACCAAATGAGGTTTCACTGCAGTTCTTTGAAGTGCGGTTTCAATGAATGAATTCCACACTGCGGTTTGCTAGTGCAGTTTTAGTCGTGCGGTTTGAAACTTTTGAACTGAAACCTCATGTCCAATGAGTCTTGTGCCAGTCTTCAAGCCTAAATAAACCTATTCTATAAAATTGACTTATACTAAAAAATTGAAGTCTAAGCTTCATTACATATGGGCCTAAAGTCCAGAAAATAGAGTTGAGGTTATGGTATCAATCAAATTAAAGCTAAAGCTAGGAGGGTTAAAGTATGCATACCCAACAATCTCCCCCTATTTGATTGATGTCATTACCTACTATAACAAAAGCAAACATTATCTCGGTTAATCCTGGAAATGGTCCCGTTAAAGCAGTTAAAGGTACAAATAATGGGCAGAATAATGGTAAGCAGAAAGAAATTGTCTCGGGCAATATTGTCAATGCTCACGTGAAAGCTGGTGGCCAAGGTACGTATAATATGGCCTTGAAATCCAACTCGGAAGGTACGCATCCTACTCCTAATTATTCTATGAATGTTGTTGGTACTTCTTCTATGGTTCATAAACCCCCATCTCCCCTTGGCTCAAAATTTTTTGGTTCTAACCTTGTTACTCATGGTTTTAGTTTTCTTCCAAAGCGAGGAGCCCCTTTTGTTTCCCCTAATACTTTAAAAGCTGCTAATAATATGGAAAAAACTGCTCCTAATATTAATCCCGGTGGTAATCATATTATTATTGAAGATGGGTCTATCGAGCTTGAAGAAGAGCTTGAACATATTGAAAATGAATTTAAAGAGGTTACCAATTCTATTCCCATTTCCGGCCCATCTTTGATTGGTGCAGATAGTTTCATTCATTTGGAAGATGGTAAGTGTGAATCGGACTCTGAATTGGAGGTGGTGGATACTACTATTCGTAAATGGCCTGGTGAGGAGTTAATTGATAATCTTCAGTTATCTCCTCGTGGCCCTCGAGTTACCTCTCAGTTTGATATTCAAGAGGTCTTCAATGAGGGTAGGGATTCTTTATTTGATGGGAATGTCCCAAATTATGGGAAATCCAATGATTCTTTGGCTTAAAAGCCCTCTCTCTGTCTTTTATATCAAAATTGTTTTAATGGTTGGGGTTCTAAGTTGGAATATCCGAGGTATTGGTAATGCTGCCTCGGTTCGCCGTTTTAAGAGATTATTAAGGATTCATGATGTCTTTATATGTGGTATTTTTGAGCCTAAGGTGGATCCCATGTTGCTTCCTTCTTACGTTCGTAAAATTCGTTGTCTTGGAGGTGCTGTTAATGATAAGGGGAATATCTGGGTTGTGTGGAGGCATGGCATCACCTGTGATGTCATTTTTCGTGATGACCATGTTATCACTGTTCGAGTGTCTAATTCTCTTTGGCCCAATCCTGTCCTTATGTCCTTTGTTCATGCTAGTTGTAGCAAGTATACTAGAAGGATTTTATGGGATTATATTATTGTTGTGAGCAATACTGATGATCCCTGGTTAATTGTGGGGGATTTTAATTCTGTTGTTGATCAATCTGAGAAGCTTGGGGGTAGGCCGGTGGTGGATTCTAGGGTTTTTGAGTTTGTTGATATAATTCAGGTTTCTAATCTTATTGATGGTGGTTATAGGGGTCATATCTTCACTTGGTGGAATAAGAGATCGAAGCGTGCAACTATTCATCAAAGACTTGATCGTGCCCTGTATAATGATAAATGCCTGCGTTGTTTTGCCCAAACTTCTATCGATCATCTTAATAGGACTTGTTCTGATCATGCTCCGTTGGCTATTAATATTCGTTTAGTTGATGAAGTTCGTAAGGGTGTTTTCAGATTTCTCAACGTTTGGACTCATCATGATTCCTTCACTTCTTTGGTTCGTTCTTCGTGGGATGGTAGAATCTTTGGTAGGCCATTGGTCAAGTTTAGTAAGAAGCTTACTCGCCTCAAACATGACATTCAACTTTGGAATCGTTCTACGTTTGGGAGAGTTGACCAGCTTGTGAAACATGCTGAGGATGAAGTTTATGCTAAAGAGCTTCTTTTTGAACAAGATTCTAGTGATGATAATAGGGCTGCCCTTTATCTTGCCCAAGCTAACCTCTCCTATCGTCTTAAGATTGAAGAGGAGTTCTGGATGCAAAAAGCTAATTTAGCCTGGGTTAAGGATGGTGATAATAATACTCAGTTCTTTCATGCTTATGTGAAAAAAAGAAGACAGAAATTATACATTCATAAAATCCGAGATAGTGATGGGAATTGGATTTTGGATCAGGGTCTGATTCAGGAGGAGGCTATTCCTCAGTTAATTTCCAATGAGGAAAATAAGATGCTTATTAATCCCCCTACGCTTAAAGAGCTTCATGATATCGTCCTTAGTATGAGTGGGACTAGTGCTGCTGGTCCAGACGGATTTACGGGTGAGTTCAATCACAAATGCTGGGATATTATTTGCATGGATCTTTATAATGCTGTCCTTGAGTTCTTCTCAGGGTTTCTTCTTCCTCGGAGCTAGACTAGTACGCTTATTATTACTATTCCTAAGGTGGCAACCCCTACCTCTTTCTCGCAGCTTCGGCCTACTAGTTTGTGTAATTTTTCCAATAAAATCATTACCAAACTTTTATGTTCTCGGCTGCAATCTGTGCTCCCTCGTATTATATCTCCTCAGCAAAGTGGCTTTGTGAAGGGTCGGCTGATTCATGAAAATGTTTTGCTTGCTCAAGAGCTCTTTCAGTCTATTATGAAGAAGGTGCATGGGTCTAATGTTGCGTTAAAGCTTGATATGGCTAAGGCGTATGGCAGACTTTCATGGTTTGCTTTGATTAAGGTGATGAGGAGATTTGGCTTTGCTGAAGAATGGATTGACATGATTTTTAGATGCATCAATTATTGTTGGTTCTCGGTTCTTATTAATGGTACTGCTAATGGTTATTTTGTTTCTACTCGGGGCCTTCGCTAAGGGGATCCTATATCTCCTAGCCTTTTTATTATTGCTGCTAAAGTTTTAAGCCGAGGTCTTAATAATCTCCATCTCCTTCACCCTCATGTGGCCTTTCATACGGGCAACCTTAATGTTCCTATCATCTCTCACTTGACCTATGCTGATGATATCATTATCTTCTGTAACGACAGTATCCCTTCTCTTGAGCGACATATGGAGTTCTTGACGTCCTATCAACATTTCTCAGGGCAGCTCATTAGCATATCTAAATCTTGCTTTCTGATGGGTCGGGATGTGGCTGATCATGATAATTCTATTTCTCTTATTACGGGGTTTCAAAAGAAAAATTTGCCTATTGTTTATTTGGGTTGCCCTCTTTATATTGGTAGGAAGGTTCAATCTTTGTTCAATCCTGTTATGCAGAAGCTTCGAGATAAGCTTGATTCGTGGCACGGTAAACTTCTCTCGGTTGGTGCTAAGCTTATTTTGATCAAAACCTGCCTCCAAGCTATTCCCATTTATTATATCTCTTTACTTGATCCTCCGAAGGGTGTTGTTAATTCCATGAATCGCCTTATTGCTAACTTCTTTTGGAGTAGCTCTAACGGGGGAAAAAGTGTCATTGGGTTTCTCGAAATGAGTTTTTCTGGCCTATAGAAGAAGGGGGTTTAGGCCTCCGTAAATTTGAGGAGATGGCGACTGCTTTTTCTATGAAGCTTTGTTGGAGGTTTCGTATGTCTAACTCTCTTTGGGCTCAGTTTCTGGCGGCCAAATATTGCCGTGATACTCATCCTATGGATGCTATTTCTAGATTGGTCTGCTCTCATATTTGGAAGCGGATGGTTGCGGCTAAGGATTTGGTGGAGAGCCGTATTGCTTGGGGTGTGGGTTGTGGTGATATTTCTATTCAACAAAAGTGGCTTCCTCATGATTTCCCTCTCCTTGATGATCGCCATGATCAGATTTTTTCGTTATTTGAGGATGGTGTTTTACGGAAAGATTATATTCGGGATACTTTTTTTGGTCAGCAATGTTTGTTGGAGCTTCAAGCTTTTGGTATTCGGATTGATGGTGATTGTGATCTTCCGTTTTGGACTCCTTCCTCTTCGGGCAAATTTTCTATCTCTTCGGCTTGGAGGGAATGTCGGGTGTCCAGGACTCGGAGTAGGGTTTTTGCTTGGTGCTGGCATAAGTTTATTCCTCTCAAGGTGTCCATCTTTATGTGGAAATGCCTAAAGGCTGCTCTCCCTACTGATGACAACATATCTCGTAAAGGTATCTCTATTGTTTCTCGTTGTCATTGTTGTGCTAACCATTCTCTTGAATCCCTGCAGCACATTCTTTTACATGGTGATATTGCTTTTCATGTGTGGAATTTCTTTGGGAATTTGATTTGCTTCCAAATTTCGGGGTCTACTATCATGCAAAGGATGATTGCTTGGCATGCTTGTAAAAATTCCAAGCTTAGTCGGGCCGTGATTTGGTTGGGAGATATTCTCCCGAGTATCATCTACTGGGAGCTTTGGAAGCACATAAATAAATGCAGGTTTGATGATGTTACTCCTAGTTGGGCAAAGGTTCGTAATAATATTCAATTCCATATCAGTGAAATCCTTCAGGCTCACAGCTTATCCTTTCATGTTCATCACTCGGAGGTAAATATTGCTTTATTCTTTAATATTAGTATGGCTGCTTCGTCTATTGCTCGTGTCAAACTTGTTTCTTGGTCCCCTCCTTCTGTGGGACAAGTGAAAGTTAATACGGATGGTGCCTCTCGTGGTAATCCGGGCATTGCCTCGGGTGGTGGTATTTTGCGCCGGCATGATGGGTCGTTTATTTATGCTTTTTGTCGTTATTATTGTAATGCTACTAACATGGTTGCAAAAGCTAGGGCTGCTCTTGATGGAATTACTCAAGCTAGGTTACTGGGTTTCAATTCTATTTGGCTTGAGGTGGACTCTGAAGTTTTGTCTCTCATTTTACTTCGCAAATGCAATATCCCTTGGGAGATTTGGTATTACATTCAAGACATTTTCAGAGTTATGGAGGAAGCGTCTATTCAGGTAACTCATGTCTACAGGGAAGGTAATAAAGTGGCAGATTATCTTGCAAATATCTCGGCAGCTGAGCAAGCGGATTTTCAGTTTTCATCTTTGGAGACTTGCCCCAAGCCGTGTCAGAGCCTTCTCTACTTTGATTGGATTTCATATCCTAATATTAGGTAGTAGCTTCGTTCTATTATTGATGTATTTTCTTTTGTTTTTAGATTCCCCCCCCTTTTGTTGAGGATCTTACAGGTTGTGTAAGAACTCCCCCTAGGTTTCTTTTCCTGGTGGTTAAGGTTGTCATGTCCCCCACCATGTTTGTAATTTTATTTTTCGTTATTAATAAAATCTAGGGAGTACCGTCTCCTTTTGCCAAAAAAAAAAAAAAAAAGCAAACATTGTTCTTGGTAAAAACATGTCCATAAGAATTAACATGGTAAGTCATGTCCCAAGACAATGCACACACTAGCTTAAGTTATAGATTTCTATACTATAGAAAGATAAATAACTTACAGGTTGAAAGTATAGAAATGCATTCAGTGCATACATAAAAATATGAGTTTTAGTTTAAGTAAGCGGTTTAAACTGAATGTTTAAACTTCAATTTCAAAATATGATTTTTAAATTAAGTTTATGAAATGAGGTTTTAAACCAAAGCGGTTTCATTGTTCTACAAACAAGTAGTTTGGTATGAACAAGGTTTTAGAACTATGATGCAATTTTCATTACTACCTCAAGCGGTTTGAGTTACAGGTCTGTGTAGGAAAGCAAATTACAAGGTTACAAAAATAGCAAAAAGAGTTAGACCAAAAAAAATACCAAGAGAGTGCGGTCTAACTATGGATCTACCTACTGAATGTTGGCATTTGGTGCAGGCGGTCCATCTACAACATGATCTACTCCTTGCTGCGGTTGAGGGTTGTTGAATGCTCAGTTCTCCATTCTCAAGGTCCTTCTGATCCTTCTCACTTCTTCTGCGGTTCGGCCTTGAGCAGTTTCCAGTCCTTGAAGAGTATTTTCTTGAGTTGCAAGTCTGAGGTTTGCTTGGCCAACCGCTCTAGAATTCCTCGAACATGTTCAGTCAGATCTTCAATCTTAATATGGAAGGAGGAATTCAAGGAATTGGAAAAAGTATGAATCTCCCCCTGAATTGCAGCTGTTTGAGCAGATATGGCTTCTTGAAGGTTTGGCTCTAGCTCAGCAATGCTCCCCCTCAAGGAGTTATCCATTTCATTAATTTTGGAGCTGAGTCTGCTGTTGAATCCTTCCTTAAGGTTTTCCAGTCTATCATTGACCTCATCAGTCAGAGTGTTTATCTTTGCTGATAGACTGTCACCCATGAGGTTCATCTTCACATTCAATTCTCCTTTAAGGATATCAAGCTCTTCTAGGAGGCTTGTTTGCATAGAGTCAAGGACATATATGAGGTTTTGATCAGGTTGAGATCTGGAGTTGAAAGCTTCAAGAAGTTTTGTCTTCAACTTTTCAATATCAGTCTCAAAGGTATCACAGATAATATCACCAGCAATAGTGAACATATTTTTGAGTTGATCTCTGGTGACAGAATCTCCTATGAACTCAATGACATTGTCAGCCAACTATTGTTTGAAAGAGGTGAGGCTGGACTCAACTGAAGTATTGACAATGTTTGCAGTTTGCTCATCCGCGGTTGAAGGTGTTCTCTCCCCTTAATGGCATCCATCAATTGAGATTTCATAATGGCCATCTCTTGGGTTTGAGAATCAACCTTGGCTTGAAGGGAGCGGTTGGAGGCTTCCAGAGAGCGGTTAGACTCAGTGACCTTGATCATGTGGCCCTGATTGGCTAGGAGTTGGCCTTGGATAAGGTGAAGAGTGGAAAGAATTTGAGTGTAATCAGTTGGGGTGGTTGAAGAGGATGGAATATGAGTGAATGAGGGAGGAGATTGGGAAAAGGCTTGTTGGCCAGTTTGGATAATGGGAGGGTTTGGGGAGATAGTGCTGTTTGGGGTAGTTGGGTATTGAGGGTTTGGAATATTTGGGTGGTTGGAACTGTATGAAGTTGGGTGGGTGGGAGTGGAATGGGTAGTGTTTGAGGTAAAGTAATAGGTGGGGCTGTGATGGGGGCGGTTTAGGTTGGAGGAGGAAGGGAGGTTTAAGGTGGAGGTGAGTTAGAAGTAGAGGCAGTGTGAACAGAAGGAGGAGGTGATTGATGTTTAGGAGAAGGAGGAGGTGTAGGGGTTTTTGATGGAGGTGGAGTTTGAATGCATTTTGAACAAGTAGGGGAGGTTTGGCCGCGGTTCAAATGAGGGGGGCAGGAAGGAGTTGGATTTTTGTGGATAGACATGGAAATGGCTTGGCCCACGGATGGTTTTTGAGTCCAATCCTGAAAGGCAGGAGGGAAAGGGGATTCAATGTCTGATGGGGTGTGATAGCCAGATTGAGAGGAGGAATGTGATGGAGAGGGAGAAGGGGATCCCTGGTCAAAGTATGAGGCATTTTCTCTAGGGATGGGCAAGGAGGTTTGAGCAACACGTTTGAGAAAATGTTTAGGCCCTTTTGAGTTGGCTAACTTTGCACCCATTTTGGTCCTTTTTTCTTTTTGGAGTCTCCCCTGAGCGGTTTTAGCTCCTAGCAGTTGGATAAGGAAAAGCGGTTTGGGTAAAGTTTGAGGTTTAGAAGGTTGTTGGGGTTGGATTGGAGATGGAGGTGGAATAGGCTGTTGAGGTTGAGGTTGGGTAGGGGGCTGCGGTTTGGGGTCAGTCTGCGGTTGGGAAGGTGGTGCGGTTGCTTTACCTTTTGCAGCCTTTTTCTTTGCAGCTTCTCTCTCCAACCTATCCAGCTTATCTCTGTAGAACTGCACTAAATCTTCACCAGTCAATCCTTCCCTTGTCTATTTGACTCTCCTTGCTCTAGCAATCAGTGAAGGTATTCCAGCATCTTCCTCTTCTTCTTCTTCCATTTCTTCTGGCTCATCAATGAGCATCTTCTTCTTTCCTCCTTGACTTGGACCAGCACCAGCAGTTGAATGCGGTTTGGGTGCTAGCGCTGTTCTGGCCTTCTTCTTAGGCGGTTCAGCTTCATTCTTTCTCTTCTTGCTAGCCTTCTTGACCGCTTTGCCAACTGCTGTGGTTGCGGTCTCAGGACTCATCTTGATATAAAATTCTTTGGTGGGGAGTATATCAGCATCCCATATGTCTTTGTATTCCTTATCACCAAAATGGAGTCTGAAATTGTGGAATACACTCAAACCTAGTGTCTCTTCAGTACCCCAATTAACAGTCAGCTCAGGGTTAGCTATTCGGAGCTCTTCCAGGTGTTGGTAGTTGGCAAACACAGCGGTTAGGAGCCTGCAAAAGGGTCTCCATCTTTGATCTACATCCTTCTTCTTGAGCTGGAAGGTGTCAATATGGGCAGAGAGTTCCCTCATAAGAATCTTTGGACAATGGAGGGGAATCTCACTGTGAATGGCACTGCAGTACAACCATTATTGGGATGTAAAGTTGTTATGATTACCGTTCTTCCCACACATAAATTTTCCAACGAGGAAGCATAAGTAGCTCGTTAGCTCACCAAAATCCTTTCTAGGGATCTTTTTGTACTGTCCAGTGAGGGTAGGGATCCCAGCAGTGGTGGAGGTGGTTGCATCCATAATTTCTTGCCCAATTCTCTTAGGAGCATTTGAAACACTGAATCCAAAAGTATTTCGGATGTCCAAGTAGTCTATGGAAACATCCAAACCTTCAACATTGGCAGTAAGGCAGTTCACCAGTAAACCATTTCCAAGGTCTCTCTGTCCCTTTTTGGCGTTGGTGTAGAATTGATCCACGAAAGAAGGGATGTTATAGGATTGCTTTTTGGTAAACAGAGGGAGAATTCCATAAGCTTCCATCTTCTTGAGCAAATCTCTTCCTAGGGCATCTCTTCTTAAATCAACATCATTTATTTCCCAACCTGGTAGGAAAAATTGAGGATCCTACAAAATGAAACTTTAAAGTTAGATCCATTTTATGGATTCACAGTTCACATGCGGTTTAAGCATCCATGCGGTTTGGCAATGGTGCAGTTTGAGGAGTGAAATACCTCAAACTCCAAGTGAACTGTGAATGCAAGGCAAGGAAATAAGTATGAGATCCTAATAGCATATTTACTAGTACGTGACATTGTAATCCAAAATTATCCCACACTTCCAAGAAGTGCCTGTTGAGGGAAGGTTATGGTTTCCAGCCTATATACCAAGTAAAAACTCGAGTGTGCAAAAGACAAGTGAGAAATAGCAAGTGGTTTAAGACGAAATGCGGTTTAGATCAACAAAAATATGAGCAACATAACATCTAACATTTAGAGAAAAACAACATGCGGTTTCAATTAATAAACTCATGCGGTTTACACATGCGGTTTAACATCTAATTTGAACATGCGGTTTCAAACAAGTATAGTCAATATGCGGGTTTTAGCATGCGGTTTGAAACAATTATGATATGCAGTTTTACCTATGCGGTTTCAAACTAGGGAAGCATGCGGTTTTGAGAGATGAGGTTCTAAGCATATTCAAAATACAAGGTTTTCCAAAAAAAATCTAAGTGTGAAAAACACAATCATGAAATCATAGAAGCAAAAATATAGGAAATTTTTGAAAAAACTTATGAACAGTGCATATGAATATATGAAGAACACTGATGAACATGAAGAACAGAGGCAACATGAAACTTAACCAAAAGTATATCAAAATGATCACATTGAGCAGTGGATTAACAGTATAATAATAAAAATCCAAACTTTACCCAGAATCATCAAGAAATAGCAAGAACACGAAACGGGTTTCTGAAACCCTTAAACTGAGATACCCAAAATTAGCAACCTAAACATGGATAGATCATGAAATAAAAAACATAATCTTAATCTAGACTAAAATCCGAGCAAAACCCATCAAATTTCACACAAAATGAGCAAAAAGTGAAGCATTAACAAGCACAAATCAGTTCATGGCATACGAAAGGTTTTTCAAGTTCAACAATGGTGATTTGCAAAAAATAAGAGAGATTAAGGTTCAGAAATCATACCCTGTCGTTGAACTATTTCTTAGGAGCCATTAGAGTGTTTGCAGATTTTGAAAAAGATGAAGGTTTTGAAGGTTTTTAGAGAGAGAAAGTGGTTGAGAGAGTACTGAAATTTGGCAGGGTAAAGAGTCAACCGGTTTCACCAAACCATGTATATATAGGTGGAGAAGGGGCAGTGTGCAGAAAGGTGATGATGGTTCCACTAACTGTTGCACCCTTTCAACTTCTGCACACTGTCCTATGACGATTGACAAGATGGGTTTTAATGCAAATATTCCTTTTGCATTAAATGCATTTAAGTTTTAAATAAACGTGGGAAAATATTTGCAAAAATACCCTTAAGCTAAAATAAGGACCAAATAATAAATATAGAAAACTTACCTGGGTCCACTTGGCAAGCAAGAAAAAAAATGAACAGTTTTTTTTTAATAAGGATAGAAATATCAAACCTGCTTGAAGCTTCTTTAAATCTTTGAAAATGAAAAACATTGAAAATATTCTAAGTGTTGAAACGCGGTTGAAAATCATGCGGTCAAGATGTTGCATGCGGTTGAGAATACGCGGTTGACTGCATGCGTTCTTGATTACATGCGATTTGAATCACGCGGTTTCAATAAGGGTGAGGTTTGAAACCTCAACAGGAATTTAACCTAAAATCCACATACTTTACACACAAGATAGTAATAAAAAATATGGACTTATTTAAGTTCAAGCATACCCATTTCTTCTCTGAAGAATGAAAACCTCTTGGAGTCAAGAGCTTTGGTGAAGATAACAGCAATCTGATTCTGTCCCCACATACTCTAAATGGATATTCCCCTTTTCCACATGGTCTTTGAGGAAATGATATTTGATGTCTAAGTGCTTGGTCTTTGAGTGCATGACAGGGTTGTTAGAGACTGAAATTGTTGATGTGTTATCACACATGATTGGGCAATTTCCTTCATTAATTCTATAGTCCACCAACTGTTGCTTCATCTAAAGAATTTGACAGCAGCAACTTCCAGCAGCAATGTATTCAGCCTTTATAGTTGACACTGAAACTGAAGCTTGCTTCTTGATGGCCCAGGCAACTAGTCTATTTCCGAGGAAGTGACAAGTCCCACTAGTGCTTTTTCTGTCAATAGTGGAAGCTGCATAATCTGCATCTGAATATCGTACAAGATCAAAATTCGAATATTTGGAATACCAAATTCCAAGATTAGTAGTTCCAGAGAGATAGCGGATTATACGCTTGACTGCACTTAAATGTGCTTCTCTTGGATCAGCTTGATGGCGAGCGCAAACACAAACACTAAATATAATATTTGGCCTACTTGTAGTTAAATAAAGTAATGAGCCAATCATACCTCAATAAAAGGTTTGATCAACCTTCTTACATTTAGATCTTTGTCTAGCTTATTGTCGGTAGCCATGGGGGTATCGTATGCTTTTGCATTTTCCAATCCAAACTTCTTAATTAACTCCTTTATGTATTTGGATTGGCTGAGGAAGATTCCTTCTTCGCATTGTTTGATTTGAAGTTTGAGGAAGAACGTCAATTCTCCCATCATGCTCATCTCAAACTTGCTTTTCATTAGCTTTTCAAAACGCTTACACAATAATTCATTAGTAGTGCAAAAAATAATATCATCAACATAAATTTGAGCAAGTAATGAATGATTATTATATTTAGCAATGAATAGAGTTGTATCGATTTTACCGTGTTTGAAGCCTTTTTCTAGTAGAAATTTAGATAGAGTCTCATACCACGCCCTTGGAGCTTGTTTGAGTCCATACAAAGCCTTTTGGAGTTTGTAGACATGATTTGGAAATTTTGAGTCTTCAAATCCAGGAGGTTGAGCAACGTACACGGTTTTTTGAAGTTCACCATTGAGGAAAGCACTCTTAACGTCCATTTTATATAGCTTGAAATGCTTATAAGATACATAGGCCAAGAAAATTCTGATTGCTTCTAGTCTTGCAACTGGAGCAAAAGTTTCGTCGTAGTAAATTTCTTCTTCTTGCCTATATCCTTGAGCAACCAACCTTGCTTTGTTTCTGGTGATGCTTCCATTCTCATCCATCTTGTTCCTAAACACCCACTTTGTTACTATCACTCCTTGATCATGAGGTTTAGGCACTAATGTCCAAACCTTACATCTTTCAAATTGGTTGAGTTCTTCTTGCATAGCAACGACCCAACTGAAATCTTGGAGTGTTTCATCAACTTTCTTGGGTTCAATTTGAGATAACAGAGAAGTATGCTCGTCATAATTTGATCTCCTTGTTTGAACTCCGGAAAATAAATCACCAATCACATTTGTGAGAGGGTGACTGCTGACTTCACGAACCTCGGGGGGTAAATCTGGTTGAACTGAGGTTTGCTGAAGATCTTCAATTGGAACATCGTTAGATCCTTCAGTGAAGTCATGGAATGTAAGTTGATGAAGAGGTTCAACAAGTTGAATGGGTGAGTTCTCATCAAAATCTTCCCTTGAGGTTGCATCTGGAGTAGGAACTTCAGGTGCGGTTTGAAAATTGCTTGAGGGAATTTCTGTTGAGGTTGACGGATTTCCTTGAGTTGATGAATTTTGCTGTTCTTGAGGTTTAGGTGCGGTTTTAGAAGATTCACCTGTTTCATTTTTCTCAACAAAATCATCAGCAACATTTGGAGCTAAATGTGGCTCAAGGAGAGAATGTTCATCAAAAGTAACATGGACATCTACTATCTTTAAACTAGATTTATTGAAAATACAAAAAGCTTTAGAATGTTTAAGATACCCAACAAAAATACCTTCATCAACCTTAGCTCCAAATTTACCTCTGTTTTCTCTTCCATTGTAGAGGATAAAGCACTTGCAGCCAAAGATTTTGAAGAAAGCAATGTTGGGGGTTCTTCCTCTCCAAAGTTTATATGGAGTTTTGTTGTAGGTTTTGTTGATGAGGGAGCGGCTCTGAGTGAAGCATGCTGTGTTGACTGCTTCAGCCCAAAAGTACTGAGGAAGCTTGGCCTCAGATATCATTGTCTTTCCAGCTTCAATCAACGTCATGTTCTTTCTTTCCACAACCCCATTTTGTTGTCGAACATCAGCAGTAAAAAAATTGTGATCTATTCCATGATCATCACAATACTGAGCAACACCGTTGTTTTTGAATTCTGTTCCATTATCGGACCTTACACTAACGATGTTGTCTTCTTTTTAGGTTTGGAGCCATCTAAAGAGTGAGGTTAGAATATCATAGCAATCATCTTTTGTGATCATCATCTCAACCCACGTATATCTTGAGTAATCATCCACCACCACTAAAGTATATCTATTTCCTCCAATGCTGGCAGTGGTGACAGGTCCAAGCAAATCAATGTGAAGCAGTTGTAAACATCTTGCAGTTGAGGGAGCGGTCTTGCTGGTGAAAGATGACGTGGTTTGTTTACCAAGTTAACATGCACTGCATTTCTCTGGATGGTGGTCAACCACTTTGGGTAAACCGTGAACGAGGTTTTCCCTTCCAATCTTTGTAAGCTACTTAAAGTTCAAGTGGCTCAACCGCTTGTGCCATAGCCAACTATTTTTGCTCACATTTTTAGCTACAAAACAGGGGATTAGTAATACTACATGCATAATTTAAATCAATAATGTAAATATTACTCTTACGAATCCCTGTGAGTAGGGTGACGCCGGAAATGCTATCTTTGATAAAGCAGTTTAAGGAAGTGAAGTTGCAATGCATTCCTTTATCACAGAATTGAGAAATTGAAAGGAGGTTGTGCTTGAGTCCTTCAACAAGAGAAACCTTCTCAATGGTTAGGTTTCCTCTCCTTATGATACCATACCTAATGGTCTTGCCTTTGTTGTTGTCACCAAAGGTTACAGACGGACCGCTGGCTTCAATGACATCTTCAAGTAATGATCTATCTCCAGTCATATATCTTGAACAACCACTGTCAAGATACCATTTATTTTCCTTGGAGTGACCAGCCATTATGCAGAGGACCTGAAAGATAAACATTTAAACACGAGGTCCCCTTTATTCTTTGGGTCCTGAGGTTAGCATCTTTTGATGACCCACACCTGTTTGACAGAAGGAGGATTATTCTTTCTGGCATTGGGTGTGAACCTCAAAAGGCATTCTGTAGCCTTGTGACCTAAACCATCACACACAGAGCAATAATGAAAGCTTTGAGCAACATAAGGTTTTACAAACTCTTTACTTTTCTTGGGGTTGGCATTCATTTTGGGAACTGAGGTTTTGGCCTTTACGAAGGTGGTCATTTTTGGTTTGACCGTGGTTTTTCTAGGAACGCTCCCCTTACTTTTTGAAGGTAGGAGGTGCGGTCGAAGAAGAAGGGCGGTCAGCCGCACAACCTACTTCAGACGATGCGTCGAAGTAGAAGTGCGGTCAGCCGCAGGTGAAACCTCCTCTACGGTTTCGACCTCAGATTCTTTTCTTTTTCATTTGAGAATTTTTCCCAAATTGTTTTTTAGGGTAGACATAATGGAAGTTAAGTTTAGCCTTTGGTTCCTGTCCTTTACTCTTAGAAATGGAATGCTTTTCCTTAGGAATTTCATTAGTTTGTTTAGAAAATTCCTCATCCTTTTCACAACAGGATGCACACTTCACCTTTTCACCTGTTTGAAATCCCAGACCTTCTTTATCACCACTGCCATTTGGGATTCTAAAATTTGATCCAAGGTGACACGTGATTTGGTCCACTCATCAATTACCTTCTGGAGGTCATTGTTTTGAGAAACCAAGTCATCGTTCCTAAGTTGAAGTGCAGATACCTTAGTTTCTAGGATGAGGTTTTTATCAGTAAGAGGAGACATACTTTTTACTTGGTCTTTAAGATTTGAAATTTCAGACCTAAGCACAGTTTTCTCCGTCTTAAGCTGTGTAAGTTCATCATTTGCTAAAGACAAAGCTTTTTTAACATTTTGAAATTTGAGGATCATCATTTCAGCTTCCTTGAACTTACTTTCATGTTCCATGGGAGAAACCTATTCCACCACCTTTTTCAAAATTTTCTTATTTGGAATTATTTTTGAAGGTGTAACATTTTTGGAAGGAAAAATGGGACGTGAGTAAGAACTATTCCCAATCTTGATACTAGGAGTAAGTTTCACTTCATCATCCTCTCTAATTTTGGTTCTCATTGGAGTAACCTCTTCTTCATCCATCTCAAGCGACTCGACTGACTCAGTATCTGAATCATTAGAAGCGTCTGCAACAAGGCAGAGATTAACATCTTCGGTTTCATAATCACTTCCTTCATCAGAATCTGTTTCAATCCAAGTTGCTAATTCTTTTGAGTTCTCTTCCTCTTCAGCAACCATTCCCTTGCGACGAAAAATTTCCCAGGAGAGGTTTTCTTTTTCATATATTCAAATCTAGGTTGTAGACACTCAGATGTAAAGTGACCAGGTTTTCTACAATTGTAGCAAACTAGATCACTCTTCTTCTTTGTATCAACAGCCTTGGAAAAAGTTTCTGGAGGTTTGCCTTTTGAAAATGATTTAGAAAATGGCTTTGAAGCTTTTCGAATTTTTTGAAATCTTTTTACAAACATGGCAAAATCATCATCATCCATTTCGATGAGTGATGCGGTTGATATGGATGAATCAGCGGTTTGATTAGAAGTAGAGGATTTCTCAACATGTTCCACTATGGACATAGAAAGTGATTTGCCTTTCCCTTTAACCTCTTCAATATGATCTAATTTAAGCTCATGGACTTTAAGATTAGCATACAAGTTACTTCTTAATGTCCAAATATTTAAATCTTTAGAGTCCTCAAGAGATGTGACTTTATTGACCCATCTCGAACCTAAAGCAGCTAGGAAAGTCATATTGACTTCTTTATCAGTTAAAACTTTGCCAAGAGATCTACAAGAATTAACTACCTCAACATAGCGATCATAAGTTTGGCACAAGGTTTCGTTGGATTTTCTGTTGAAGTTGTTGTAGGATCTTTCAACAACATATCTTTTATTTTCCTTGCAGTGATCGTCACCTTTAAGGTAGCTCTCTATGGCATCCCATATCTGCTTTGCGGTTGTGCTGTACATGACCTTTTGAAGAGTTGAAACGGGCAAGGTTCCAGAAATGATGAATCTCGCTTTGCTGTCCAAAGCAACTAATCGGATTTTCCTCATCAATCCACTCAGCTTTAAGCTTTTTAACTTCTGGAGTTTCAGCACTGGTGGTTGGATTGGTGTTAGCCTTCATGGGAATAAAGGGGCCATTCGTCACGCACTCCACCAGCATTTCATCAATGATTTCCAAATGGATTAACATTCAGACCTTCCAGATGTCGAAGTGGTCTTCATCCAAAATAGGAATGTGTGAATAGTTAACCGTTGTCATGGTTTTTGAATTTGCCATATTGAATAGGCACACAAGCTATTAAGCTTGAAAAACAAAGGTTTTATAAATGTGTTTAGCTCTGATACCACTTGTTGGTCCCAATGGTGGCAACAAGTTCAACAGCTAGAGGGGGGGGGGTGAATAATTGTTATAAATTTTTTGCCCTCTTTTTGAAAACAAAACCTCTTGCTTACAAAACCGCTTGCAATGTATTAAAATCGCATGTGAGGTTTACAAAATGCACAGCGGAATATCTTAAGTTTATAAGTGCAGTTTAGAGGTGCGATTTATAGTGCGGTTTTCACAAACAGTAAAGTGAGGTTTGACAATGATTAACCAGAAACACAATTCACAACAATGGATAACCTAAATTAAGATCAAATAGATAAAGACAAAATAATCAGTAATGAACAGTAAGTAAAATGCAGAAAAGTAATAACACAATATTTGGAGTGGTTCAATCGTAAATGATTTACATCCACTACCAAGATAGTTAGTCTTAGATTTTCTAAGAGTTATATTTTATATTGAGTATGAAAGAGATTACAAAGATACAAGTATTCAAACTCAGATCTAAAATCTATTATATGAAGATCAAATCCTAGACTATATACCAGTGTATCTCAAATGAATAATCTATGTGATTGATCAAGTGAGTTGTGTGTGTGTTTAACAAGATCAAGGCTCTTTGAATCTATATGATATAGAGCACAATGATTCTTGAGTGTTAAAGGCTTGATTTTTGGGCTGGAGATTTTTCTTGAAGGAAAGATGAAGATTCAAAGGGTTGAAAATTTCTGGGAAAAACTTCAATCTTCATAGTGAAATAGCTAGACATAAAAGAGTGAAGAGAGCAATCCACGGGACAGTTATCATACTGTTGGCAAAGAGGTGCTCAAACCCTTATACTTATCAATCCAAACCTACCAAGGTAACATTCTATCCAAGATGAGTGGCTGGACTTATAGGCATCTAAATAATATAGAATATCTAAATCATATGATAAGAAACATGCATGTTGCTGAAGATCTTGTTCTAATGCACGGTATTACCCCATTTATTATGCAATCTGTCATCTATGATTATGAAGAATATCTCGGTCATGATGGCGTATATATAAATCAAAAAAGGATAGCAAGAGGCTATCTAAAAAGGTCTATAAGATTTTTAAAGAAACATCTACCTCATGATATGGTGATTTCAAGCCAATATCTTTCATATATTCAATAAGATTTCAATCTGTTTTCATGACATGTATCTGTATTTCAATATGTTGTTTGTAATATATGCTTGCAAGCTGTATTATCAATAAAAATGTGTTCTTGGAAGGATTTTCATCCCAATAATATTCAAGTCCAAATAAGCGGAGTTACATTTGTAATCCCAACATTATACCAAGTATACTACAGGAGACATTACACTAGGAAATAACTTCTATAGGTTATATGAGCCCTTTGCCCAATATAAAATACGATTACTTTTCATAAAAAAGATATAGCAATTAATATTAAGAAAATAACCAAAGCTTATTTTCATGGGCAAGAAGGATTTTTAGCAAGTAAAAAACTAGGAACGACACTTCCAACACCTAATCCTGAAAATGTTACACCTATCACTGATCCTGATAGTTATAACATTTCCACTTCTGTTGAGGGGGAAGAGGAGGGAGACCTTCTCGAACAAATTTATTCACTACAAGATATAAAAAATCTACTTGATAAAGTATGTTCTGAACATCCTTTAGATGAACGGATTAATAAAAGTAAATTTACAAATCATATAGAATTGTTAGATCCTAATAAAATTATAAAAGCAAAGCCCATGCAGTACTCTCCACAAGACCGTGAAGAATTTAAAAAACAAATTGATGAATTATTAGAACTAAAAGTAATAAGAAAAACTAAGAGTCCTCATTTTCCCCCAGCTTTCATGGTGAATAAACATTCAGAGCAAAAAAGAGGGAAAAAGAGAATGGTTGTAAACTACAAAATGTTGAATGACAATACCAAAGGAGATGGATATCTTCTACCCAATAAAGAACAACTATTACGAAGATTTGGAGGAAAAAATTACTATAGCAGCTTCGACTATAAGTCAGGATTCTGGCAAGTAAGATTAACTGAAAGCTCTGTTAGCCTTCACATGTCCAAAAGTACATTTTGAATGGATAGTCATGCCTTTTGGATTAAAACAGGCACCATCTATATTTCAGAGACACATGGATGAAAGTCTCTCAAATGACTTCTCCAATTACTGCGCAGTATATGTAGATGATATTATTGTATTTTCTGAAACATAAAAACAACATGAAGAACATGTTACCAATGTTTTACAGAGATGTTTAGACTTACCATTGATCGTGGGAGACTTGTCTTACAAAAACACACATAGGAGTCCACATTAGTGAATTCCCTGACCAATTACAGGATAGAAAAACTGTAGAAAGATTCCTCGAATTACTTAATTTCATTTTTGGATATTATCCAAAAATTGCTAGTCTTAGACATCCCTTGCAAATAAAACTAAAAAAGGAAATAAAATGGTCCTGGACTGACCAAGATACAAAAACAGTAAGAAAAGTTAAGGGTCAAGTAAAAACTCTTCCTGACCTTTACAATCCAAGTCCAAAGGATAAACCTATCATAGAATGCGATGCATCTGACCTATACTGGGGAGGAGTTTTAAAAGCACTCACTCCGGATAATCTAGAATTAGTATGCAGATATTCATCTGGAACATTTAACCCTGCAGAGACAAGATATCATAGTAATGAGAAAGAAATCCTTTCTCTAATAAAAACTATTAAAGCTTTCAAAGTATATTTACTTCCATATAAGTTTTTAGTCAGAACTGATAACAAGAATGTATCTTATTTCATAAGAACAACCATCAAAGGAGACTATAAACAAGCCAGACTGGTAAGATGGCAGCAATGGCTGAATTACTATGATTTTGAGATATAACATATATCCGGAACAAAAAATGTACTTGCTGACATTATGACAGGACCCCATTTACAATATTTGATCTTAAAGATTCGCTACCGACGCTTCACGACAAAATTACATGTCTTCTCCAAAGTAGGAGTCAGTGGAGGTTGTCTCGTCATCTTTTCCTTTCAGTCTTTCTTGACTTTTGTTGATGCAGTACATAAAGGCTGCTCCGTCTTCACAAAGCTTCTTTTTTTGCCCTTTCAGAACCAAAAATTCCTCCTTCTAATCTTGATAGAATTCAAAGACAATTGGGCTGTTCCGGAAGCATGTCTAATTCTAATGGCAAGATTTGGATTTTATGGAAAAATGGTTTCAGCTGTAATATGGTGCATAATTCTTCGCAAGAGTTAACTCTTGATATCTCTCATGCTCTGTGGGATACTAGTGTTCGTATTACAGTGGTCTATGCTAGCTGTGACCGTTTTGACCGCAGAGAGTTATGGGATAATTTGATGGATCTTAGTGATTGTGTGGATCCGTGGCTTGTGATTGGTGACTTCAATTGTGTCCTTGACCAATCGGAAAAAATGGGAGGCAGGCCTATTAGGGAAGATGCTGTGGCTGATTTTTCTGATATGGTTCAGGTTTCTGGTTTAATTGATGCGGGGTACCAAGGTAATATGTATACGTGGGTTAATAAACCAAAAGGTATCCTGACCATTTATCAGCGTTTGGATAGGGCTTTCTATAATAGCCAATGGTTGAATAAGTTCCATATGACTTCGGTTTCTCATATAAATAATTTATGCTCAGATCATGCTCCTCTAGTGGTTAATATCAAAGTTGAAGCTGACGTCCCAAAGGTTCTTTCCGGTTTCTTAATGTTTGGCTTAAGCATGCTTCGTTTGAGTCGCTTGTTAAGTCTTCTTGGGATGAGCCTATGGATGGGAGACCGATGGTCTGTTTTGCTAAGAAACTTGTGCGCGTTCGGAGAGCTATTTCGGTTTGGAACAGGGAGTTTTTTGGGAGGATTGGCCAGCAAGTTAAAAATGCGGAGGATGACGTGCGTGCGAAGGAATTAAATCTGCAAAATAATGCCTCGGAGGCTGCTAGAGCTGCCCTTCATTTGGCGCAAGCAAATCTGCTTATGAAGTTAAAAATGGAGGAAGATTTTTGGAGACAGAAAGCTAATTTAGCTTGGGCCAAGGATGGTGATCGAAATACTAAATTTTTTCATTCTTATGTTCGAAAGAAAAGGCAAAAGTTGTGCATTCATCGTATCCGTGGAGATAATAATGATTGGATTACATCTAAGGAGGGTATCAAGCAGGAGGCTGTTTCTTTCTTTTCGAATCAACTTCAAAGGGCGCATGATAATCCTAGTGATGATATTTTGGATGTCATTCCTAGAATTATTACGGAGGAGGATAATAATGCCCTTACGAATACACCTTCTTTGGATGAGCTCAAAGATGTGATATGGTCCATGAATGGCCAAAGTGCAGCTGGTCCGGACGGTTTTACGGGGGATTTTTATAAGGCCTGTTGGGACATCATAAAGGGGGATTTATATCGGGCGGTTGTAGAGTTTTTCTCGGGTTTTCCTATGCCTCACAGCTGGACTAGCACTCTCATTGTTATGATTCCTAAAGTTGAGTCTCCGTCGTCTTTCTCTGAATTAAGGCCTATTAGTCTTTGTAATTTTTCTAACAAAATTATTACAAAGCTTCTTACGGGCCGTCTTGCTCCTATATTGCCGAAAATTATTTCTCCTCAGCAAAGTGGTTTTGTGAAGGGTAGATTGATCCATGAAAACGTTCTTCTTGCTCAGGAGCTTATGAACTCTATTCAGAAAAAAGTTTGGGGTTCAAATGTGAGTTTCAAGCTTGATATGGCAAAAGCTTATGATCGTATTTCTTGGTTTGCTCTTATAAAGGTGAGGCGTAAATTTGGTTTTTCGGAGGTGTGGAATGACATGATTTTTAGATGCATTTCTTCTTGCTGGTTTTCGGTCTTGGTTAATGGTGAAAGTTGTGGTTTCTTCTCTTCTACCAGAGGTCTACGGCAGGGAGACCCTATTTTCCCAACTTTGTTCATTATTGGTGCGGAGGTGTTGAGTAGAGGCTTAAATTTACTTCATATGGAAAATCCACAGTATCGTTATCGGGCTCATATTCATACTCCTATGATTTCTCATCTCTCTTATGCGGATGATATTATTATTTTTTGTAATGGAGCAAAAGACTCTCTTGATGCGCATATGCGATGCTTGCAGTGGTACCAAGATTTCTCGGGTCAACTGGTAAATATTACAAAGTCTTGTTTTATTACAGGAAAGGAAGATGAGGAGCAAGATGCTATTATTTCGGATGCTACGGGTTTTGTTAAAAAGCCTCTCCCCATTATTTATTTGGGCTGCCCTATTTATATTGGTAGGAAGAGGGCTTCTATTTATGCTCCCGTTATTAGAAAAATGGAAGATAAGTTGGCCGTTTGGAAGGGGAAGCTTCTCTCTCATGGTGCCAAGTTGACTCTGATCAAGTCCTGCCTTCAAGCGCTCCCTCTTTATTATATCTCCCTCATTGATCCTCCTCAAGGGGTTTTGAACAATATGTACAAAATTATTTCCAATTTTTTCTGGGCTGATAATGATGGTGGCCGAAAGTGTCATTGGGTAAGAAGGGACAAAATGTTCTGCCCTATTGACGAAGGAGGTCTGGGTTTACGGCGTTTTGAGGACTTGGCTCAAGCCTTTGCTATGAAATTGTGGTTGAGATTTAGAGGTTCAGATTCTCTATGGGCTGAATTCATGCAAGACAAATATTGCTTTGGTACCCATGCTATGGATGCGACTATCTGCTCCTATTCTTCTCACATTTGGAGGAGAATGCTCAAAGCTAAAGACATTGTGGAGGCAAATATTGGCTAGAAGGTCGGAATAGGGGACATCTCTGTTCATGAAAATTGGCTTGATAGCCGAAGATTAACTCTTCCGGGGAACCACATTGAAGTTTCTTCCTTGTTCGTTGATGGTCAGCCACAGGTAAATTTTATTCGGAATAACTATGGTGATCAATTGCTTTCCCTTATTCAAAGTCAGAATATTTGTCCTTCTAATGGCCGTGATATGCTTTATTGGATTCCATCTAGTTTGGGAAAATTTTCTATTACCTCGGCTTGGCAGATGTGTAGAAGTGCAAGGGCTAAGAGCTGGATCTCTGAATATTGTTGGCATAAGCATCTTCCTACTAAAATTTCTATATTTTTGTGGAGGCTTTTAAATAATGGGCTTCCAGCTGATGTTGCTGTTCAAAGAAGAGGTATTTTATTGGTTTCTTGTTGCTCTTGTTGTCGTGCACATTCTATAGAAGATCTCGTAACATTTATCTACGCCATAGTGATATTGCATCGGTTTGTTTGGGGTCATTTCACGCGGCTTTTGGGTATTTCTAATATCTCTGTTTGCATTAGACATATTCTTGTGGTCGCCGGTGGTTTCGCAAAATTAAGGGAGAAAATGAGGGAGTTTTTTGGCTTCGCCAGATTCTTCCGGGTTTTATTCTTTGGGAGATTT
Source organism: Adenophora triphylla var. japonica (assembly GCA_022495995.1). Taxonomy (NCBI): domain Eukaryota; kingdom Viridiplantae; phylum Streptophyta; class Magnoliopsida; order Asterales; family Campanulaceae; genus Adenophora; species Adenophora triphylla. Next base: position 181,877 of record JAFEMH010004390.1, on the reverse strand, counting down.
GGAAGCATCGGAATAAAGATCGATTTGATAATTTAAAAATGAACTCTCGGGATATCATTGCGGCTATCTATGACCAGATTGGGTTCATCATCTCGGCTTTTAATATTGGCTTCTCGGGATCAAGACAGGATGGTTTGGTTCTGAAGGCATTCAAGCTTTATAGAGATACTGATGTTCCTAGGCGTATTCGTTTCGTTAAGTGGATTAAGCCTAATGCCAACGTCATAAAGCTAAACACGGATGGGGCTTCTAAGGGAAATCCGGGTATTATTTCAGGAGGTGGTGTCTTCCGGAATACTAACGGGAATGTTATTTTTGCCTATGCTAGTTTTTACGGAGAAGGGTCAAATATGATTGCGGAAGCAAAAGCGGTCCTAGATGGTCTCAGTTTTGCTACAGATTTTGGTATCCCCTCGCTTTGGCTTGAAGTTGACTCTGAGGTTCTGCTTAAAATCTTGATTGATGAATATCATATTCCTTGGAGTATTTGGTATGAGGTTAGGAGGATTAAGGAGCTGATGAGGAATATTACGGTTCGGGTGACTCATATTTTGCGTGAAGGAAACAAAGTGGCTGATGGTTTGGCGAATGTCGCTGCGACTGCCAAATCTAATTCTTACTACTATAATTTTGAAGATCTCCCTCATGGTTGTAAGGGTGCTTTCAAACTGGACCGCTCTGCTGTTCCATATGTTCGTCTGGGCTAATCTATGGGTTACCCTCTTTTATTTGGTCGGCAACGCGAAAGCTTGGTGTAACTTTTGATTTCGGAGGAGTTACGGGACGCACAACATATCAAATCTATTGTATTTTTCCTCTTTTCGTTGGTAGGTTGTTCCCCTCCCCTTTTTTGTAGAGTACCTTACAGCTTGTGTAAGGACTCCCCCGTTATTTTTCCAGGTGGTTGAGGTTGTCATGTCCCCCACCTTGTTTTGTAATTTTCTTTTTAATTAATAAAATCTAGGGAGTACCGTCTCCTTTCGCCAAAAAAAAAAAAAAAAAAAGACATCACACCATTGTCTTCTTGTTTGTTCTGAAACTTTAAGTTTTCCGTCTAGGAAGCTTGCTTCGTTTGTTGCAATGTTTTCTAGTTCATGGGACGTAATAATGTTGGGAAAATTGGAGATTACCACAACTTTATTATTGCAGTAATTAACCCTCTTCGAAATTCTCAATCTGTTAACCCAAGAAAGAGGGAAAAGAAAGATTGATGAAATGAATGGAGATCCTAACAAAGAAATTCTCAAATTAGGATGGCATCCCAAAAATCTTGAGTTAGAAGAAAATTCTTTCTACCTAAAGAAAAAATGATAAAAAATAAACTTGAAAAATATTTCGAGAACACGAAAAGTTCCGAACATATGGATTATGTTGTCCAAATGTTAAGTCTCATAGATGAAGAGATAGAAAATATAGTAGAAGAAAAACTAAATGTCATCATAGCTAAACAACCCAAAAGGCATGACTATCCATTCGAAATGTCCTTGTGGACATGTGAAGGCAGTAAGCTCAACAGAGCTTTCAGTTAATCTTACTTGCCAGAATCCTGACTTACAGTCGAAGCTGCTATAGTAATTTTTTCCTCCAATTCTTTGTAATAGTTGTTCTTTATTGGGTAGAAGATATCCATCTCCTTTGGTATGGTCATTCAACATTTTGTAGTTACAACCATTCTCTTTTTCCCTCTTTTTTGCTCTGAATGTTTATTCACCATGAAAGCTGGGGGAAAATGAGGACTCTTAGTTTTTCTTATTACTTTTAGTTCTAATAATTCATCAATTTGTTTTTTTAAATTCTTCACGGTCTTGTGGAGAGTATTGCATGGGCTTTGCTTTTATAATCATATTAAGATCTAACAATTCTATATGAGCTGTAAATTTACTTTTATTAATCCGTTCATCTAAAGGATGTTCAGAACATACTTTATCAAGTAGATTTTCTATATCTTGTAGTGAATAAATTTGTTCGAGAGGGTCTCCCTCCTCTTCCCCCTCAACAGAAGTGGAAATGTTATAACTATCAGGATTAGTGATAGGTGTAACATTTTCAGGCAGGATTAGGTGTTGGAAGTGTCGTTCCTAGTTTTTTACTTGCTAAAAATCCTTCTTGCCCATGAAAATAAGCTTTGGTTATTTTCTTAATACTAATTGCTATATCTTTTTTATGAAAAGTAATCGTATCTTTATATTGAGCAAAGGGCTCATATAACCTACAGAAGTTATTTCCTAGTGTAATGTCTCCTGTAGTTTCTACTTGGTATAATGTTGGATTACAAATGTAACTCCGCTTATTTGAACTTGAATTTGTTCTGCCACTTTATCCATGGTCATTATTTCGTCATTTGCTATCCTAGCCTTTATATGACTTTTAGTCTGTACCCAAAATTCTTTTGGTATAACTAATTTATTTGCTGTACACATACTAGCTCCTGTATCTACATACATGTCTAAGGAGTATTTTTTGTATCCTCTGAAGTAAAAATATCCTTTTATGTAAATACTATTGGGATTAGTCTTGCTTAAAGACATAATATTTTCATTAGTATTATCTGAAATACAATTCTTTTCTGTTTCCCAGATTGTATTGTCAATTTCTTCGTCCCAAGGGATAGTTTGGCTTAGTAAGTTATTCTGAATCCTCTGTATCAGATTCATCTTTTTCTGATGTAAGTTCCCAGAATTCTTCTCCTTCAGAGATTTCTTCATCACTAAATATTGATTCTAGCTCAAACCTTTGTAATTCTTCTAGTATTTTATTGTAACTAGTATTGTTTTTACAGTCTCTGGCATAATGGCCTATTTCATTGCAAATCCAGCAACGGCATGTCGTTTTTCCTTGTGGACAAAACTTACTTTTGTCTTCGACTTTTGGGTCATCTTTTGTTTGAGGTTTTTGCTCAAAGATCCTTTTTCTAATATCTTGGATTTTTCTTAAAAAATCTTTTATAAGGTCTTTTATACTTGTAAGAACTATTCCATCTTCTTGGTTTCTTGAGTTTGTATTTTCTTTTTATTTTTTTATATTTATACCTATATTTGTTGTTGGCCTTATTCTCACATCCATACATACTGCTAGGGTGAGGAAAGTTTGAACAACATTTATTAAATGTTCCTTTCATAGCTTTCTTTATTCTTATTTCTTCACAATGTTTTTCCATGAAATTATTTACAAGTAATTTCGCATATGCCAGGCTACCTCTTATTATTTCTCCTGATTGTAAAAACTCAGGTAATACGGCTTTTCCTGCAAAAGGGCTTTTCCTGCAAAAGGGATTTTCCTTATGAAGTCCTCTACGTACTTTGACCATTCACCCATTGGTATTTCCATAAGGTGTTTTTCATAGTCACAGTAGAAACTTTCTAATTGACACAAATCACATATTTGTAGGCTAACAAGTCTTTTTCTGGCTTCCTCAGCTTTTTTAGTTTTTTCTTCAAGTCCTTGAGTTCAATAGTTTTTTCCCACAAAAACAGTGTATATTGAATTTGTAAGGTGGGTTAGAAAATCATTATATTTTTTATTTTTTTTGGCAAAAGGAGACGGTACTCCCTAGATTTTATTAATAACGAAAAATAAAATTACAAACATAGTGGGGGACCTGACAACCTTTACCACCAGGAAAATAAAATACCTAGGGGGAGTTCTTACACATCCTGTAAGATCCTCAACAATAAAGGGAGGGGGGGAATCTAAAAACAAAAGAAAATACATCAATAAAAGATAAAACCTACCGCCTAACATTAGGATACGAGATCCGATCAAAGTAGAGAAGGCTCTGGCACGGCTTGGGACAAGACTCCAAAGAAGTAAACTGAAAATCCGCTTGAGCAGCAGCCGAGATATTAGCAAGAAAATCTGCCACTTTATTACCTTCCCTGTAGACATGAGTTACCTGAATAGACACTTCCTCCATGAATCTGAAAATGGCTTGAATGTAGTACCAGATCTCCCAAGGAATATTGCATTTGCGAAGTAAGATATGAGATAAAACTTCGGAGTCCACCTCCAGCCAAAGAGAATCAAACCCCATAAACCTAGCTTGAGAGATACCATCAAGAGCAGCCATAGCTTCAGCAACCATGTTAGAGGCATTACCATAAAAATGAGAAAAAGCAAAAATAAAAGACCCATCATGCCGACGTAAAATACCTCCACCCGAGGCAATGCCCGGGTTTCCACGAGACGTTCCATCTGTGTTAACTTTTACTTGTCCCCCAGAAGGAGGGGACCAATGCACAAGCTTGATACAATTAATAGAAGGGGTGGCCATACTAATATTAAAAAATAGAGCAATATTTACCTCCGAAGGAAGAACATGAAATGTTAATTTATGAGCACGAAGGATAACACTAATATGAAATTGAATATTATTACGAACCTTTTCCCAACTTGGAATCCCATCATCAAACCTGCATTTATTCATGTGCTTCCAAAGCTCCCAACAAATGAAACTGGGAAGGATTTCTCCCAACCATAACACAACCCTACTAAGTTTAGAATTTTTACAAGCATGCCAAGCTATCATCCTTTGCATAATAGTAGAGCCCGAGATTTGGAATCCAATTAAATTCCCAAAGAAATTCCACACATGAAAGGCAATATCACCATGAAGAAGAATGTGCTGTATGGATTCAATAGAAGGGCTAGAACAACAATGACAACGAGAAACAATAGAAATACCTTTCCGAGATATGTTGTCATCAGTAGGGAGAGTCAGTAGGGAGAGCTGCCTTAAGGCATTTCCACATGAATATGGAAATCTTAAGAGGAATATACTTATGCCAGCACCAAGCAAAGACACTACTACGAGTACGGGACACTCTACATTCCCTCCAAGCCGAAGATATAGAAAATCTGCCCGAAGAGGAAGGGGACCAAAAAGGCTGATCACAATCCCCATCAAGCCGAATACCATAAGATTGAATTTCCATCAAACATTGCTGCCCAAAAGTATTACAAACATAATCTTCCCTTAAAACCCCATCCTCGAATAAAGAAAAAATCTGATCATGTCGATTATCAAGAAGATGAAGATCACGAGGAAGCCAATTTTCTTGGATAGAAATATCCCCACAGCCAATACCCCAAGCAATACGACTCTCCACCAAATCCTTAGCAGCAATCATACGCTTCCAGATGTGGGAGCAACCCAATCTAGAAATAGCATCCATAGGATGCGTATCCCGACAATATTTGGCCGCAAGAAACTGAGCCCAAAGAGAGTCAGACGTGCAAAATCTCCACCAAAGCTTCATAGAAAAAGCAATAGCCATTTCCTCAAATTTTCGGAGACCTAAGCCCCCTTCCTCAATAGGCCAGAAAAATTCATTTCGAGAGACCCAATGACACTTATTTCCCCCATCAGCACTGCTCCAAAAGAAATTGGCAATAAGGCGATTCATGGCATTAACAACACACTTCGGGGGTTCAAGTAAAGAGATATAATAAATGGGAATAGCTTGGAGGCAGGACTTAATCAAAACAAGCTTAGCGCCAGCCGAAAGTAATTTATCTTGCCAAGAATCAAGCTTATCCCGAAGCTTTTGCATGACAGGATCAAACAAGGATTGCACTTTCCTACCGATATAAAGAGGACACCCCAAATACACAATAGGGAGGTTTTTCTTTTGGAACCCCGTAATAAGAGAGATAGCATTATCATGCTCAGCCACATTCCGCCCCGTCAGAAAACAAGATTTAGAAATGCTAACAAGCTGCCCAGAGAAGCGTTGATAAGACTCCAAAAACTCCATATGACGCTCAAGAGAAGGAATGCTTCAATTACAGAAGATAATAATGTCATCAGCATAAGACAAATGAGAGATGATTGGAACATTAAGGTTACCCGTATGGAAGGCGATATGAGGGTGAAGAGAATGAAGGTTATTAAGACCCCGGCTTAAAACCTCAGCAGCGATAATAAAGAGACTAGGAGATATAGGATCCCCTTGTCGAAGACCACGAGAAGAGACAAAGTAACCATTAGCAGTGCCATTTATCAGAACCGAGAACCAACAGTAATTTATGCATCTAAATATCATGTCCAACCATTCTTCAGCAAAGCCAAATCTCCTCATCACCTTAATCAAGGCAAACCAAGAAAGCCTATCATATGACTTAGCCATATCAAGCTTAAGAGCAATATTGGACCCATAAACCTTCTTCTTAAGAGATTGAAAAAGCTCCTGAGCAAGCAAAACATTTTCATGGATAAGACGACCTTTCACAAAGCCACTTTGCTGAGGAGAAATGATACGAGGAAGCACAACTTGAAGGCGAGAGCACAAAAGCTTGGTAATGATTTTATTAGAAAAATTACACAAGCTAATAGGCCGAAGCTTCGAGAAAGAAGTAGGGGCTGCCACCTTAGGAATAGTAATGATAAGCGTACTAGTCCAGCTCCGAGGGAGAAGAAACCCTGAGAAGAACTCAAGGACAGCATTATAAAGATCCTTGCAAATAATATCCCAGCATTTATGATAGAATTCTCCCGTAAAACCGTCTGGACCAGCAGCGCTAGTCCCACTCATACTGAGGACGATATCATGAACCTCTTTAAGCGTAGGGGGAGAGATAAGCATCCTATTTTCCTCATTGGAAATCAACCGAGGAATCACATCCAGCAGCTCATCAGGGGGATCAACATTAAAATTAGGATTATCATTAAGCTGGTCCGAATAGAATCTAACAGCCTCTTCCTGGATCAGATTCTGATCAACAATCCAATTTCCATTACTATCCCGAATTTTGTGAATGTATAATTTATGCCTCCTTTTTTTCACGTAAGCATGGAAGAACCGAGTATTATTATCCCCATCTTTAACCCCAAGCTAAGTTAGCTTTTTGCATCCAGAACTCCTCTTCAATCTTAAGACGATAGGAGAGGTTAGCTTGGGCAAGATGAAGGGCAGCCCTATTCTCATCACTAGAATCTTGTTCAAAAAGAAGCTCTTTAGCATAAACTTCATCTTCAGCATGCTTCACAAGTTGATCAACTCTCCCAAACGTAGAACGATTCCAAAGCTGAATGTCATGTTTGAGGCGAGTAAGCTTCTTACTAAACTTGACCAACGGCCTACTAAAGATTCTACCCTCCCACGAAGACCGAACCAAAGGAATGAAAGAATTATGACGAGTCCAGACATTAAGAAATCTGAAAACACCCTTACGAACCTCATCAATTAAGCGAATATTGATAGCCAACGGAGCATGATCAGAACAAGTCCTATTAAGGTGATCAATAGAAGTTTGGGCGAAACAACGCAGCAATTTATCATTATACAGGGCACGATCAAGCCTTTGAAGAATAGTGGCACGCTTCGATCTCTTGTTCCACCAGGTGAAGATATGACCCCTATACCCACCATCAATAAGATTAGAAACCTGAATCATATCAACAAACTCAGAGACCCTAGAATCAACCACAGGCCTACCCCCAAGCTTCTCAGATTGATCAACAACAGAATTAAAATCCCCCACAATTAACCATGGATCATCAGTATTGCTCACATCAATAATATAATCCCATAAAACCCTTCTAGTATACTTGCTACAACTAGCATGAACAAAGGACATAAGGACGGGAGTGGGCCACAGAGAATGAGACACCCGGACAGTGATAACTTGATCATCACGAAAAATGACATCACAATTTATGCCATGCCTCCACACAACCCATATATTTCCCTTATCATTAACAACACCTCCAAGACAACGAATTTTATGAACATAAGAAGGAAGCAGCATGGGATCCACCTTAGGCTCATAAATACCACATATAAAGACATCATGAATCCTTAATAATCTCTTAACTCTACGAACCGAGGCGGCATTACCAATACCCCGGATATTCCAACTTAGAACCCCAACCATTAAAACAATATTGGAAGAACAGACAGAGAGATGGCTTTTACCCTCTACCATCACACCCTCAATACCTCCATTCGCACCAGCTTCATTCTTAGTATTTTGCTTTTTAGGATGGAGATAGAAACATTCATTAACATTATGCCCTAATTTAAAACAATGTTTGCAATAACTTGGGAGATTGTCAAATTCTAATGGCTGCCAAAAGCTAGAAAAGTCATCTCCGCAATCAATGAAAACCCTAGATGGAATTTTTTTCAAAAGGTCGACTTGAACAAGGACTTTAGCTACACTAGGTCTTGACAAATTACTTGTAGCTTGATCAATAGCTAATGGCTCACCAAAAATCTTAGCAATAGAAAAGAGACACACTTTGTTAAACATATGGATTGGAAGGCTAGGTAAACCAACCCAAACCGGAAAAAGAGAGGACTCTTTATTCGGCCTCCAAGAGGGGGACCAACGGAAGACACACATTGGAAAATGGCCAAGATGCCATTGTTCTTTAGTCCAAAGTCTATTAAAATCACCCTCATGAATAATCTGAATTAGAACATGTTTAGGGTCTATATGACCCAATTTAAAATCAGCTTTAAGGCCAAATTTCAAAAAATGTTGTCTTGTGGCATCCATTGATGGGCGACCATGGGAAAATTTTCCAACCAATGTGTATTTAAATGGCTGGGCTAAAACATTAATAATTTCTTTTGAAAATTTCAAACAAGGCTCACCTTTGTGGGTAGAACAAGGAATGGTGTTAATGGCTGTAGTATGCGTACCTTGAGGAGCCAAACCTTTCACAACCGAGGCAAATGACTTCGTAGCAGTAGGGGAAGAAGGCGGAGCAGGGGCGGCATTAGAAACGCATGGAGAGGAGGATTAGGGTTAGAATGCGGTGCCTCTCCCACAAGATTTCCATGCGGCGGAGCAAGGGCAGAACCAATCATATTTGGGCTATGGCCCATGGACGGAGGTACTCCAGATGATGAAGAGGCCATTAGGCCGGAGCTATGGAGCAGCCGGCGGCTGCAAGAAACTCACAAACCCTAATTAGGGTTTCGCAAGCTTAGAGAGAACGGGATTTTAGTGTGTGTGTGTAGAAAATCATTATAATAATAAATTAACCTAAAAAAAAACTCAAACTCAAACTTAAATCTCAATTTCGTTTAGTCAATACTTGAATAGCAATTCATAAAATACACTATCAAATTAAAAAATTGCCACTAACGTTATCCTGAGAACCTCATCCCGAAAAATGATCGGTGACATCAACCAACGCATAGGTAAGCTGGACAAAGTAGACGCCACCAACATCACTCTCAACCCATAGCGTGTCTTTGTCATGCCCACAAAGTTCAAAATGCTAGAAATGGAGAAGTACAATGGCCAAAGGTGTCCAATACTCATTTGAACAGCTTCACTCTGGTCATGTGCGCCCACAACGCCACTTTGGAACACATGATTGAAATGTTTCATCTCATTTTGAAAGACCATGCCCTCTAATGGTTCTTAACTTTGTCCTATGAACAAATGTTATAGTGGAACCATATTGTTAAAGCCTTGACCAAGTACAAAGCCAACAACTAGTATGTCACCAATAAAAAGGACTTCTGAAGCACCAAGCAAAGGGAGAACGAGCCTATCACCAAATTTGCTAAGAGATGGAATTGGAAGATGTCCAAAATCATGGAACCACTGAACGAGGAAGAACAGAAAGAAATCTTCCTCAGCTACTTGAGGCCACACTTCGAGCAAGAAATAGAAGCTACTACCCAAGTCTAAGGACTTACTCTATTGAATGTTATGCTATTTCCTACTCTTATTTTATTACCTGTGTAAAAATGATTGACCGTTTGACCTTTTCTCTCTAGCCTATTCTGCCATCTTCCTTGTAACCCTAATTAGGGTTATCGTTTCTTCTTTGTTTTCCGGCTGCTCCATGGCTTCTCCGGCCTTTGTTTCTCCTAATTCCATTAATCTTGACAAGGCCAGCCCGTTGTTTGTGAAAGTTAATCCTAATGCGGCTGGGAATCCATGTTCTAGCGGGTTTCCTAGCGGCCAAGGCAACCCTAGTGCCTCCTTTCCTAATTTGGTGCATGAGAATGGCCAAGGCTCTCACACAGTTCCTCCTCCTAATTCCGTTGCTGCTAAGGAGAATCATATACCGGTTTCCACTTCATTCAAAAAATCTTTTGCTGCATTGTTTAAGGAAACAACCGTGGCTTCTCCTTCTCCTTCTTTGTCTATGATACCAATGTCTATGCATAAGGGTGAACCGGCTCTTAAGCTATTAAAGGACTTCATTAACACTCTTGCCTAGCTGTTTAGGTTTACCCTTATTGGAAAATTCTCTCATGGTAGGCCTAGCATGGAAAATACTCGCCAATACTTTTTGAAGTTTGGGTTGAAGGCAGATTTTACTTTGGGTCATATTGATTCAAAACATATCTTAATTCGGTTGGTGCATGAGGTGATTTCAACAGATTGTGGGCTAAAGAATCGTGGCATCTTGGGCGATTCCCTATGTGTGTGTTTCGATGGACGCCTTCATGGCATCCGGAAAAGGAGTCTCCATTGTATCCGGTTTGGGTAAGTCTTTCGGGCCTTCCTATTCATATGTTTAATAAAGTTTGTTTATTTTCAATTGCTAAGATATTTGGTGAACCCCTTGCAATTGATCAAGCTACTTCTAATCTCTCTCGGCCTAGTGAAGCTAGGGTGTTAGTTCAAGTTGATTTGCTTAAAAAACTGCCTTCTAGGGTTTTCATTGATTTGAACTAACACCATAGCTTCACTAGACCGAAACATTTGATTGGTTTCCAAGTCTCGGGTTTTCATTGATTTGCTCCAATATTTGGAAGCATATGGTTGCTGCTAAAGATTTGGTGGAGTCCCGTATTGCTTGGGGTGTGGGTTGCGGAGATATTTCTATTCAAGAAAAGTGGCTTCCTCATGATATTCATCTCCTTGATAATCGTCATGATCAGATTTTCTCGTTATTTGAGGGTGGTGTTTTAAGGGAAGATTATATCCGCGATACTTTTGGGCAGCAATGTTTGTTGGAGCTTCAATCCTATGGTATTTGTCTTGATGGAGACCGTGATCATCCTTTTTGGTCTCCCTCTTCTTCGGGCAGATTTTCTATATCTTCAGCTTGGAGGGAGTGTAGGATGTCCCGTACTCGGAGTAGGGTCTTTGCTTGGTGCTGGAATAAGCACATACCTCTTAAGGTGTCCATCTTCATGTGGAAATGCCTAAAGGCTGCTCTCCCTACTGATGACAACATATCCCGTAGAGGTATCTCTATTGTCTCTTGCTGTCATTGTTGTGTTAACCCTTCTCTTGAATCCTTGCAGCACATTCTTCTTCATGGTGATATTGCTTTTCATGTGTGGAATTTCTTTGGGAATATGATTGGTTTCCAAGTCTCGGGTTCTACTATCATGCAAAGGATGATTGCTTGGCATGCTAGTAAAAATTCCAAGTTTAGTCGGGCTGTGTTATGGTTGGGAGATATTCTTTCGACTTTCATTTGTTGGGAGCTTTGGAAGCACAAGAATAAATGCAGGTTTGATGATGGGACTCCTAGTTGGGAAAAGGTTCGTAATAATATTAAATTTCAAATCAGTGATATCCTTCGTGCTCACAGCTTATCCTTTCATGTTCTTCCTTCGGAGGTAAATATTGCTCTATTTTTTAATATTATTATGGCTACCCCGTCTATTGTTCGTGTCAAGCTTGTGTCTTGGTCCCCTCCTTCTATGGGACAAGTGAAAGTTAATACGGATGGAGCTTCTCGTGGTAATCCGGGCATTGCCTCGGGTGGTGGTATTTTGCGTCAGCATGATGGGTCATTTATTTATGCTTTTTCTCATTTTTATTGTAATGCTACTAACATGGTTGCTGAAGCCAGGGCTGCTCTTGATGGTATTACTCAAGCTAGGTTAATGGGTTTTAATTCTCTTTGGCTTGAGGTGGATTCTGAAGTTTTGTCTCGCATCTTACTTCGCAAATGCAATATCCCTTGGGAGATTTGGTATTTCATTCAAGCCATTTTCAAATTCAGGGAAGGTAATAAAGTGGAGGATTTTCTTGCAAATATCTCGACAGTTGAGCAAGCGGATTTTCACTTTCATTCGTTGGAGGCTTGCCCCAAGCTGTGCCAGAGCCTTCTCTACTTTGATCGGATTTCGTATCCTAATATTAGGCAGTAGGTTCTTTTTATTTTTATTGATGTATTTTCCTTTTGTTTTTAGATTCCCCCCCCCCCTTTTTGTTGAGGATCTTACAGGTTGTGTAAGAACTCCCCCTAGGTTTTTTCCTATGGTGGTTAAGGTTGTCATGTCCCCCACCTTGTTTGTAATTTTTATTTTTCGTTATTAATAAAATCTAGGGAGTACCGTCTCCTTTTGCCAAAAAAAGATAAAAAAAAAAAAAGAAATGCTCAACATTCACAATTGCCGAAGAATGATCTTTCAGTTTCGCTTTTGGAACATAAATCATTTTCTTTCCCGCATTGACACCATTCGATTGACCACCAGCATTAACCTCTTCTGGAGTATTTATTACAGCCTTTTGACCCTCATTCGGCACCTCCTCACCACCTCCTTTACTTTTAGCCCCATTCTTCATATTTGGCTTCTTAGGATGAAGGTAGAAACACTCATTTAGATCATGGCCTAACTTATAGCAATGCTTACAATAGCTTGGGAGGTTATCAAACTCTAAAGGCTGCCAAAAACTTGAAAAATCATCTCCGCAATCAATGAACACTCGAGACGGAAGTTTCTTCAAAAGATCAACTTGAACAAGGACTTTAGCTACACTCGGTCTTGACAAGTTACTAGTTGCTTGATCTATGGCTAGCGGCTCCCCAAATATCTTGGCAATAGAAAATAAACAAACCTTGTTAAACATATGAATTGGGAGGCCGGGTAAACTAACCCAAACAGGAAATAAAGATGACTCCTTATCCGGCCTCCAAGAAGGTGACCAACGGAACACACGCATAGGAAAGCGCCCAAGATGTCATTGTTCTTTTGTCCAAAGTCTATTGAAATCGCCCTCATGCATAATCTGAATAAGAATGTGTTTTGGATCAATATGACCCAATTTAAAATCTGCCGTAAGTCCAAACTTCAAGAAATGTTGCCTTGTAGCTTCCATTGATGGCCGACCATGAGAAAATTTTCCAACCAATGTGTATTTGAATGGCTGTGCTAAAACATTGATAATATCTTTCGAAAACTTCAAACAAGGCTCACCTTTGTGGGTAGAACAAGGAATGGTAGTAAGAGGCGGAGCATGAGAACCATGATGAGCCAAACCCTTCACAACAGATGCAAAGGACTTCGCAGCAGTTGGAGAAGACGGCTGGACAGGAGCGGAGTTAGGGTTTGAAGGCGGTGAAGGATTAGGGTTTGATGGAGGCGCCTCTCCCATACAAAATCCATGCGACGGAACAGGTGCTGCAGCAATCGAGATTGGGCCATGGCCCAAAGAAGGAGCAATGCCAAACGACGTAGAGGCCATAGACCGGAGAAAGAATGGCTGTCGACGGCAGCAAGATGAAAAAACTCACAAACCCTAATTAGGGTTCCGCCAAGAACTAGAGAGAACAGAATTTTAGTGTGTGTGTGTTTTCACGTCAAGGGCAGATGTCTAGCTTAAGGGGAAGTGTATGATAATTGACGCCGAGTGTTTGATGCAGGAGTTTATTCTAATGGCTGGGAATGAGGACGATTAGCATCAGGCTCAGGGTAATGTTGGCAATACCGGGGGTGATGGCAATCCGAATGCTGAGATGATGAACATGTTCTGGGTATTTTTGCAAAATATGGCAGCTCAAGGGCAAGCACAACATCATCAAGAAGGCAGACATGGGCATGGTTTGGAAAAGTTCGTTAAGATGGCTCCACCTAGCTTTAATAGAGATCCAGATCCGTTGAAGGCGGAGAGGTGGCTTGAAGCTATGAACAAGATTTTTGAAGCAATGGAGAGTCCGAACGAGGAAAAAGTGAGGTGCGCTGTCTTCAAGTTGGAAGGACCTGCCGAGCATTGGTGGCACATAGTGAAGGATAGTTGGGACCTGGACCATACACTGCAGACGTGGGAGAACTTTACTTGCAAGTTCTGGGATCACTTCATTCCTATGGTTACTAGAGACAAGAAGGAGGTAGAATTTCTGAGATTGGAGCAAGGAACGATGACCGTAGCACAGTATTATGCTAAGTTTGCAGAGTTAGCTCAATATTGTCCCCATTTGGTGTCGGAAGAAGAGAGACGAGTATACTGGTTCGTGAAAGGGTTAAGGCTGGAGTTCCGGAAGCAGTTATTGACACACGACTTCACAGATTTCCAAGCGGTAGTGAATAGAGCCTATCGTATAGAGAATGATATTGAAGAGCGTCGGGGTAAGTCTGAAGGTGGAAGTGGAAGTAAGCAGCGATTCCAAGGTCAAGTTTCGGGTCAGAGTAGAGGGCAGCAACGGTTTTCAGCCCCGGGGTAGCAAGAAGTGGAAATGTGGCGGCTCCGGCAGCTCGTCCTACTTCAAGTTAGTTTGGAATGGTATGTGGGTTTTGCAAGAAGATGGGTCATTCGGAAGATAGGTGTTGGAGCAAGCAGGGAAAATGCTTAGAGTGTGGAGCATCGGGCCATTTCCGGAAGAACTGTCCCAAGTTGCAGCGAGGGCAAGCAGCGGGTAGTGGTCAAGGAAGACAAAGAGGAGGAGTTAAAAGAGATAACAAGGGAAAGCCTAAAGATAGAGTACAGGGGAGAGTGTTTGCTTTGGGTAGAGGAGAGGTTGACCCTAATGCCGTTATTAGAGGTATTGTCCCTGTATCAGGAGTCAAGGCCCGCATCCTTATAGATCCCGGGTCTTCCCATTCATTTGTGGCATCTCATTTTGCATTTGCATTACATAAGCTACCTGAATTTATGCCTTATGTGCTAGAGGTTTCGACTCCTATGGGAGAGTGCCTCACTTCTTCTTTGGTTTAAAATGGTTGTGATGTGACTATTTATGGGCATGTATTGTTGGTGGATTTAGTAGAGTTACAAATCCGGGATTTTGATGTCATTCTTGGTATGCACCTTGTTAGGTGTTGCATCTTATTTGGCATATTGTTGCATACATAATAGCTTATTGAGATTTATTCTCACCCTTCTCCCTTTAATGTTTTAGATCGGACTGAGACAGGAGGACCCGGCCACTGAGGACGGAACGGAGTTTGTATGAGTCTTTTAGGTTGTTGGGTATGTATATGTCTTAGTTGGGGGTTTCTCCCGCTCGGGACACGTGTTAGGTTTCGGGTCGGGGTGCCCACAATAGCGACCTGAGCCCCTCAGTCCGAAGGGAACGTAGACAGCCTTCATTGGTTCGGTCTAATAAATAAATAAATAATCCAAAAATTGGACGCCGTCATGGCTCAGACAAGAAGCAAGCAAGAGACCTTGCGTCTCAATAAAGCTTTAAAAGCAAATCACAAATCATTACAGTTAAAACACTTCTTGATGAGTCCAAGCACGGTCTACTCTCGACTCACAACATGCTAAAAGACAACTTAAAACATTTAACAATTAATGTGTCTACAATGACAATGATTGGATACTTAGAGTTTCAGAAGGTCATTCTGCGCCACTCGCGTTTGTCCCTTTGCCATTCTTTCCTTTCTTCCCTCGTCCCCGTCGAGTCTTCTTTTGTTCCACGGGAACTATCTTTGTCTCCCTCCTTCCTAGATCAGGAGTCCTCCCAGTCGGGTCAAGCAATCCAGTCACTCTCAGAGCTTCATTCGTCTGTGCCTCGGCTCGGATCTCTTCCCTGCGAGTCTGCAAAAGGGGACCTCTCTCCGCCAATCGGTCAAATCTAGCCTCGTAGTCAAATAAAACATCTCCGGTGATATCTTGAGGCATAACCCAAGCTTCCGCGCTCCTAAGGTGGTAACTGGAACGGAAACCCTGCCCCTGAATCGCCTCGCGTTTGTTCCCCAGAATTGCCTCGCGCCTGCTCCCCAAAATCATTTGAGTCTATCCCAGATGCTGCTAGTACCAATCCAAGCACTCGGCAGTCAAAACAACACTCTCCCGGCATCTAAGGAGTACCACAGGAGGAAGAGCAGAATACTTCCATATCCTCAGAAAGAGAAGGAAAGCATTTGGGTCTGCCATAGAGTAAGAAGCTACTTCCATAGCGGCAATGTTACTCAAACCCAGCAAAGGCTTCTGCCTCATCCCAAACTGTCGAGAAACGAGCGAAGGGATGTAGAAAGAGGACTGAGACAGCCCAGGAACCCTGACAACCTACGAACCTTCCTGAAAGGCCCTCCTGGTCTCAATCTTCCAATGAGGAACCCACAAACGAATGTGATGCGTGCCAAGCCTGGCCATCCTCCTCTCCCATTCAGATTGATCTGTCTCCAAGACCAAAGGTCGCCGAGCGAATGTCCACGGACTAAAAGATGTCGGAAGCACAAGCATAGATTGAAGTCTCTTGCAACTATAAGGCAAGCAAAGTGGGGCTTCCTCCATGTATGAATTGGTCCCCCATCGCCAGACGACCTATACCATGGAAAGTTTCCCCCAGACCAAAGGAACAATGTCCTCGCCCGCTCGACAAAGGCCTACCACGTCAAGCGAAGCACAGTGACATATCTCGAGGGAGATAACCAAGGAAAGAGTGGCTACCACGCACAAAGCAAATACGTCCCGGGAGAGATTACTCCCGTCATCGCTCATGAATCTGTCAAAGCTGTTTCAGCCCCCAACTGCTCAGAAAACCTGCCAAAGCTGCCTCAGCCTCCATATACCACAAACATTTCAAGCTCATGCGACATGCACAAAATATAAAAAAAGAGAAGTAGAAATAACTCTTAAGTTATCACCGATAAATACAAATATTTTGTTGCTCTCCTCACTAACAAACACAGAAAAAAAAAGAGTCCTACTCTGAGTCATCAGCAGCACCACCTTGTAAAGACTCCCGCATCTCAGTGCCTCCGCCAGCCACCTCATCATTTCTGCAAGAGGCGGTACCACGTCCTCATTATCTTAGCCAGAGGTGACACCACGTCCTCATTATCTCAGCCAGAGGCGGCACCACTTCCTCATAATCTCAGCCAGAGGCAGCACTACGTCCTCATCATTTAAGCCAGAGGTGGTACCACGTCCTTATTATCTCAGCCAGAGGCGGCACCACTACCTCATTATCTTAGCCAGAGGCAGCACCACGTCCTCATAATCTCAGCCAGAGGCGGCACCACGTCCTCATAATCTCAGCCAGAGGCGGCACCACGTCCTCATCATTTTAGCCAGAGGCGGTACCACGTCCTCATCATTTCAGTCAGAGGTGGCACCACGACCTCATTATCTCAGCCAGAGGTGGCACGAAGTCCTCATCATTTCAGCCAGAGGCGGCACCATGTCCTCATCATTTCAGCCAGAGGCTGCACTACGTCCTCATTATCTCAGCCAGAATTGCCACCACGTCCTCATAATCTCAGCCAGAGGTGGCACCACGTCCTCATTATCTCAGCCAGAAGTGCCACCACCTCCTCATTATCTCAGTCAGAGGTGCCACACGTCCTTAAAAACCTCAAATCTAGGTTCATAATCCTGAACTAAGCCTCAACTTAGGTTCATACTCCTGAACTAAGCCTCAACTTAGGTTCATACTCCTGAACTAAGCCTCAATTTAGGTTCATACTCCAGAACTAAGCCTCAACATAGGTTCATACTCCTAAACTAAGCCTCAACATAGGGTCATACTCCTGAACTATGTCTCAACTTAGGTTCATACTCCTGAACTAAGCCTCAACTTAGGTTCATACTCCTGAACTAAGCCTCAACTTAGGTTCATATTCCTGATCTAAGCCTTAACTTAGGTTCATACTCCTGAACTAAGCCTTAAATTAGGTTCATAGTCCTGATCTAAGCCTCAACTTAGGTTCATACTCCTGATCTAAGCCTCAACTTAGGTTCATACTCCTGAACTAAGTCTCAATTGAGGTTCATACTCCTGAACTAAGTCTCAACTTAGGTTGATACTCCTGAACTAAGTCCCAACTTAGGTTCACGCTCCTGAACTAAGCATCAACTTAGGTTCATACTCCTGAACTAAGTCACACTTTGGTATAGAAGCCTTCAAACAGTCTCACTCAGGCTGAGACACCTCAGAATAGTCTCAACTTAGAACGAATGCCTTCAAATTGTTTCCCACAGGTCGAGGCCCTTCAAATCGCCCTCACACACGAACTATGATTGGCTTGATTCCCACTCAGGGATATGAATCTCGTTGTAATCTCACTTTCTCTCTCTAGAACTCTCTCTAGGGTTTTGCGTGTTTCTGTTCGTCGACAGGCCTGCAATGGCTGATCCGGTGTTATTTCCACCGCTTCCCCTTACATCTAAGCTCAGCCCATCTCATGCGATCCATAATATTGATCTCCATGCAAACCCTAATCCGTTGCAAACCCCTAATGATCCCAAGAATACGACAGCCGCAAGCCCCTCTCATGCAAACCCTAATCCTCCGCCTCTCAATAAATCATTTGCCTCTCTCATTACCATTACTGCAGTTCATCAGGTAAATGAAATCCCCATGCTTGCTTCAGCCATTCATAAGGGGGTTCCGTCCCTAAAATTAACGAAGGAGGCTATTGAGGCCTTTGCTCGGCCTTTTGCATGGACTTTAGTTGGGAAATTTCTCAATGGCAGGCCTACCATGGAAGCGACTAGGTTGGCATTTGCAAAGTTTCATTTAAAAGGTAATTTCAAACTTGGACACATTGATCAACAACATATGCTCATTCAGCTTTCGACTGAAGAAGATTTCCATCGGTTATGGACGAAGGATGTGTGGTATGTAACGAAGTTCCCTATGCGAACTACTGTTTGGACTCCTTCATGGCGACCTAAACAAGACTCTCCATTGGCTCCGGTGTGGGTTAGCCTCCCTGGACTGCCTATCCATTTATTTAACAAGGTTTTTCTATTTTCTCTTGCTATCACATTTGGAAAACCTTTGTCTATTGATAAGGCTACGGCTGAATTATCCAGGCCAAGTGTTGCTAAAATTCTGGTCCAAGTGGATTTGTTAAAATCACTTTCGGATAAGATCCATATTGATTGTGGAATATGATAATCTTCCTCTTTATTGTCGTCATTGCTCGGTGTTGGGACATGATACTTTTAGTTGCCGTGTTTTGAATAAGGAGAACAAGAAGGAGGGCAGAAAAGAGGGTAAAGAAAAGATTGCTGCTCCTAAAACTAATAAAGTTGAGGGGGCTTCTAATGAGGAGTTGAAGGCTGAAAATGGCAATAAGGTGAAGCTAGCTAAGGTGGTAATCCCAAGGGTGGCTCGTAGGGGATTGGAGCTTCCTAAAGCAGTTAATGAGGCTCTTAAAAAGCCTATGTCCTCTACTGTTATGGAGGAAACTTGTGCTATTCCGGAGCTGCAGAATTTAAAGAAACTTTGCACTCCCCTTAAGGATGATTCGGCTTTAAGAGCAAAGGGTTCATCTATTGCAAAGATGAATACATATAGCTCATTAAATTTATCGCCTAGAGGCCCGGCTGGTACCTCTATTTCACATATCATGGAGCTTCATATGGATCGGAAGGAGCGTGAGTTTGTGAACCTAGATGATGGGGAAGGTGAATTCACGGAGGTGGTTAATAAGAAACGTAAAAGCAAAGAAAAAGGACTGCAGACAGTCCGCAGCCCACTGTCCTAATTCTTTTACTCTCTGTGAGTCTCTCCTTTCTTTTTTTGATTCACTTACTTTTTTCATTATCGTTTTAAATAGTGTCTTTCATAAGTTGGAATGCGAGGGGTATCAGTAATGGTGCCATGGTCAGAAGGATCAAACATCTTTTTCGTTTATATAATGTTTCTTTATTTGCTATTTATGAGCCAAAAGTAAGGGGTGACGCTTTGGGTGATTTTGTTCGAAAAGTTGGCTGTGAAGATGGATTAATGAATATGAATAATAGAGTTTGGGTTATCTGGAAACATGGTCTCCATTGTGTGGTCGTGCAAGATTCCAATCAGGCTTTAACGCTGCAAATATCTCATCCTCTTTGGCATGAAGTGGTCTGGGTTTCTTTTGTTCATGCTAGTTGTAATAAATATTCGAGACGGGCTCTTTGGGATGATCTTATGGTGATTAGTGAGGCTGATTTTCCTTGGATGGTGGTAGGGGACTTTAATGTTGTGCTTGATCAGAATGAAAAGGTGGGTGGCAAGGAATTAATGAGGCTAATGTGGCTGAATTTTCTGACATGATCCAAAATTCTAATCTTATTGATGCGGGCTATGATGGGAATATGGCTACTTGGTATAACAAAAGGATGGGGCGTAGGGCTATCTATCAAAGGCTTGACATGGCATTTTACACTGAAAAATGGATGAATCTTTTTCATCTGACTAGAGTTTCTCATCTTCCTCGTACTTGCTCAGATCACGCTCCCCTTCTTATTAATATCCAGATGGAGGCTGAGCTTATTAAGGGGTCCTTTAGATTTCTTAATGTGTGGCTGAAACACCATAACTTCCTTCACATTGTTCAAGACTCGTGGGATCTCCCTATGGATGGTAGGCCGATGGTCTGTTTTGCTATGAAGCTTGGTAGATTAAGAAAGTATATTTCGGTTTGGAACAAGAGGTTTTTGGGCGAATCGACCAGCAGATTAAAAATGCGAAGGATGAGGTTCTTGCTTGTGAACTGATACATCAGCAACAAGGTAATGAGGATAGTAGGGCTGCTCTTAGCCTTGCCCAAGCTCACCTCTTGTCAAAAATTAAACTTGAGGAGGAGTTTTGGGCTCAAAAGGCGAATATTTCTTGGATAAAAGAGAGGGATCGGAACACTAGATTTTTTCATGCAATGGTGAAGAAGAAGAGGCAAAAGCTTTTTATTCATAAGATCAAGGATAGGCAAGGTCATTAGCTTACAAATAAGGCTGATATTCAAAATGAGGCAGTGGGTTTCTACTCTGAACAGCTTTAAGGGCAATGTCCGAATCCGTCGGATGATTTTTTGTTCCTCATTCCTCGCCTTATTACAGAGGTGGATAATGGGAATCTTACTGCTGTCCCGTCTATGGAAGAGGTTAAGAATATTGTTTTTGGTATGAATGGTCAGAGTGCAGCGGGTCCGGATGGTTTTACGGGAGAATTCTATAAAGCTTGCTGGGATGTGATTAAGAATGATTTCGTCCGTTCCATTGGTGATTTCTTTTCGGGGTTCCAAATGCCTCGTAGCTGGACAAGCACCTTAATAGTTACTATTCCAAAAGTGGAAAATACGACTTCTTTCTCGGATCTGAGGCCAATCAGCCTATGTAATTTCTGTAACAAAGTTGTCACTAATGTGTTAACTCGTCGTTTGGCCCCTATTCTTCCTCGGATTATATCACAGCAGCAAAGTGGTTTTGTTCGGGGTAGAGTGATTCATGAGAATGTTCTTTTAGCCCAAGAAATCATGCAGTCTATCACCAAGAAAGTTTGAGGTTCGAAAATGTTGCTTTAAAGTTGGATATGGCAAAAGCTTATGATAGGCTATCTTGGTTTGGTCTTATAAAGGTTATGCGTCAGTTTGGGTTTGACGAGGTATGGATTGATTTGATTTATAGATGCATTTCTAATAGCTGGTTTTCCATTCTTGTTAATGGAGAAGTTTGTGGTTTCTTTAACTCTACGAGGGGATTGAGACAAGGAGACCCTCTATCTCCATGTTTGTTCATTATTGCTGCTGAAATTATGAGTAGAGGTCTTAACCATCTGCACCATACTTACCCCCATCTTAGATTCAAAATTCATTTGAATGCCCCGGTGATTTCCCACTTAGCCTATGCTGATGATGTGCTTATTTTCTGTAATGGATCAAAGGATTCGCTTGAGACATATGAAGTATCTTGAATGGTATCAAGGGTTTTCGGGCCAGCTTGTTAATATTCAAAAATCTTGTTTTATTACGGGAAAGCATGAGATAGAGAGGGATGGTATTGCAGAAGCTACGGGTTTTATTAAGCAAGATTTGCCTATAAAATATTTAGGTTGTCTGCTGTATATTGGGAGGTTAAAAAATAGTCTGTTCAGTCCTTTACTCCAGAAAATGGACTCTCGGCTTGCTTCTTGGAAGGGGAAGCTTCTCTCCTTTGGTGCTAAACTTACTTTGATAAAATCTTGTTTGGCAGCAATTCCTCTTTATTACTTATCCCTTATTCAGTCAACTAAAGGGGTCATTCAAAGGATCGAGCGTATTATCACAAGGTTCTTTTGGAGTAATGTTGATGGGTCGCGCAAATGCCATTGGCTGCTTGGGAAAAGATGAGTTGGCCAATTGATGAGGGGGGTTTATGTTTGTGGAAATTTGAGGATATTTCCATGGATTTTTCCATGAAGCTTTGGTGGAGATTATAGACTACGGACTCTTTTTGGAGTAGGCTTATGTTGGCGAAATATTGCCGAAACATTCATCCTATGGATGCTTCTCAGAAATCTTATGAGTCTCATATTTGGCGTCGTATGATGGATGCTAAGCCTTTGGTAGAAAGCCGTTTAGCTTGGAGGATTGGTAGAGGTGACATCACGATTCATGAGAGGTGGTTGGATGGTAATATGGGTAATCTTCCTTTTGATCATTGTGAGGTTTCTTCTTTGTTTGATAATGGGGTTCCTCGTATCGATTATATTCGTGAGGTTTATGGTGTCCAGCTTCTTTTGTTAATTCAAGAACACTCTTTGACTATCACCGATCAGCCGGATACTCCTATTTGGTTACCTCCTCTTCTGGGAAGTTCTCTGTTAGTTCGGCCTGGCGGGAATGTAGAAGGCCGAGAGTTAGGTCTTCTATTATTTCTTTTTGCTGGAATAAATACATCCCTACTAAAGTTTCGGTTTTTCTTTGGAGGGTCCTTCATGGTGGCATTCCTACGGATGATAGAGTAAAAAGGAAGGGCACTCAATTCACTTCTAAGTGTGAATGCTGCTTAGATGCCAAGGTAGAGTCCATTCCCCATATTTTTATTCATTGTGAGATTGCTATAAGGCAGCATTTTGGTTCTCTTTGTGGCGTTCACATGTTTTGCGGTGATTTGAACCAAATGCTTTATTGCTGGTGGAACGGCACGTATACCTCCAAGAATAGTGTCTCTTCTTATGTTTTTCAAGTCCTTCCAGCCCTAATTCTTTGGGAATTATGGTTATCAAGAAATAAGAGTAGATTTGAAGAAGTTGCTATGAATCATATGACCATCATTTATAAAATTCAAGAGCAAGTCCGAAGTATTGCTAAGGCTTTTGCTTTATCGTTTATGTGGAATTCTTCAGATGATCACCTTTTTTCTTACTTTAGGCTGGATAGGACTGGTATTGGTGGTCATAATATTCGGATGGTGATTTGGCAACATCCTTCTCATGGTTCCATCAAAGTGAATACGGATGGGGTTTCTCGTGGCAATTCGCGGCTGCGGGTGGAGGAGTTTTTCGAGATAACAATGGTGAATTCCTTTATGGTTTTTGCAAATTCTATGGGCATTCTTCTAACATGATGGCTGAGGCAATGGCTGCTCGTGATGGTCTCCTTTTGGCATATAATCGTGGTTATTTGAGGGTTTGGCTGGAAGTGGACTCTCTTACTCTTTTGAACATTATTATTAGAGAATATCATATCCCTTGGGCTGTTTGGTATGTTGTCGCTCACATTCATAGAATTATGTCTTCCATGGAGGTCAGAGTTACTCATATCCTTCGGGAAGGTAATGGTGTGGCTGATGGTTTAGCAAATTTTGCTGCGGATGAGCAAAGGGATGCTGAATTCTCTTCTCTTTCGGATCTCCCTTGTCGATGTCGAGGCCATTTTATCCTTGATAAAGCCAAGACTCCTTATATTCGTTTGAAATAATTCACAATGGTTGGTTTCGAGTTGCTGTTGCTGGTGGATTTCTGGTGTGAATTGTTGCTGAAGTTTTTTGCTGCTGCTTGGTTTTGGCGTGCGACTGATGTGGCCATGGCCTTCTTGGGCGATCGCGCTATGTTTGTGCGGTCGCACAAGTGCCTCGGCCTGGCTTGTGCGGCTGCCCTAGATCTTGTGCGGTCGCCCTAGTGGATCAGTTTGCTTGTGCGGTCGCTCCTAATGTCTGGAGGGCCAATTCTTTTGGGCTTGTGCTTGGCATTTTGGGCCTATTCTGTAGGATGTGTTAGACACCTCCCCGTAGCTATTTTTTCTTATACTTCGGCTTTAAGCCAAATGTAATTTCCTTTGCGGTGGCTGAGGTTGTAATGTCCCCCACCTTCGTTTGTAATTTTTATTTAATAAATAAAATCTAAGGATTACCGTCTCCTTTCCCAAAAAAAAAAAAACCACTCAGGGATACGTAGAAATCCTATCAAAGGGTCCGGCCGTCTGACCAACCTGGTCACGTATCTCTTCCCTCCCGATGAGCAGTCCAGATCGAGATTCTTATTTTTATCGACGACCCCACTTCCATCGTAAGTGACGTCTTCGAGGGGCTTCTGTAAGTACCCCAATCTGGACCGCTCTCCATCCGAGCATACGGGAAACATCAAAGATTCACACATTCGTGATCCCGAAGACCCGTAATGTCCAAACGGTCAAAACTGACCTGCCGAACCAAGAGAGAACCCTTCAGGGATAAAAGGAAATTCAAGGACATGACAAGAAATAACAAAAATTCAAAAAATATGTCACCTTGCATACATGTCTGTACGGTCACATGTGTAAAAAGCAAGATGTGTCCGTATGGACATCTTTGTCAACACGCCCAAAATCCCCCAAAATCTCCCCAAAGTCCACAATATTCCCTCAAATCCAGGAAAACCAAAAAAATGTCTAATTACAAAGAGGTCCGTATGGACCTCTTTGCAAATTTTCTAGGCCTATAAATACAGGCCACCCTAGCTCATTTGAATCACACCTTCACTTCTCCCAACCTTCCTGCAAGCTTTTGGGTTCCTTCCCCGGCCATTCTGAGCCATTCCGGTCCCTTTCGAGGTGTCCCGAGCCATTTCGAGGCCTCCCGAGCCGTCCCGAGGCATCCCGAGCAATCCCAAGGCGATCTCGGTCCATCCCGATCTGTCCCGATTGACCCCCCCGAAGACCCATAAACCCTATTCATCCTCAACCAAACTCCCAACACCCAAAACAACTCAAAAATGGCCAAAACCCATGAGTTTTAGCGAGTGAAAAAGAGAGTTAATTAGGGGAGGTTCTGCCCGAGTGAGTGCAGAATTTCTATCCTCTTGAAATCATCCCAAACCAACCAGATTCCCCCGAGGAAGATAGACACAAACCAACATTGGTAAGATCTCCTTCCGAACTTTGAATAACTGCTTTCATTTCAATGTTACTTAAATATTTATGTTTAAATATAAGCATCTACAATGTAGACATTATTTTTAAAATGCATTTTTATTAAAACACACACACACATACACAACTTTTAAAGAAAAAGGGTACAGAAAGACTCATGAAAATGAGGCGACTCGGGTGAGCTCAAAAATCTCTTCCCGAGGCGTAACCTGACATCCGAACTCAAAATCTCATCACACAACAAAACATCCTTTTTTCAATGTTTTGGGCATAATCAAAACGGCGTGACGACTCTACATTTTTCGAAACACGAAATGTCATCCGCATCCGAATCGAGTAATTTCAATAGTGTTGCTGTCTGTGTTGGCAACACGGACGACAACATCTTGAGACAGCAGATTACACAAAACATAGACCAAGGGATTTTTTCAAGCTTGAAAATCTCTCATGGTCCAGGGCTTTAGTCAAAATATCAGCAAGTTGATGTTTGGTATCAATATGCTATATTTGGATTAAATCCTTTTCAACTAAATCTCTTAAAAAGTGATGGCGGATATCTATATGTTTAGTGCATGAGTGTTGTACAGGATTTTTGGAAATATTTATTGCACTTAAATTGTCACAGTACATGGTCAAGATATTACTATCAAGACTATAGTCATCAAGCATATGTTTTAACCATATTAACTGTGAACAAAAACTCCCGACTGCTACATATTCAAATTCAGCAGTCGAGAGAGAGACACAATTTTGCTTGCGACTGTACCATGACACTAGGTTATTACCTAAGAAAAAACAACCCCCACTTGTACTTTTTCTATCATCTATATCCCCTGCCCAATCAGAATCACTAAAACCAACTAAGTTGGTATTAGTGTCTTTAGTGAACCAAATTCCTAAATCACTAGTCCTGGATACATATTTAATGATTTTCTTAACAGCATTTAGGTGAGAATTTAAGATTAAACTGATATCTGGTACACACACCTACGCTGAACATAATGTCGGGAATGATTTTCTTAACAGCATTTAGGTGAGAATTTAGGATTAAACTAAGTTGGTATTAGTGTCTTTAGTGACATTCCGAGGCTTTATAAAGGCTATTTTGCCTTGGACAAAGCTAGGACTCCCCATGCTAGGTTCAATTAGCTTTATGGCAAGATTTTTATATATATTGTATTCGGTTTTTTGTAGGCCCCCTCCCTCTATTGTAAAGGACCATACGACGTGTGTATGGCCTTCCCTTTAGATTTCATTTTCCTGGTGGTTGAGGTTGTCATGTCCCCCACCATGTTTGTACCTTTTTTCATTTATTAATAAAATCTAGGGAGGTACCGTCCTCCTTTCGCCAAAAAAAAAATAAAAAAATATAAAAGACTACCTATCATGGATCGATAAAGAGTTGGATCAGCATCCTCCCCTCCTTGGTCTTTGGCCACCTTAAGTGTTGATTCCATAGGTATTTTTGAACTCTTGGCACTCTCTAATCCAAACCTTTCTACCAAACTTCTTGCATACTTGCTTTGAGAGATAAATATCCCATCATTTGACTGTTTTACCTGCAATCCCAAGAAATAGTTAAGTTCACCTATCATGCTCATCACAAAAGTTGATGCCATAGCCTCCATAAAATGTTGCAAACAATTTTTAGATGTGGATCCATAAACTATGTCATCAACATAGATTTGAGAAATGACAAGTTCTTTATTATGCCTTAGAATAAATAATGTCCTATCGGCTTTGCCTCTAACAAATCCATATTCAATTAGAAAACTTGTTAGACGTCCATACCATGCATATGGAGCTTGTTTCAAGCCATATAAGGCCTTCTCAAGTCTATATACATGAATTTCTTTATCTAAGTACTCATTCAAGAAGGCCGCTTTAACATCCATTTGGTGTAATGTGGTTTTAAGGTAACAAGCTATAGCTAAAAGAAGTCATATTAACTCAATTCTAGCCACAAGTGCAAAGGTCTCGTCATAGTCGATTCCTTCCACCTGTGTATAGCCTTGAGCCACAAGACGGGCTTTGTTACAAACAATATTACTTAATTCATCAGATTTATTTTTATAAATCCATTTAGTTCCAATTATATTAGTATGTAATGGACGAGGAACTAAACACCAAACATTGTTTCGGGTAAATTGTTCAAGCTCTTCTTGCATAGCTCAAATCCAAAAATTATCTTTTAAAGCTTCAATCACATTTTTAGGCTCAAGACTAGAAACGAAACAGGAGTATTTTACCTTGGAGTATGTGGTAGACATACACATACACACATACACACATACCTTACCATATCTCTATAGTTAACCAGCTCCTTATTTCTTGTTCGAACTCCTTCATTAACCTCCCCAATTATTTGAGTAGTGGGATGGTTATTTCTGATTCTTGCTGGAGGGTCTCTCCTGGCCTGTTGATACACCAACTCATCTTCTTCTGCTAAGGCATTATTTCCAGCCATCGAAATCCTGTGTTGTCTCATGTGTTGTCGTTTCAGAGGCAACACTAGGAGCAACACTTGAATCTGTGGTTGCATTGCTTGAACCAGTTTTTGTTCCAGCAATTTTTTCAGCTTTTTCCAGCAACGTTAGTGGCATATCTTATGCTGGTTCACCTATGGCACTCAAACAGTCATTAAAAACAATAGTGTACAATAGGTTTTTTTCCATTTAAAAAAACTCTATTCGAAGTGTGACATGCCGTGTTTAATGCTACGGCCAACAACCTTTAGAAATTTGTATAGAAATTAGCATAACACGAGCCATATCTAGTAAAGTCCTATTTTTCCTTTCGGCAACACCATTTTGTTGTGGTGTTTTAGGTGCCAAAAATTAATGGTGTACTCCTTTTTTACTACAAAATGTAGAAAAAGAAATGTTATCAAATTCCTTACCATGATCTGATCTTATACGGAAAATAGGTGAACAAAACTTGTTTTTTATCTTGGAAAATAAGTGTTTAAATTTATCAAAAGTTTCAGATTTTTCTCTTAAAAAATAGACCCAAGTAAACCTAGAAAAATCATCCACTATCACATAAATATACCTCTTTTCTCCTAAGCTTTCTACTTCAATTAGACCTATTAAGTCCATATGTAAAAGCTGAAAACAATGTGTTGTTCCTGAGTATTGTTCACTGTGTTGTCCAACACTGTGAGCAACACGAGTCTATTTACCTTTTTGGCAGTCACCACACACCATGGTATTCTTGAGATTTAGATTGGGAACACCTTTAACAGCACTAAGTTTGACAATCTTCTCAATATTTCTATAATGAGCATGTCCTAACTTTTGGTGCCATAAAATTGTGTCATCAATTTTTAATGAGTTGCACACCTGTTTATTTCCAACAAGGTAGCAATTATCAATTGATCTTGTTCCTGTCATAACACAAACGTTAGTGTTATAAAAAACTTCACAAGTATCCTTATTAAATTTTACCTCCAAATCGTCATCACATAATTGGCTAATGCTAATTATATTAGCAACCAATCCATCTACATGCAAGACATTTTTTAAGGGAGGAAAACCGATGACATCGAGTGTTCCTTTTCCTATTATGTTACTCTTGCCTCCACCTCCATAGGTTACTGAGCCCCCGTGAATAGGTTGGTATTTCTTCAAGAAAGAACTTGTTTCCGTCATGTGACGTGAACAAACACTATCAAAGTACCAAGCACCTAAAACGTTAGTCCTTAAAGCAGTGTAGATAGCATTACATTTCAGATTAGCTTTGGGAAATCAAACTTTTCTATTTGATTTTTGGTTTTTCTGACCTCCTGTGTTGTCTCGAGTGTTGTCTTGAGAATTTGACAACACTTGAGAACTGGAATTTTTCTTTTGGAAAATAAAACATTCTGATTTATTATGTCCAGCTTTGTGACAATATTCACACTCAATGGTATGATCAGAAATATTACTAGAAGAACTTCCTTTTTTCCTTAACATGTTCTTTTACAAAACTAGTCTTAGTTTCAACATTAAACAAGGTAGAAATAATTTTTTCTAGTGAATCTTGAAATCCAATACCTGCTTTTATAGGCTTACTCAAGTTAAGTATCTCATCCAATTTTGAGGAACCCGTGTTGAGCTTCCAGAAGGTTGATTCGGCTAGGTTGAGTTTGGATCTGGTTTTTCCAAGTTCTGCATCCTTCTTTGTGAGTTGTACCTCTAGCCGAATCAAGGAGTCCTTAAGCTCCTGGTTCTCCTTGGTCAAGAATACCACCATCTTATTCTCCTTTTTCCATTCTATGAGAAGTAACTCATAGAGGTTTTTTAATTCATCAAGGAGCTTGTCTTTGCCAAGCTCATCTTCTAATGTATCATCTGTATTAAAACTCACATCAAGTGCTAGGCTCTGATACCAATTGAAATTGTCAATGTCTTAGATAAGTGAGAAAAACTCACAAGTGTTGTTAATAGTATTGACAACACTAAGAATAACACAACTCACACCAATTCAAAAATAGAATAATTGAGATTATTAAAAGCAGCGGAAATAATAAAAGAAACACAAGAGAATAGATTTTTTCTCAAGTTATACATATAAATGAATATATAACTTGAGGGATGCCAGGAAGGCAAGACCTTTCTTAATAATAAGCTTTCGGTACAAGATCAAAAGTTCCCTAATGATTTTCAATCAATAGCATAGGGGAACAACTATTCTAGAACACACTTTTTATAAGAACAACCTATCTAACACTCAGAAACACTCGGAGAATTAAAGTTATATGTGATAACTCACCGGTGTCGGACAATGTGTTTCCAACACATGGGACAACACTGAAGCGCCGTGTTCTTGACTTGTACAAATCTCAACTTTTGAATTGGGTGAATGATGATGTCGAGTCCTTGCACTATTTATAGGCTCCTAGAACTTGGAGCCTACTCAAACTAACCAGAAAATTAGCCATGAGATAAATGATGGATGTGGTTTTATCCATCCAAAAGATATATTCCTAGCTTATTTGATGTGAGAAACTTTGGGAACTTAATGTATTTAATAGTATTTTGAAAGTACAGGGACTGAAGTGCAATTACTGAGAAAAGGAGGAGAAAAAGCTTATTTTGGAAATTCAGGGACCAAACTAGAATTATGGAAAATTGGGGAGGAATCTAATATTATAAAGTTCAGGGGCCAAAGTGAAAGTTTGAAAAGTAAAGTGACCAAAGTGCGACTCTGCAATTGTTGCGAATCAAATCCAAGGAAGGACAAAGCAGTGGCCGGCCAAGGTTAAGTGAGTGCTGGCTAAGGAAGTAGCTGGTAGAGGGGAAATACGGCCAAGTCAAGGCATGGCCGAGGCTGGCTGAGGCAGGCTTGGGCGACCACTGAGGCAGCTTGGGCGGCCGCACAAATGGAAGATTCAAAGGCCGGCAACTTCTTTACATGTGGGCGAACGCTGGGCCAAGCTGGGCGACCGCCGGCCAGGCTGTGTGGACGATTTCTGGTTTTGGGCCTGGTTTTGGCTGTGTATCACGTTTGGCAACCTAGGTTTATATAAATTGAGGATTGATTTTTGCAAAAAGAAGGAGGCTGAATATTATTTTCCATAACAGCAATATAGTTCGGTGGTTCCAAAAATTCGATTCAAGGTTTGTGATTTCTAATTTTATTCTTGTAATTTTTCGGATTATGAGTAGCTAAATTTCTTTTTCGCGGATTGGATGTAGCAACTATTAAATTTCTATGCTAATAACGATTTAATTCTTCCCACACTTTTCTTATTCTTGTTCAATGGAATTTGCTTAATTCATTTTTCAAATTTCAACAATATTGATTGATATTGTTGGTCTTTAAATTATTAAGGTTTAAATTATTGCACTTATGTAGATAGTTTTTACATTGGCCTAGATTCCATTGAATAGATCTATTTGAAGACCTTGCGAAAATCAAACGGATCTAAAATCATTTGTTCCTTGGTTTTTAATGTATTACTTTATGTTTTGTAGACCTTGCGGAAAACATCACATCGAAGTAATAATAGGGTTGTAACCCGGCCATCTAACCATCCCAACTCTTTTCAAAGTGAACGATTTCTTGAACAAGATTAGTAATTATTTTTTATAAATCAGCATAGAAAGGGGATAGTTGTGAAACCCAATTCGTGAATTCTTGTCAATCTTGATCTCATTATCTGTTTTATTTTCATTAGTTTAATTTCTTTGTTATTTTAGTTTAATCAACCAAAATCAAAAACCCCCCTTTTGTTACTTTTTACATTAACTAAACCAATTTGTTCGCACACAAATCTCTGTGGTTCGACCCTTACTTTTGTATATTGCTACTTCGGTAACTTGTACACTTGCAAGGTTTTTACTACACGAGGATTTTATCCATCAATAAATTCCACATTTTTAGCTCCACCTTCTTGTTTGTTGAAGACTAAGTCATCCTTGGCTTCACCACTTGTACCGCCAAGATTTATGAACTTGTACTCCTTATCTCCAGCTCCCCCTGAGTAAATAACATCCTAACAACAATTACTTGGTCTTCACAATTATACATAAATATAGATTTTATGTGTAACTTTCTTGTTCCATTCGTAAATCATGCCTAGAATCATTTCTATGACCTGTTCAACCACAAATCAAACAAAATAACAACAGATATATAATTAATAATTATCGCTTTGTAATTTATGAAAAATATGTAGTAACTATCCATAATTTGAACTGCCAACACAATGGCAACACATGAGGCAACCCCAGTGACAACACTGGTGTAGCAACACTGGAGAAAACACCAATGGCAACACTGGTGTACCACTTACACTAATTATATTTGGAAATTTCAAATTGGAGTTCGTATGAATAAGTTAGAACCTTCAGAAGTTCGCCAGAGAATGTACAAGTATGCACTGGCAAGGGGTAACAACACTACACAAGGGAGGGCCGCTACATCAAAATTCCAGAAGATAAAGAAGTTTTTGTCCACTAGGTGGCGGTCACACCCCCCTACATGGGGTGGCCGCACCCCTCCAAATCCAAAAGATGTTCAATTCTGTTTTTCAAGAAGATTCTACAATCTTTCCTAAATTTTGACACCTCCTCTTCCGAGCATAAATAGAACAAATTCATCCATGGAAGATCACCTAGGAAGATGTATGTATGCCTGTCTTTGTGTGTCTTATTCCATCTTCCCTGTTAATCCAACATTTTGCTTTATCACATCGGGTTGCTTTATTAGTGGTCTCATCATGGAATTTTGTTGTAGATAGTTTTAAATCTCTTTGCAGAGGAAATGACTTGACTCTATTTCTCAAGGTACTTTTATTTGAACCCCTCTTCCCTTCTGTTCTTTAAATTGCTAAAAGATTTATTTATCAGCATGTAGGACTCATTTATTATATAGTTAATATTCTGATCTAAGGACCAATAATATGACTTTGGAAATATTACTAGTAAATGTAATATTGGTGATTTCGACTTTGGAGTGTATTCATGAGTTTTGTGGATATTCCTTGACATTGTTTATGAAACAGATGGCTCTATCATTATTGGCTCTAAGCTTCCTCGGCTCAATGTCACTACAAAGATTGTTTACCAGAGGTATATACACTCTCTCTTACGGGTCCCAGTACCTACAAGAGTTAATATTCTTTGAATGTCTAATTAACTCTTTTGCATATAATGCTTTTTTACTTTCTTTTTTTAATGATAGTAAGCTAGCAACAAGAAAAATTTTCTCTCCACGGTTTTTGTCGTAACCCTAATTAGGGCGGCTGGTTTTCATTGCCGCCGCTTTGCAGTTTCCCGTTTTCCGGCCAATGGCCTCGTCATCTTCAGGCCTTGCTCCGTCTTTAGGCCATGGTCATAGCCCGAATGTTATTGCTCCTGTGCCACCACTTTCTCTTGGTTTGGAAACCACGCCTCCATCATACCCTAACCCTACACCGCCATCAAACCCTAATTCTATGCATGCGCAGCCATCTTCTCCTTCTGCTGCGAAATCATTTGCATCTGTTGTGAAGGGAATGGCTGCTAACATTTCAAATGCTCCGCGCCACTTACTACCATTCCTAGTTCTACCCACAAAGGTGAACCTTGTTTGAAGTTTACAAAAGATTTTATTAATGTGTTAGCACAGCCATTCAAATACACTCTAGTTGGAAAATTCTCACATGGTCGGCCTTCAATGGAGATTACACGACAACATTTTCTGAAGTTTGGCTTGAAGGCTGATTTTAAATTGGGTCATATTGATCTTAAACACATTCTCATTCAGATTGTGCATGAGGGGGATTTTAATAGGCTTTGGTCAAAAGAACAATGGCACCTTGGGCGTTTTCCTATGAGAGTGTTCCGTTGGTCACCTTCTTGGAGGCCGGATAAGGAGTCCTCTTTATTTCCTGTTTGGGTTGGATTACCCGGACTCCCAATCCACATGTTCAACAAGGTATGTTTATTTTCTATTGCTAATATATTTGGAGAGCCGCTAGCTATAGACCAAGCTACTTGCAACCTTTCAAGACCTAGTGTGGCTAAAATTCTTGTTCAAGTTGATCTCTTAAAGAAACTTCCTTCTAGAGTTTTCATTGATTGCGGAGATTAGTTTTCAAGTTTTTGGCAGCCTTTAGAGTTTGATAACCTCCCAAGCTATTGTAAACATTGCTATAAGTTAGGCCATAATGTGAATGAATGTTTCTACCTTCATCCTAAGAAGCTAAACACGAAGAATGGGGCTGAAGGTAATGGTGGTAGGGAGGCGGTGCAAGAAGAGGGTCACACGGCTGCTCTTGGTAGTCCGGATGTGGTCGCTACTGGTGGTGTCTCGGTGGAGGCCAATATGGGGAAAAAATGGTTTATGTTGAAAAAAATAAAGTAAATGACCCTTCTTCTTCAATGGGAAATGTTGAGAAGACCAAGGGGGTGGATCAAGAAAGGAAACCTAATGTTCAAAATTATGGGAAGCACAAAGAAAATGTCTCGGTTAATCCTGGAAATGGTCCCATAAAAGCAGTTAATGGTACAAATAATGGGCAGAATAATGGTAAGCAAAAAGAAATTGTCTCGGGCAATACTGTCAATTCTCACGTGAAAGCTGGTGGCCAAGGTACGTACAATATGGCCTCGAAATCCAACTCGGAAGGTACGCATCCTACTCCTAATTATTCTATGAATGTTGTTGGTACTTCTTCTATGGTTCCCGGGTGTCTCATTCTCTGTGGCCCACTCCCGTCCTTATGTCCTTTGTTCATGCTAGTTGTAGCAAGTATACTAGAAGGATTTTATGGGATTATATTATTGATGTGAGCAACACTGATGATCCCTGGTTAATTATGGGGTATTTTAATTCTGTTGTTGATCAATCTGAGAAGCTTGGGGGTAGGCCGGTGGTGGATTCTAGGGTTTCTGAGTTTGTTGATATGATTCAGGTTTCTAATCTTATTGATGGTGGTTATAGGGGTCATATCTTCACTTGGTGGAATAAGAGATCGGAGCGTGCCACTATTCTTCAAAGACTTGATCGTGCCCTGTATAATGATAAATGGCTGCGTTGTTTCGCCCAAACTTCTATCGATCATCTTAATAGGACTTGTTCTGATCATGCTCCGTTGGCTATTAATAATCGTTTAGTTGATGAAGTTCGTAAGGGTGTTTTCAGATTTCTCAACGTTTGGACTCGTCATGATTCCTTCATTTCTTTGGTTCGTTCTTCGTGGGATGGTAGAATCTTTGGTAGGCCGTTGGTCAAGTTTAGTAAGAAGCTTACTTGCCTCAAACATGACATTCAACTTTGGAATCGTTCTACGTTTGGGAGAGTTGACCAGCTTGTGAAACATGCTGAGGATGAAGTTTATGCTAAAGAGCTTCTTTTTGAACAAGATTCTAGTGATGATAATAGGGCTCCCCTTCATCTTGCCCAAGCTAACCTCTCCTATCGTCTTAAGATTGAAGAGGAGTTCTGGATGCAAAAAGCTAATTTAGCCTGGGTTAAGGATGGTGATAATAATACTCGATTCTTTCATGCTTATGTGAAAAAAAGAAGACATAAATTATACATTCATAAAATCCGGGATAGTGATGGGAATTGGATTTTGGATCAGGGTCTGATTCAGGAGGAGGCTATTCGTTTCTATTCGGACTAGCTTAATGGAAATCCTGGTGAGTATGTGGACCCCCCTGATGAGCTACTGAATGTGATTCCTCGGTTAATTTCCAATGAGGAAAATAAGATGCTTATTAATCCCCCTACGCTTAAAGAGCTTCATGATATCGTCCTTAGTATGAGTGGGACTAGTGCTGCTGGTCCAGACGGATTTACGGGTGAGTTCTATCACAAATGCTGGGATATTATCTGCATGGATCTTTATAATGCTGTCCTTGAGTTCTTCTTAGGGTTTCTTCTTCCTCGGAGCTAGACTAGTA
Organism: Adenophora triphylla var. japonica; assembly: GCA_022495995.1. Lineage (NCBI taxonomy): Eukaryota > Viridiplantae > Streptophyta > Magnoliopsida > Asterales > Campanulaceae > Adenophora > Adenophora triphylla. Next base: position 146,305 of record JAFEMH010004390.1, on the reverse strand, counting down.
CGCTTATTGTTACTATTCCTAAGGTGGCAGCCCCTACTTCCTTCTCGCAGCTTCGGCCTATTAGTTTGTGTAATTTTTCCAATAAAATCATTACCAAACTTTTATGTTCTAGGCTGCAATCTGTGCTCCCTCGTATTATATCTCCTCAACAAAGTGGCTTTGTGAAGGGTCGGCTGATTCATGAAAATATTTTGCTTGCTCAAGAGCTCTTTCAGTCTCTTAAGAAGAAGGTGTATGGGTCTAATGTTGCGTTAAAGCTTGATATGGCTAAGGCTTATGACAGACTTTAATGGTTTGCTTTGATTAAGGTGATGAGGAGATTTGGCTTTGCAGAAGAATGGATTGACATGATTTTTAGATGCATCAATTATTGCTGGTTCTCGGTTCTTATTAATGGTACTGCTAATGGTTATTTTGTTTCTACTCGGGGCCTTCGCCAAGGGGATCCTATATCTCCTAGCCTTTTTATTATTGCTGCTGAAGTTTTAAGCCGGGGTCTTAATAATCTCCATCTCCTTCAGCCTCATGTGGCCTTTCATACGGGCAACCTTAATGTTCCTATCATCTCTCACTTGTCCTATGCTGATGATATCATTATCTTCTGTAACGGTAGTATCCCTTCTCTTGAGCGTCATATGGAGTTCTTGACGTCCTATCAACATTTCTCAGGGCATCTCATTAGCATATCTAAATCTTGCTTTCTGACGGGTCGGGATGTGGCTGATCATGATAATTCTATTTCTCTTATTACGGGGTTTCAAAAGAAAAATTTGCCTATTGTTTATTTGGGTTGCCCTCTTTATATTGGTGGGAAGGTTCAATCTTTGTTCAATCCTGTTATGCAGAAGCTTCGAGATAAGCTTGATTCGTGGCAAGGTAAACTTCTCTCGGCTTGTGCTAAGCTTATTTTGATCAAGTCCTGCCTCCAAGCTATTCCCATTTATTATATCTCTTTACTTGATCCTCCGAAGGGTGTTGTTAATGCCATGAATCGCCTTATTGCTAACTTCTTTTGGAGTAGCTCTGATGGGGAAAAAAGTGTCATTGCATTTCTCGAAATGAGTTTTTCTGGCCTATAGAAGAAGGGGGTTTAGGCCTCCGTAAATTTGAGGAGATGGCGACTGCTTTTTCTATGAAGCTTTGGTGGAGGTTTCGTACGTCTAACTCTCTTTGGGCTCAGTTTCTGGCGGCTAAATATTGCCGTGATACTCATCCTATGGATGCTATTTCTAGATTGGTCTGCTCTCATATTTGGAAGCGGATGGTTGCGGCTAAGGATTTGGTGGAGAGCCGTATTGCTTGGGGTGTGGGTTGTGGTGAGATTTCTATTCAAGAAAAGTGGCTTCCTCATGATTTCCCTCTCCTTGATGATCGCCATGATTAGATTTTTTCGTTATTTGAGGATGGTGTTTTACGGGAAGATTATATTCGGGATACTTTTGGTCAGCAATGTTTGTTGGAGCTTCAAGCTTTTGGTATTCGGATTGATGGTGATTGTAATCTGCCATTTCGGACTCCCTCCTCTTCGGGCAAATTTTCTATCTCTTCGGCTTGGAGGAAATGTTGGGTGTCCAGGACTCGGAGTAGGGTTTTTGCTTGGTGCTGGCATAAGTTTATTCCTCTCAAGGTGTCCATCTTCATGTGAAAATGCCTAAAGGCTGCTCTCCCTACTGATGACAACATATCTCGTAAAGGTATCTCTATTGTTTCTCGTTGTCATTGTTGTGCTAACCATTCTCTTGAATCTTTGCAGCATATTCTTTTACATGGTGATATTGCTTTTCATGTGTGGAATTTCTTTGGGAATTTGATTGGCTTCCAAATTTCGGGGTCTACTATCATGCAAAGGATGATTGCTTGGCATGCTTGTAAAAATTCCAAGCTTAGTCGGGCCGTGATTTGGTTGGGAGATATTCTTCCGAGTATCATCTGCTGGGAGCTTTGGAAGCACAGAAATAAATGCAGGTTTGATGATGTTACTCCTAGTTGGGCTAACGTTCATAATAATATTCAATTCCAAATCAGTGAAATCCTTCGGGCTCACAGCTTATCCTTTCATGTTCATCACTCGGAGGTAAATATTGCTTTATTTTTTAATATTAGTATGGCTGCTCCGTCTATTGCTCGTGTCAAACTTGTTTCTTGGTCCCCTCCTTCTGTGGGACAAGTGAAAGTTAATACGGATGGTGCCTCTCGTGGTAATCCGGGCATTGCCTCGGGTGGTGGTATTTTGCGCCGGCATGATGGGTCGTTTATTTTTGCTTTTTGTCGTTATTATGGTAATGCTACTAACATGGTTGCAGAAGCTTAATATTTTTCGTGATCTATATGCATACAAAACAAAGAAAAGAAATAAAAATGAAAAGCCTTGCTCTCTCTTATGTCAAAGTGGGAAGTGACCAAAAAAGGAAGAAAAGAAGGTGATCAACCCCATGTATGAAAATATGTAAAATTATAATTTTGGGGGTTGAAACATTTGGTTGGCATGGGTGAGCGGAGTGATACACTCAAGTGAGGAAATATTTTGAAGACTTTCTAATTTCACTTGTTTGACTTCGTATGTCTTTACCTTTATTTGGATCTGTGAACCTAACCCGCGATTGTGCAATACATTACAAGCCATAAATTCATATTTGATCCCTAAATAGTAGTCGGGTTAACAATTGTGTTCAAACATGCATATAAGTGTCCTTGTACAAAATTTCATCTTGTTAACATTGATTTATAGCATGACACAAGTGAAACTATAAAATATCTTACTTTGGTAACATTGATCTCCCATTTATTCATTCATGATATCATAATGTGGTGGAGAATTGTAAGTTAGATGCATCCATATAAATGTAATCTCATGTTCATAATAACTCTTGTAGATTATGTGTGTTTAAAATTTTGATACTTGTTTGGCCGACAAACCTTTATATGATTTGAACATCCCAAATATATTTACTTTTGTTTAGTAGTTTATTATTTTGTTTTAGTTTTGTGTTTTACTCGTGAACAAGCAAAATATAAGTTTGGGGGTATTTAATTGATGTGTTTTCAAAGATATCTTTATACTTATTTGATGCTCAACCTTGGGTGTTTTTATGGCTTTTTAGAGTGTTTATTCATATGGAGAATGAATTGAGAAAGTCATGGAACATGATATTAAAGGATACAAAAAGAACGATCGAGAACGAAGAGGCAAAGGAGTAAAGAATAGAAATTCCAGAAGGACAAAGTTGAAGATGACCGGAGCATTCATTATCATTGAACTTGAAAATAGGGGATAGACCGAAAAATATTTCTCTCTCTAGGGTTTCGTCTTCTTCCTAGGGTTTCCTAGGTTTGGCTTTCCGTCAGCCTTCATGGCTGCGCCGGTTGACTTCCCTCCATTTCATGCTTCAAAACCTGGTCCGCAATCTTCCATCCCCGACAATTCTAATCCGCCAATTGGGAACCCTAATAACCTAGCGCCTCCATTGCTTGGCGTGAACCCTAATCCACCTATAAACCAGAATCCGATACAACCTAACCCTACCTCTAACAAATCTTTTGCATCCTTGGTTTCACAACCACGGATTCTTCCTATCCAAGATATCCCTCTCATTCCAGCAGCTACTCATAAGGGTGTTCCTTCATTAAAACTTTCTAAAGAGGCAATTGATGCCTTTACTCGCCCCTTTGCTTGGACCCTTGTGGGAAAATTTACCTGGCCGACCTACCATGGAAGCTGCAAGGATTTCCTTCACACAATTCCGTTTAAAGGGTGACTATATACTTGGTCATCTTGACTCTCATCACATGCTGATCCAATTGACTAACGAGGAGGATTTTCAACAACTCTGGACTAGAGAGGTTTGGTATGTTCATCGATTTCCAATGCGAACTTCTGTTTGGACACCTTCTTGGCTACCTCAAACGGATTCTCCCATTGTTCCTGTATGGGTTAGTTTACCCGGGCTCCCTGTGCACTTATTCAATAAGGTATTCCTTTTCTCTTTGGCTAGAATATTTGGCAAACCCATGTCAATTGATAAAGCTACTGCTGAATTATCCCGTCCAAGTGTTGCTAAAGTTCTTGTGCAAGTGGATCTTCGTAAAAGGTTACCCGAGAAGATCCATATTGATTGTGGTGATTGCATGCCTAATTTTTTCCAAGCCATAGAATATGATAACTTACCATTGTACTGTAATCATTGTTCTCTTCTAGGTCATGATGAATTCCATTGTAGAATCTTAAATTCTGAATATAAGAAAAGCAATGTGAACACTGTTTTAATGAAGGTTGATGATGGAAAGGATGTTGCTGGTCCCAAGGAAACTAAGAATAATAAAGGCGGGGATAAGAAGGATGAGAATATGCGTGAGATTTGGAAAAAGAAAGACGATGGCAAGAAAAAAAGTGAACATATTGGCAGTAGTAAGGATGTTCAAACTGATGCCATTGACCTCACTAATAAAGAGTCAAATAGTAATGGGTCCAAGACAATTATGGTAGCTAGAAGAGGTGTTGTTTTACCTCAATTTGTAAATGATGCGCTATCAAAGACTTTGAAGGCTATAAAGACTAAAGCTGGATCTATGCCATCACAAAATGAGAAGGATGATGTTTTGATTCCAGAATTTCAAGACCCTCACAAACTTTGCATGCCTTTGAGAGATGATTTTGCAATAAGATCTAAGCCCTCCTCCCATGCAAAAATGAGTGCTCTTAGTTCTTTTAATCTTTCTCCTAGAGCTCCTCAACTAACATCTCTGAACCAAGTGATGAACCTGCAACTGGACTTCAAAGAGAAACTATCCACATTGCAGGCTCAAGATGATGATGGTTTCATTACAGTTACTCACAAAGGAAAAATAGTAGGGAGAAATCCCCCTCACTGTGAGTTCCCCATTTCGTTTTTATTTCCTCAATTACTTCTCCTTCCTTTTAGTTTTTAATGGTTAGTTTTATTAGTTGGAATGCACGTGGTATTGCTAACGGTGCCACTGTTCGTAGAATTAAGCGTTTATTTCGCATTTATGGGGTTTCTTTGTTTGCTCTTTATGAACCGAAAGCTGCAAGTACTTCCTTGGATTAGTTTATTCGAAAAGTGGGTTGTGAAAGTGGCATGGCTAATGCTAGCAATAGAATTTGGGTTGTATAGAGACATGGTCTTCAAGCTACAATTATTCATGATTCTTCTCAAGCTCTTACATTGCAAGTATCTCATCCTTTATGGGCTGATTCAGTTTGGGTTTCCTTTGTTCATGCAAGCTGCAATAGATTGACTCGGATCTCTCTTTGGGAAGATTTAATGGCCATTAGTGATGTAGATTTTCCTTGGATGGTAATTGAGGATTTCAACTGTGTTTTGGATCAATCGGAAAAAAATAGGTGGTAAACCTATTAATAATATGGCTGTTACAGAATTCTCTGACATGATCCAATATTCTAACTTAATGGATGCTAGTTTTGAGGGTAATGTGGCTACTTGGTACAATAAATGATGAAGGAAAATTATTATGACAAGTTAGGATTTGATTTTTACTATTTTTATTTGTTATTATTTTATTATTTTCGGAATTTATTTTAAATAGGTAATATTTTTGGTATTAGAAGTATATTAGGACTTTATTTTAAGGTTTTATTGATTGATTAGGTTGCTATATAGACTAGGGTTAATTTGGGAAGTTTTTGACTTGTTTTTCAAGTCCTAGGGTCACCATATAATTAGGGTTATATGTAATTCCGAAAATCAGTTGTTGATGAAAAAAAAATTGAGTTTTTCTTCAGTTTTCTCGAGCGAAAATTGACGATTGATCGCTGAATTTCTCGAGCGAAGTTCCGTGATTAATCTTTATCAAGTCTTCCGCTACGTCAATAAACAAAGGGGGAGAAGAGCTATTTATCAACGGCTAGATAGAGCAATGTATAATGATAAATGGCTTAATATGTTTTCTATTTCTCGGGTCACTCACTTATCCAGATTATGTTCTGACCATGCTCCAATCCTTGTGAATGCTATTATTGAAGGAGAAGTGAAGAAAAGTTCCTTTCGGTTTCTTAATATCTGGTTGAAGCATCCTTCCTTTTCTAAGATTATCCAAGATTCTTGGGTTGTCCCAATGGATGGGAGGCCAATGGTTTCTTTTGCTAAAAAGTTGGGTCGGCTTAGAAAGTGTATTTCTGAATGGAATAAACAGGTTTATGGTCGAGTGGATCAACAACTTAAAAATGCTGAAGATGAAGTGTTATATAGAGAAATCCAGCATCAGCAAATCGATAATGTGGAGACTAGGGCTGCTTTGGGTCTTGCTCAGGCTAATCTCCTTCAAATGATGAAAATAGAAGAGGAATTATGGGCCCAAAAAGCAAATCTGCATTAGTTAAAGGCGGGAGATCGAAATACGAAATTTTTTCATGCCACGATTAAGAAGAAAAGACAAAGGCTGTTCATTCATCGAATTAAAAATCGACAAGGAGTTTGGCTTACTGACCAAAATGACATAAAAGAAGAGGCTGTTAATTTTTATTCTGAGCAACTTCAAGGTCAGCATCACAACCCTTCGGATGAATTCTCTTTCCTAATTCCTCGGCTGATCACTGATGAAGATAACACCATGCTTACTGGCGTCCCTACCATGGCTGAGCTTAGGGATGTGGTGTTTAGGATGAATGGGCAAAGTGCAGCCGGTCCTGATGGTTTCATGGGGGAATTCTATAAAGGTTGTTGGGACATTATTAAAGGTGATTTTCACAGAGCTGTTGGAGATTTCTTTTTAGGTTTTCAAATGCCTAGAAGCTGGACTAGCACCTTGATTGTAACTATTCCAAAGATTGATGCACCTTCTACTTTTTCGGAGCTTAGACCTATTAGCCTTTGTAACATCTGTAATAAAGTTATCACCAAGCTTCTTACTTGCCGTCTTGCTCCTGTTCTCCCTCAGATCATATCTCCCCAACAAAGTGGTTTTATCAAAGGTAGAGTCATTCATGAAAATGTTCTTCTAGCTCAAGAAATTATGCAATCTATTAACAAGAAGGTTCTTGGTTCTAATGTGGCGCTTAAGCTTGATATGGCAAAAGCTTATGATCGGCTCTCTTGGTTTGATCTTGTAAAAGTTATGAGATTATTTGGTTGCAATGTTTTTTTTTTGGCGAAAGGAGACGGTACTCCCTAGATTTTATTAATTAAAAAGAAAATTACAAAACAAGGTGGGGGACTTGACAACCTCAACCACCTGGAAAAGCAACGGGGGGAGTCCTTACACAAGCTGTAAGGTACTCTACAAAAAGGGGAGGGGAAACAACCTATCAACGAAAACAGGAAAATTACAAAAGAAAACATCAAAAACTAAAATCTAACATAGGGGATAGCAGCCCTATCAAGGATATAAGCTCCTTTGCAACGGTGAGGGAGATCACTAAAAGAAAAATATTCTGAATTAGTTCTGGTGACCACAGCGACATTAGCCAATCCATCAGCAACCTGATTACCTTCACGCAGAATATGAGTCACTCTAACACCAATATGCGACATTAGCCTTTTAATATGAAGAACCTCGTACCAAATAATCCAAGGAATATGAAAATCACGAATCAACACATTCAAAAGAATTTCAGAATCAATTTCAAGCCAAAGAGAAGAAATACCAAGTTGAGACTCATAAAGGAGGCCATCCAGAACCGCCTTAGCTTCAGCAACCATGTTGGTACTATAACCATAGAATTTGGAATAGGCAAATAGCAAATAACCATTCTTGTTTCTGAAAATACCACCTCCAGAACTGATACCCGAATTCCCTTTAGCAGCTCCATCAATATTAAGCTTGAGCATTTCCGATCTAGGAGAGTTCCAATGAACAAACCTTAAAACCCGAGGCTTAGGAACAGCCTTAGGAAGGTGAAAGCAATGAAAAATCTGACTTTCCAAGTCGGAGGAAGGGAAAGAAAGGCTGTAAGCCTTAATGATAGAACCAATCTGCACAATAACCTCCCGGATAATCCTTGAAGAAGACATATAAAGATCCTCAAATCTAGCTTTGTTTCGACCCTTCCATAACTCCCAAAGAATGAAACAAGGGAGAATACGAGAAAGCCAAAGAATCCCCTTATTTTTCCCAAGGGCCGAATTGAACCACCAGCTACCAAGGATTGTTTTAACATTGTTGTAAGATATGTGAACACCAAACAGCCTAGAAAACCAATCCCAAGTCTCAAAAGCCACTTGACTTTGAACAAAAAGATGAATAGAATCCTCTAAAGAATGCTGCGAACAACAAACACAAGAGGACACAAGAGATATGCCCCTAGATTGAATAGCCACATCGGTAGGAAGGCCATTATGTAACAATCGCCAAAGGAAAATGGAAATTTTCAACGGAAGATATTTGTTCCAGCAATATTCAAAAAACAAATTCCGATCATTAGCCACTCTACACACTTGCTAAGCCGAAGAAAGAGAGAACTGACCTTTAAGCGAGGGAATCCAATAAATACAGTCAGGCGTATCCGAGAGAGAAATATTCTAACGTTGAATTGAGATAAGAACATCAGGGCCAAACGTATCACAAATATGATTAACTCTCGGCTGACCCTCATGAAACAAAGAGAAGACTTCAATATGATTACCAGGAAGATGCAGCCGAGGACCTTCCAACCACCTTTCATGAATTGAAACATCCCCCCAACCAATCCGCCAAGCAATGTGATTTTCAATAATATCTTTAGCTTGAATCATGCGGCTCCAAATATGAGAAGCAAAAGTAGGCTTTCCCGCATCCATGGGATGAGAGCCAAAACAGTACTTATCAAGCATGAACTCAGACCATAGAGAATGGGAGCTTCTAAGACGCCACCAAAGTTTCATAGCAAAAGCCATAGAAATATCTTCAAAACGACGAAGGCCCAAGCCACCTTCATTACAAGGCCTGAACATCAAATCCTTTCTCACCCAATGACATTTGGATTGGCCCTCTTCATTACTCCAGAAGAAGTTTGTAACCAGACGGTACATAGCTTGGAAAACCCCCTTGGGAGGATCCACCAACGAAATATAATAAAGAGGAATAGCTTGCAAACAGGATTGAATAAGAGTGAGCTTAGCGCCAAAGGAGAGGATCTTGCCTTGCCAGGAAGCAAGCTTATCAGTCATCTTTTGAAGAACATTGTCAAAAAGAGCAATATTTTTTCTCCCAACATAAAGAGGACAGCCAAGATAGCTAATAGGGAGATCTTTCTTTTCGAAAGAGGTAGCATTCTCAATAATAGAATCTCTAATCTCATCATTTTTTCCAGTAATGAAACAAGATTTCCTAGCATTCACAAGCTGTCCCGAGAATTCTTGATACCAGTTAAGACATCTTATATGGGCCTCTAGAGAGTCTTTAGAACCATTGCAGAAAATAAGAATATCATTTGCATAAGAAAGATGAGATATCATAGGGGTATGAATGTGAGCCTTATATCGATATTGAGGATAATCAGAGTGAAGCCGGTTGAGACCCCGACTCAAAACTTCGGCAGCAATAATGAAAAGAGTGGGAGATATAGGGTCTCCTTGACGAAGGCCACGAGAAGAGTGGAAAAAACTAGAACTTTCCCCATTAACTAGAACCGAGAACCAACAAGAAGATATACTTCGAAAGATCAGATCATTCCACGTTTCAGAAAAGCCAAACCTTCTCATAACTTTAATCACCGCAAACCAAGATATACGATCATAAGCTTTAGCCACATCTAACTTAAGCCCAATATTAGAACCCCTCACCTTTTTCCGAATAGAATGCATAAGCTCTTGAGATAGCAGGACATTTTCATGAATCAACTGCCCTTTTACAAACCCACTCTGCTGAGGCGAAATAATTCTTGGGAGAATAGGAGCTAGACGGGAATTAAGCAACTTCGTAATAATTTTATTCATGAAATTGCATAAGCTGATGGGTCTCATCTCCGAAAAAGAACTAGGGGTGCTGACTTTGGGGATGAGGACAATAAGAGTCGAAGTCCAGCTTCTCGGCATTGGGAAACCTGCAAAAAATTCCTTGACTGCTCTATGTAAGTCCTCTTTGGGGATGAGGACAATGAGATATGGATTGATATGATATTTCGATGTATATCCAATAGCTGGTTTTCGGTTCTTGTCAATGGGGAGAGTTGTGGTTTTTTTCATTCTTCAAGGGGCTTAAGGCAAGGGGATCCTCTATCCCCTTACTTATTCATTATCGCTGCGGAAATGATGAGTCGTGGGTTAAATCATCTTCACACGGTTTTCCCCAATATAGGTATCGTATTCATATTAATACTCCTATGGTTTCTCATTTAGCATATGCGGATGATGTGATTATTTTTTGCAATGGGTCTAAAAACTCTCTTGAGAGTCATATGAAGTATTTGGAATGGTATCAACAATTTTTGGGCCAGCTGGTTAACATTCAAAAATCTGAATTCATTACGGGCAAAAATAGAGACTGAGATGATTTAGTGGCTGCCATCACGGGTTTTGCGAAACAAGACCTCCCTTTAACTTATCTTGGTTGTCCTTTGTATACGGGACGGAAGAGCATCAGCATTTTTTCTCCTTTGACATTGCCCTTACCTACAACCCACCTGCTCTGTTCCAAAACAATAGAGATATGAGGATAGGAGATGAGTCGGCGATTCTCTTCACAGAAATTCCATAGTTAGTGCTATCATTAGGGATGGCCAATGGAACTGGCCAGTGGCTGTCACTTGGGAACAGTCACACCCGATCGCGAGACTGCCTGTTGGCCGTCCGATGGCACCTTACTCCGACCCGAGCTATGCAACAAGGAGATCGACCTTGATCCTTGCCGGATGTGCTTTACGGTCCCCCATAATACGCCAAAAAGTCCCATGCTTTGATGAAGAACTTTCTGCGGGTCGTAAACCATCCTTTTAGCAGAGAAGCGAATCTGTCTTTTGGTAGGCAGCTGGGGATGTAGCATTGAGTTGGGCAGTCGGAGGGGAGCTTTTCGGAGATGCTGACTTGGTTTGATGCTACGATGCTTCCTGCTAGGCCATGCGCTTCAAGTTGCATTTCCGAGCTTTAAGGCAGTCCTATCTTTTCGACCTATGATTACCTCTATGCTGATGGCGTCCCTTTACTTATGCGGATGGCATCCCAATCTCATCTACATATGAAGCCCTGTCCAATCTTACACACAGAAGGACTTTTTACATGTACGAGACTTAACGGAAAGGAGTGAGTCGGGCTAGCCTCATTGTTGCTATTTGGGAGGTTCCCTGCAGGCTTATGTCGGGGCCAGCAACTCTGGTTAGGAGCTAGACTTTGGGTAGGGAGAGAGTTAGCTGACTCAGTGTTGACAACATGGGCCGGGCCGATCTCAAGGACAGGTCTAAAAAGAAGGTCTGCCGTTACCCGAATATAACTTCCCTGAACTATAATATCTCTTAAGCCCAGAGAAGGGTCGAACTCACAGAGTAAAAAGCAGGGCGGGCGTACGAAAAAGCGCTCGTGGAAATGATCACTAAGTTTCCACATGCTCCTATACCGAAACGAAGCGGCTCCATACCGGGTATACAGTATGGAGAGGTTGCGTTAATTTTTTTTGTCTAAAAGTAGAGGGACAAGGAACAACGACTATGACAACAGTCGCGACTATAAACAGACTCGCTACTATGGCAGGGCGGTACGCTCTGCTCTCTCGCGTTTATTTCTTTATTCCATACATGAGTTAATCTCTTTTTTAAGAAGTTATTTGGTATTTGGTATAAGGAATTGAATTCAGTGGGATATTTCATTCCCATTTTTCGACCAAGAACGCTTGCGAAAACTTTTGCATCGCCGAATTTCATTTGGTGTATCCTGGTCCGATGCTTTGGGCGAAACCTATTCCCAGGGTGTGACGGGCGGTGTGTACAGGGCCCGGGTACATATTCACCACGAAGCAGCATCTACTTTAATTAAACTCACCTTATTCATTATCCTTCCACATGAAGGTGGCAAGAGAGAGCCGTTGTGATGCAACTCTACAAGCAAAACAAGCGAAGACCAGCGAAGACTTTTTCCTCCCGGGGCATTGAAACTATTCCTACTGTTCCTCCATGAAAAAGGGGCAACTTTCATGTAGTTTGTGATTGGATGTAACCGTTAAGATTTTTTCTCGAAGAAATCTTTCTCTTAATAGATCTCTTCTTGGTGGTCGGATCATCAGATGAAGTTTCACAATCCTGTAAGGGAATGAGCGAGGCTATCAAACATAGGTTGTAGAAGTGGGCCTTCGATAGTGAAATATAACTAAGGAGCGCTGCTTGGCTGCTTTGCCTGCTGCTATGAATAAGACGGGGAACCTCTTCAATAGAAGAACCCGTGTGAGTGGGAAGGGATTGAATCATTCATTCATCGGATATGTCTTCTTTCGTGATCCATTTCATGTCAACTCTAATTGTCATTAAGAACATAGGAATAGCAGGAAGAAGCAGTCTGATCACATTATCATATCATGAACTTCGTTCACTTCTCTCTCAACAGCAGGAAGAGTTAGCCAAGAGCTACACAAGAGTGTTCGTATACGCCATGTCATTTACCTGTACCTACCAGTGTTAAAGCAAGTAGCCTACAGTATTAGTGCTTATAAGTAGTAGCACTCTCCGTAATAGAGCTATTAGATAAAGACTATCCTTCACGATTAAAGACCGTATTTCTAAGGAACTTTGGCCAATCGTGCCTTGAAGAACATCACCTTACCTTTTTCTAAGAAGGAGTCGCAGCGAATGGTGTGAATGGTAATGCTTCTAGCGTGGGGAAAGGGCTTTGACCTGTGCCTGTCTTTTCTTTTCCAGTAACCGTTGTTTGCGTATACGATGTTCTTGGTCTTGGTGTGAGAGTAGACGGTCTTTGCTTGAATGCTTGCCCGGGTCTTAGACTGATTGGTTGGTACTACTCGGGGTAGGGGAAGCGAAGTCAAGGGGCACCATCTCTCACAAGAAAATGACTCTTGCTTGCCTGCCTCTTGGTTGTCTCCGGCTCCCTCTTCTCTACGCCCCATTTCTCAACCACTCTTCCGAATAGCCCGGTTTCTCGATCCACCCCTTATTGACCTGAAGCAGTTGAATTGGTGAACATGGAAGTAATCAACCAAGTAAGGAATTGTAGTTGCCCCAATATTTCTGATAGAGATCTTTTTACTTCATAAAAAATATGCAACCGCTCGCTTCCCCGTGCCTGGTTAGCGCAAAACCCTAGAATGGCTATGCGCCTTATGTCCCTGCTTTCTGAGGTCGAATTCCTGATCTATTCCTTTTTAGAGGCGATCTCCTTCCTCTTTACCTATGGAACTAGCCAATCATATTTATGGGATTGTATTCTTTCTCGAAACTATGCCCGTTAGGGCTTCGAATTTCCAAACAAAACAGCTATTTTGCTCGATCTAGAGCATTCCCCAGCGAACGATTCACTGGCCTTAGCTTCGGCGAGAGTCACGCACCTATTTGAGTGAAATCGTTTGGGTGAAGCTTGTGAACTGAACACCTATTAAAATTCAGCTTGTCGAGACAGAGAATTGAATGAAGCTTGGAATGAATTAATTAATAAATGAAATGTTGACAATACGACAGAGCAAAATCTAGCATTTAATCTTTCTTGCCAATAGTTTGGAGTTCACTGGTGCCGGTGCCAGGGGCTAGCTAAACCAGTTGATTCAAGATCCGGATAGTCTAGTACGCTAGCTCTTCATTCATTGCAATATCCCTATGGACAAAGGGGAGGATGTCTCCCAGTAGCTTATAGAAGGTAAGTCTCCGTCGTATTTATTGTTTCGAGGAAAAGGATGGGAGTAGTCCTTCGTGCTTTCCAACATATGTGAGTTGAAACTGGTCCGATTCTTTAATGATTGTGTTCGTCTCGTTCTTTTCATTCTACATCGGGTGACAGGTATCTGATAGACTCTATCTCCCAGGCCATCCTTCTCTTTCCATAGTCTGTATCTCTAAACTTCGAACGAAAGACTATCTATGGTCTTAAACAGGCACCTCGGGCATGGTTTCAGTTCCTTTCTTTTGTCTGTTAGCTTTCATTGTAGTCGTTCAGATACATCTATCTTTATTTATCGTCGTGAGCATCTTACTCTTATCTTGCTTTTATATGTTGATGACATTCTTCTTACAGGCAGTCAAGGAATAAGAAAAAGGATTTGGCGTAGTGCTTTCATTCAAGTAGGGGGTAGGGCCAGGCCAGTAAAGTAGACAGCAAATGGTCCAGGGATAGGTCTGTCAATATATCATCCCTCTTACTGGTGCGGGTCAACTCCTTTAGAGGAATTGGAAGTATGAGACTAGACTCACTCTCCACAATTGTCGATAGCTTCAATAGTTCACGGAAATCCTTTGGTGTAATGAACCGCAAGCCCTTCAGAAAGAAAGACAACATAAAATAAGAAAGGCTTGGTTACGGGAACCGACGGTGACGCCCGGGTGGTGAGCAGAGTAAGGGAAGGCTGCCCTCGGGGGGAGGCTGAAGGCCATATAAGTACGCGCACATGACTTAACATTAGTAGAATGCTACCTCCAATTCCCTGTATGTTTAGACTAAACATACCAATAGTCACCAGATTCATATGAGCTACTAAGGAGTAAGCAATGATCTTCTTAAGATCGATCTTAACTAAGGACACTTTTACTAATAGAGCTAAGCTTAAGTTACAGGGTATGTCGCCGCGACAAAGTCCTCGTTTCAGCATAAACTCGTTTCGGCCTAACATAGAAAAACCTCCGATCTGTTTGCCAAGGGCATTCTTTCTAACGCAATTCGCCTTTCCCGTTTGTCTTTGCAGTTCGAGGCGGACTTGACTCTTTCCGCCTATGCTGATGCTGATTGGGTCGGCTGTCCTGATAGTCGGCGGTCCACCACAGGTTATGCAGTTTTCTTGGACCCAATTTGATCTAGAAATGTGCCAAGAAGCAACCAACTCTTGCTCGTTCTAGCACTGAGTCGGAATGAGGACCATCGAACTGGGACAAAAGAATAGTAAAAGCAGTTTCTCCTTTCATGATTATGACTTTACCCTCGCGTTTGGAAAGTCGGCATTTGCCTTCATAGCAGCTCCCAATCCTTCTGCCTGCTTCCACGCGAACCCAAGAGATGATGATCTAGAAGCTTTTCATTCATGCAACCATTCCTAATAAAAACTATAATGAATACGATATAGTCCACTCGCTCCGCTATAAACTTCTTTTGGAAAGGTTTCACTATCACGATTTCCTACGCGCACAAAAGCATAAAGAAAGTTTTCAAGACAGAAGACTGAGGCTTGGGCTCTTATTTGAAAGTCCGCACTTGCTCGACTACGCGACTATCTAAACCTAATAGAAGGCTCTACCTATTGGAATATCACGGCCAGACAGTGCTTTTTCTTCTACTTAGACGCCGAGGTTCACTCTTCCATCATACAGAGATAGGCAAAGAGTAGCTACCAGCTAAGATCATCTGGGAATGAGTGATTCTTATATGACGGAATCTCTTCCAGATGGATCTTCCTCACCCGCTAACCTGAGGAAGTGGTCAAAAAGGCAGACCACCAGCCCAAGAACTAAAGCCATAGTCAAGGAAGCCTACAACTAAGAGTTCTCTCTTTCATTTCCCAGAGAAGATCCTTGAATCAGCTCACTTGATGTCCTAACGTAGAGTATCTCTTTCTCTAGTAATCCCCCCACTGGGATAGCCTTATTGTTTAGATTTCACTGTCTTTGATTGAAAGAATTGTCTATCCTTCGTATTATGGTCACCTGCCAGAAGACTATGTTCGGCGAAGAGCCTAAACTCTCACGCCCAAAACTATCACTCAATCAATCGAAGTAGGCCGAGAATAAAGCTATATCAAAGTGCGGCCCTGCCCCGGCCACACGCCCGTCTCACTTGCTTTATTTACTGCATAAGGGCATAAGCGAAGTCAAGGGATTTCCTTCTAACTTATTCAAAGGGCTGATTATTTAGATTTGAATAAGTAAGCGTTGGTAGGAGCGGCGGGATGATAAGTATATAAATAAAAAAGACCAAAAAGAAGAAATGGCAAGAGAAATGGAATCTCGATGGAGGAAATAACGATGTGGAAAACAGGGCGTTCTAATCTTAGTCATTTGTACTGATATTTGAACTATTCTATACATCCTCATTTGACTACGGGTCCAAGCCCAAGGAATAGAGAGAGACGTTAATCAGGTCGCATAGGTGTCCAAGTTTAATCACATTTGGACTCAGCGGCGGTGGAAAGGCTCATTTATCTACTCGCCTTCTTGGTCAAGCCCGTGGAGCAGCTGGTCATGGTTGCGTTCGTATTAGGTTTCTGGGTAGTGAAAGTCAGAAGTCTTGCAGCTATTTCGGCGGGGGTAAAGAAAGAAGAGAAAGAACTGGGAGTTGGCGCCTACATAACTGCTTGCTTTCTTACCAAGCCCTCCTGGCAAGCTCCTCTAGTTCGATTATGATTCTTGACTTGACTTATTATAAAAGGTGCAGTTAAAATTGCTGCCTTTGATCGAGTTGTAGTTCTAAGAGATTGCTCCAGCTCTTAATAAAGGGGCTTTGGAACCCAGCCTTATTAGACTCTCACGGGTGATGTGCGTTCTATTATTGGCGCCTATTCCTTTGTGCGTTCTATTATTGGCCTTAGGGAGTGATCGGGATTAGGCCGCGTAGCCCGCGTGGGACTATTCGCGGTTTGGAGTGGGCCTTTCGTACTCAAATCCCCCTCCTAAAAAGATTATTCCAGAATAAATGGGCAATAGTTAGGAGAGGTGCGCCAGCGGCGAGCAGAAGCAAGGTTATTAGATACCTCAAGAAAGCCCGCTTTAACTAGGAATAAAGAGACATGGCATCTATTGAACCTGGAGACTGAACTAGGTATGATGAACTTCCCCCTACTGCGACTACAGCTACAACGACTGCGGATATTGGATAAACTGCGGCTACTGTCGAAGAAACTTCCGTACCTTATTGTGAGAGTTCCGATGATTTGGCTGAGGTGAGCTAACGAATTCCTGATTGAAACTTCACTTAACACAGTCTTCGTTCACATAGTAGAAGAGGTAGAGGGCTTGCGCGGCTAGCACGCTAAGATCAACCACTTTGAGAACTAGGACCCTTTCTTTCTCGGTCGTCTGTCTTAATAAGTTAAGCAAGCGGATTTCGATTCATGTGGTCGTTCTCTGCTGCATTGGTGTTTTCCCTCCCCACTCTCCACCAAAACAAAATGTTTCCACACTACTATTTATTCAGGATTCCCAGGCCAACAAGTATAGTATACAGGAAAGCGAAATAACAAGTATCGATAAGAATAAGCGTCTAACAAGTCGAAAGCGATAGCGAATCCCGACGAACTTGCCCACGCTCATCCAAACCGGCCTCACGATCGGAAAGCAAAGCCCTTCCTTCCAATCCAAGCCTAGAAGCCACCCCTATATCTAACCACCGCTCACCCCGATCACATATTGGCACGTTCATGATGCATCATGATCAAAAGGCCGTAAAGAAGACCTATGCATCAGTGTACTTTCATGATCACTTATTAGCTTGATTTTTTTGACGGCTTGAAGGTGAAGCCGCCTATTTCTTATTAAGACGGGCAAAGGGCACTCCCTCCTCCTAACCCGGAGTGACTTCTTGAATCTTTGAATAGAGAGCCCCATTAACCAGACAAGCTGGAGGAGACAAGCTACCTCACAGAAAGGATGACGAAGGGCCAGTTGACGCAGCAAGCTAGAGCTATGAAATCTCCCCTTTCTTCAGCGCTTTAAGCCTTATGATGTAATTGACTAATTACTTATTCCATTTTGCCCCTTGGAAAGCCTCTTAGGCTGTCTACCTTTGATTCAATAGTCTCACCTTGGTGGTCGAGAAGGTCGTATCCATCATGGTAGGGAAAGGCTTCCTTCCTTGATAACGTGGTACGTACCAGGATGACTACAATGAAAGCCAATAGACAAAAGAAAGGAACTAAAACCATGCCCAAGGTGCCTGTTTAAGACCAATTCTAGGAGGGCAAGAAGTTCTCTCGAATGAATAGTCAAGTATGAATCATAATCTTTCCTTCTTCTAGGGATGGGCTCATATGGCTTAGTCAAAGTCGGGATATTGATTTCAAGTGAAGGCCTCAGGGAGAAAGAAGGTGGACATAGAAATCTGAGTCTGAGACAGGGGGCTAAGCAAGAGTGAGGGAAGGTCTGATAACAATTCTTCTAAACCTACTGGCAAGAGCAATAGCCAGTCAACCAAAACTGAGTGGCAAGACAAGTGACGGAAAAATGACAAGTCAGTGAATTTTTCTGAGGACTGCCTAAACGAAAGATGGAAAAGAGACTATCTTCTTGGAAAGGTAAACTGTTATCTTATGGAGCAAAGTTAACCCTTATTCAGTCTTGTCTCTCTGCTATCCCTTTATATTACTTGGCTCTTATTGATCTGCCTAGAGGTGTTATTCATGCTATGGAGAAGATCATTGTGCGTTTCTTTTGGAGTAATATTGATGGGAATAAGAAATGTCATTGGATTTCTTGGGATAAAATGAGCTGGCCTATTGATGAAGGTGGTTTGGGAATCCGAAAATTCGAAGATATTGCCTTGGCTTTTGCTATGAAGTTATGGTGGCGTTTGAGAACCGTTGATTCTTTGTGGAGTAAGCTTATGCTTGCAAAATATTGTTGAGAAATCCACCCCATGGATGCAACGCTTACATCCTTTTCATCTCATGTTTGGAAAAGGATGCTTGTTGCTAAGCCTTGGGTGGAAGACCGAATTGCTTGGCGTGTGGGGAGAGGTCAGCTCTCTATGCATGAAAAGTGGCTTGAGGGATCCAAGGGTCATATTCCTTTTGAGCATGCATAAATTTCTTCATTGTTTGAGAATGGGACGCCGCGAGATGACTACATCCGAAATGTTTATGGTCCCCAACTTCTTTCTCTAATTCATTCTCATTCTATTAATATTTCTTATGATCCGGACACCCCTATATGGCGGCCTTCCACTTTTGGAAAATTCACAGTGAACTCGGCTTGGAAAGAGTGCAGATCAAGCAAGGTTCGATCTCCTATTTTTGCTTCTTGCTGGAATAAGTATATTTCGAAGAAAATTTCTGTTTTCTTTGGAGAGTTTTGCATGAGGGTTTACCTACGGATGATATGGTTCAGTGGAGAGGTGTTAGTTTGGCATCTAAATGTGATTGTTGTGGTGCCCCTTGCCAAGAATCTATTTATCATATTCTTCTAGGTGGTGACACCGCTATGGCTGTTTGGGTCTATTTCAGCTCTTTATGCGGCGTTCGGCTGGTCATTGGAAGTATTCGCCAAGCTCTTATGGGTTGGTGGATTGGTGATGCTAAGCCTTCTTCCAATGCCTCCCATTGGTTAACTTGTATTCTTCCAGCCATTATTTCTTGGGAACTCTGGATAGCTCGAAATAAATGTAGATTTGATGGAGTTGGCATGAATTCCGGTTGCATTATTAATAAAGTCCGAGAGCAGGTGCACCTTATTGCTGCTTCCTTTTCTCTCTCTTTCCCTTGGGCTTATGATGAAGAGCACATCCTTTCTACTTTCCGGCTGGGCATTAAGTCTTATGTTGCCCCAAAAATCAGATTGGTTACTTGGGACTCTCCTAATTATGGTTCTATCAAGATTAACATGGATGGGGTTTCTAGGGGAAATTCGGGCACTGCTGCGGGTGGAGGTATTTTTCGGGATTCTAACGGAGATTTTATTTATGCTTTTGCTAACTACTATGGAGTTGAATCTAACATGATGGCTGAAGCGTTGGCTGCTCGGGATGCTCTTCAAAGAGCTTATCATAGAGGTTATCATCACATTTGGCTTGAGGTTGATTCTCAACCCCTTATGCGCATTATCATCCGGGAGTATCATATTCCTTGGTCTCTATGGTATATTATAGCCCATATTCATCGCCTTATGTCTCTTATGAATGTTCGGGTTACCCACATTCTTCGTGAAGGAAATGGTGTTGCTGATGGCTTGGCTAACAAGGCTGCAGATGATAAACAGAATCTTGAGTTTCTTTTTTTCCATGACCTTCCTCGCCGTTGCAAAGGTTTCTTTGCCTTGGATAAGGATAGGACCCCATACTTTCGGCACTCTTAGTTTTTATGGCTAGATTCCTTTTTTATTTATTTTCTATGTACTCTAGTCTTCCCTCCCTTTATTATAGAGGGCCTTACGTCTTGTGTAAGGACTCCCCCCTTAGGTTTTTTTTTCTTGGTGGTTGAGGTTGTCATGTCCCCCACCATGTTTGTACTGTTTTTACTTTATTAATAAAATCTAGAGAGGTGCCGCCTTCCTTTCGCCAAAAAAAAACATTCATTATCATTGAATATTACTCGTTGAGAGATTTCCAACCATATATGGCACATCTCGGTTGAAGTCCGTATGAAGAAGTTATAACCTTCGAAAGTTTGTCGAGGAATATACAAGTCGATGAAGCATGGGAGAGTCCGCCCCCAAAAAAGGGGAGCACCCGCTAACCGTAGCAAAAACTCCCCAAACCATCGCTAAAATAGTCAAAAAACCGTCGCAAAAGCCCCTTTCGCGACAGTTTCAACAAAAACCTTTTCATACTTGATTTTTTACCCTATTTTCCTAATTTTTGACCATTCTCTCTCACCCAAGTATCTTTTACCTTCTCATAACATAATTCTATGTTTTAAACAAGATCTACAAAAAGATAATTTTCTTAAAGACTCGTTGTTAATTTACGATTCAATTTAAGGATAGTTTGAAATAGACACCTAATAATGACGGGAGACAGAAAGACAAAAAGAGAAATAAAAATTTGAGAATGTAACCACACAGTTGATCGTGGGGAATTTAAGGGCCCCGACCAAATAGTTTGCCTAAGGCCCCCAATTCTACAGGACCAACCCTGATTCTATACACTAGATGTACTATATTATGTTCCCATCAAATACTTCACAAAACTTGTTGCAAATTTAGTTTTATATGTGCACTAAATGAAAAAATATATACACACACATACGTAAAGAGAAGGAAATTCGGTTGTTGACCAAATCAGGGATATTCTCAATGCTCTCTCTATGTGATGTTATGTGTTTTCGGGCCTCTATGATATTCTTTTGCGTATCGAGAAGGAAATTCGGTTGTTGACCTCCTATCCAAGCATGCCATTATAATGAACGCAACAAATTTTTGCTTTATTAGACCTCCCTCGTTTTTTGTATCCAGATTCACAGAGAGATGAGTTATCCAGATTCACGGAGAGATGAGTAAAGGTAAATGAGGCTTAGAAATATATTGCATCTTTTGAATGCACTACTATGTTGTAATATAATTTATGCATTGTTTTTTATGATTACTTATACTATTTATGGTGTGTGTGACAAACATAATATCTCTCTTCGTCCAATAGTAAGGGACACACATTTTTTTGGCATCCCACTGATAAGTTACCCAAAATAGAAATTTTATAATACTTATTTATTTTATAAGACCCACTTCTCATAGCCAAAACAACTATTCACTTACATTTTCCTACCATACTGTAAATATTCCAATCTGGAACGCTCCCCCTGCAAAGTGTTGAAGATAACTTGTAGAGATCTTTTTGCAATAAAAACATCAACAGGGTTTTCCGAAAGCTATAAAAGTCATTTTATGACGATGAAGGATCATTATGTAATGAAAAGTAACCAAGGGACCTCATTGACATTAAGAGAAAGTTAAATAATTGATTTTTGGTTAAATTCCAGAAGTTTCAGAAGCAGGAAAGTTCATTGGGACTAGTATGTCGTGCGACATCTTCTTCCCCTTGCAGCTGCTGCCTCACGACATCTTCTTCCCTTGGCAGCTGCTGCCACACGACATGATTTACCTTCATCAAAAATTTAAAAATAGAAACCTTTTCATTCAGTTTTTGGATATCAATTACACACCACCCCTAACAAATAGAAACTCAAAGGCTCTCTCTCGTACAAAAAGCCCTAATCTTTCTCTCTCTCTCTCTCTCTCTCTCTCTCTCTCTCTTCCAATCTCTCTCATTTAGTCTCTCTCCTCACACTCTCTCCTGAACAATTTAAAGACTATCAAGCCAATTGAAGATTCAAGTGATCAATTGAAGACTCAAGTGATCCTTTGAAGAGTAGAGTGGTCCTCCATTGGTAATATTAATGTTATCTCCTAACCTCTATAACGTAGATCACACACACTCTCTCTCTCTCTCTCTCTCTCTCTCTCTCTCGTTTGTCCTAGGTAGATCATAACTTTATTGTATTTTCGATCATCTAGAGGACATCTAACTCTAAGTCATCCTCATTCAATTGAGGTTTAACTTAGAAGGTCTTAGATTAGGACTTATTTGCATTCCCTAGCCTAATTACTTTGTTAATTAATTGAATTTCTCTCTCTTCATCTCTTTATCACTTTGATACTTTGATGATTTGATCATTTCACACACAATTACAAGTCAAAACTCCATTGAGATCACCTACAAATGATAGCATAGATTGGTGATGATATTGATATGCTTAGTGTGAAATTGTGTTTATTTGAAGTAATTATGTCATAGATGATCAAGTTCATACAAAGGACATTTTTTTAGCGAAAAGAGGACGGTACCTCCCTAGATTTTATTAATAAACTAAAACAATATAAATATGGTGGGGAACATGACAACCTCAACCACCAATAAGGAAAAAGCTAAGGGGGAGGCCTTACACATGGCACAAGGTCCTCTACAATAACAGGAGGGGAGACTAGAGTACAAAAAAGGAATTCTGAATCCAGCCATAACATTATTTATAACGAAAGGAGGGAAAGCCCGCCCTATCCAGATGAAGGGCACCTCGGCAATGATGAGGAAGTTGGGAAGATGAGATCCAAACCTGGTCTACCTTAGAATCCACAGCCATATTAGCCAAATAATCCGCTACCTTGTTACCTTCACGAAATATATGACTGACATGAATATGCATATGTTCCATGTTGAAGAAAATTTGTTGGACTATATAGAATATCTCCCAAGAAATTTGATAGACTTTAGTGATTACTTTCATAAGGACTTCTGAATCGATCTCCAACCAAACATGCGTAATACCGAGAGTATGAGCAAAAGTTAACCCATCAAGAGCGGCTTTTGCATCCATCCACATATTAGATCGATGACCATAATAGTTTTTGAACGCAAAAGTCAACTCACCCTTAGCATTTCGAATGACGCCTCCTCCAGAGGCTTCGCCCGGATTTCCCCGAGAAGCACCATCAGTATTGATCTTATAACACCCATGCTTTGTCTTTAATTTAGTCATCTATTCATGTCAATGTACACTCTATTTGACAGAACGGGCCACGTGACAACATGTGACAACAACCTAGTTGTGTCGCGCGACATCTTTGTTGTCACGCGACACATTTTCCCCTGCGGACAGAATGTGATCATGTTTTTCCTCAATCCCTCTGCATGAGGTCTCTTCTCTCATTCTATTCATTTAAAATCAACCTAAAAAACCAATTTGGGCACTTATCACACACACACAAACTTGGCTTTGAAAGACCTACTTGGGTAGAGCTTTGTGAATTGCCTCTCTCTAGTCTTCTCACAAAGTAAATTGACCTCCGAACCCACTCTGTTTATTATAAGCCCTTTTTCAATGCTTTTGGCACAATAAAAGAGCATAGCGACTCCTTTTTTTGTTTTGTTTTGTTTTGCGTTCACTCATTTACTTCGTCCCATTTTCTAAATTATTTTTAAACTTCCTATGTGTCCAACATTGGTACGAGATATTTACAGTGGCTAATCCGATGGGATCATATTTTTAAAACATTTTTTTTTGATGATTTTCGAAGTATATGAGGGTCAAACTTTCGGTTTGCTATGTTTATGTGTGTATATATGTGAAATTTTGTCATTTTGTGCCATCTATCCCATATATTTGGTGTGGTTGTACTCTTTAGAATGCAGAGAGACCAAACATTGCTCTTAGTTTTGTTAGTTTTGGAGTAGAATTACATAAATAGGTCACAAATTAGAAATATAAATGTAGGGGAGTGTGTATTGGTGTAATGCCCTAGGCGTATAGTTATTTTGACTTATAACTAATACTGTTATGTAATCATATTTACCATTTATAATAGAGAATGTTTATCTTGAGTATTATATGTTAGAGAACAAGGTACTAGACAGACCCATCTATGAGATTTATGACATGGTCTATGGTCATATATGTCATAATTAAATCTCATGATAGTCGTGTCATTAGAATCCTCCGTACCTGAGATTATCATCGTCTTCCACATGATGAACCTGTTGGGTTTTACGGGTCCATGAAAAGCGGAATTAAGCATTAAAAACATAAAACCCAAGAAGCCCTAGGATCCGTTCTATACAATTAATTTAAATTCCTATGAGATAGAATTTTACCAACCATGAACGCTTTCCGTTCTTGACCTATCGAACGATTTGATTATGTGATATTGAATCACAAACTTCGTTCTTCAACTTGCTTGAACTCTAGGCCTTGATCGATGAACGAGCGAAGACCCTCTTTCGGTATCCCCACCTTTGAATGAATTCAAGAACGATTTCTTGATGATTGCTAGATCCAAAACCTTGAAGAATATTGAGAGTATTTTGTTATGAATTTTCCTTGAAAATTTCGGCTAGTCCATTAGGGTTAACAGACCTCTTATATTTATACTACTTTAGTATGAATATGTTTCCTAATCGAATTAGGAGACCAGGCTGTCAACCACGTCTGGTGGCAAGGTATGTCGCGCGGTATAGTCAGCCACATGGCTAAGTATGTCGCGTGACAAAGGTTGCCAATTACAGAAACTCTCAATCATTCTTCCTTTGGTTTAACCAATTCATTCTAGTTGTGTGTGACCCAATAGGATTATATTATGTTGGCAATGAGTTCGATCATATCGAATCTCATAAGACATAAGCGGACTCTAGCAAGCCATTATGTCTACCCAAATAATATAACGTAAGAGTTCACGTTTCCAATGGTACACTTCCATTTCTCCCTTTGTCTCACGATGCTATATTGAACACAAGTCATGGTCCTTGTCAACTTGTCTTTGTTCAATGCTTTCTCGATTCTTGAGTATAATGATAGTTCCAATCATATTGGGGTACGGCCATACACTTTCATCATTATCACTCATTGAGGGGCTCAAGCAAAACATCTCTCTTCCGAGGGACAAATTCCATCTTAACTTATCATCCTTCCCATCATGAATCCTATCATGCCAAAGATAGCCTTTATAGATATCGTGTTAAGATACCGTTTGACTAAAATCAAACATGACTTTCATCATATGTAAGGTCATGATAATCTCAGGTCTAGGGACTAAATGAAGTAACCTTATGAGATTTAATTATGACATTTGACCATGACATAAATCTCATGCGGGTCATGTCCAGTCACTTGTTCTCTAACAAGTACCCATAATTTCAATGTGCATCTCTATGCATATAATCATCGTATGATTATCCATTGACAATTATACTAATTATTCTCTTAATAATTAGGGACGGAGATTATTATAAACAAATATACAAAACATATAATAATCAAATGATAAACATCTCATATAATAATAAATAATGTCAACACATAAGTCTATCAATCATAGGCCTAGGGCATAACACTAACAGAACGTTGTGTTTGATATAGTCTAACACTATCTTTAATAGGATAGCAATAAGGGCTATGTTGGCATGACTGGATTCTTGTAGGGAAGAATGATAAGTCAAGATGGGATTTGTCCCTCGTTAAGAGAGATGTCTGCTTGGGCCCCTCGATGAATAGTGTTGATGAAATGTGTGGTCACACTCAAGAGATTTGATAGAGATCAAATGCACTTGGATTATCAACATGTTCGGAATCGAGAAAGCATTGAACAATATAAGTTGACGTGGACCATGACTTATGTTCAATATGACATCGTGTGACAAAGGGATTGTGACATTGATCTATCAAGGAATCAAGCTTTGATGTTATATTTAATTGGGTGGACATAATGACTTGCTAGAGTTCACTTATGTCTTTTGAGGTTGATGTTTCAACTCACTACCAACATAAAATATAATTCCTAAAGGGTCACACACTGTAGACACCCCATTCTGAACACATCAGATCATACTTATACCACTCTAAGTCTCGCTTTGAGTCAAGAAGTAGAAATCCACCATTTCGTCATGTTTCGTTAAGTTTTGACTAACCACCGTTAGTTTGGGACTAAGCGCATACGAGATAACGAGGAAAGGACAAAGCTGTCCACGGGAGCAATATCTCGCCGCGAGATGGCGTGTCTCGCGCGAGATATCCCCCTCTGCAGATTGCGACGCACGGTTCCTCGTCGATTTCAACCTCTTTTCGGGATAAAACTTTATCTCTCCGGCCAACCAATAGAATTTGGAGTCTGGAACCATCTTGAAGTGTTTGATCTCATCTTCAACACTTCCCCAACCCCTATAAATACTTGGTGACTTCCAAGGTTCAAGAGGTCCAGAATTTTCACAACACACACATTTTGTTGGTTTCTCTCCTTGAAAAAATCCTACAAAATCGCCCTAAAAACTCACCTCATAGTTTGTTTTTCAACCTTGTTGATAAACAAACATCAAGCTCCAAGTCAAGGATCGAGGCGAAGCTCTGTCCGTGTCAAGATTCGACTCTAAACTTGAGTCGAAACTCTGCCCAAATCACCTCACGCAAGGTAACCCCTAAATCCCCTTCTAATTGATTGTTAGAGTGGTATAAGTCCATAGAATCTAGGATCGGCCTAGAGCCTCTCCAAATCATGGAGACGGTCTCGAAGCAATCGATCCTACATTCCGTTTAACCCCGTTAAATGGACCTTTGTTTACAATATTTAAAATCATTTTTCCTTTTCTTTTAAAAACCTCTCTTTTCTTTAGCAAGACCGATCTCCGGATTGGGTGAAATGGATGCTCCTTGACCTACCCATTTCATAACCTAAGCCCCGAACCCAAATCTCTTTCAAAATGGTTTTCCTATTTTCTCCAATCGAATAATATAGGTTGTGACTCAAAAACGAAAAGGATGAAAAAACACCTCTTTTTCCTCACAACGCTACA
Source organism: Adenophora triphylla var. japonica (assembly GCA_022495995.1). Classification (NCBI taxonomy): domain Eukaryota; kingdom Viridiplantae; phylum Streptophyta; class Magnoliopsida; order Asterales; family Campanulaceae; genus Adenophora; species Adenophora triphylla. Next base: position 119,240 of record JAFEMH010004390.1, on the reverse strand, counting down.
GTGGCGACTCTGCTGGGGACTTAAAATTAAGAGGCTTAAACTTGCGTCAAAATTAAAAGAGAGGTTTTCAAAAAATTTTGTAAATTCGATTTTTTTGCTCTCAGATGAGGCATATCTCGCGGCGAGGTATCATATCTCGCGCGAGATATTGCTTCGGCAATCTGGTTGTTTTCTGGTTTCTCCCGTTTGTCTCATAGTCCAAGACGAGAGCCGAACATGCAAGGGGGATCCCAGAATTCATTATCTGCAGAGTTCCCGCATCTTAAGGCCTCCCTTAAGGTGTAGAACTCGAACCTTCGTTTCCTTTAAATAATTGATTATTATTTATGAACTGCGTGCGATTGGGTTTTATTTAATTAAAGTCCGATCCATTGGGGATTCGAGAGTTGTAAATTGAATTATTTATCTCTCTTTCTCTCTCTTTATGTGGAACTACGACGGCCTGAGTCTTCCTAATTTGGAAGAAACGTAGGCAACCACTTGGTGCGGCCACTATCTGTTTTCCTTTTGATTTTTCAAAAAAACTCTCTATTTTACTCTATCACCTAGATTGACTATCACACACGCGCACTCATATTATAACTGTCATTGCACTGCATACCCTCTATAAACCCGGGACCCACACTAAGGACGGATGACGGTAACCACCTAGTCGCCGGTCTCTCCGAAGTTGGACAATCCCACTCCGCGTATTCAATCCACTTAGATTGTCATATCGCGGGGAGCCTAGCCTTCCAGCCCTGCATCGCCACATTCTCATGTAGATTGACCTTTTTAGGATCACTCCGTGACCGGTCGGTTTTGACTCGGTGATCTTTTCTTGTTTTTGACCAAAACAAAGCCATGCAAAATTGACAATAAAGAAGGATTCAGAAAAGTCCCTTCGGAAAAGTCCCTTCGGAAAAAGTCCCTTCGGAATGACCCTTTCGGATGTCCCTTTGAAAAAAATACATATATGTATAATCCTTCGAAAAACGATCTTACATGGCTTTGTTTTACAAAAATCGGATTGATTGCTTAGTCGTTAGGTTCTGATAAAGGCCTTAGAAACCCCTCAAAACGGACTTTCCGTTCCGACCAAAAATTAGGTCTAAATAAAAATCGACTTTCCGTGTGGTTATCTCGCGCGGGACAACATATCTCGCGCGGGATAATGCTTCTGTTTGCTGAATTTGAGCCTGAGCCATTTTGAGCCTGCTTCCGACTCGTTGGGGCTAGATCCTGATATCTGCATCTCTTCTGTCAGTTTTCCGAAGCTACTCAACTTCAAGACTCCCAACACAATGTCTACCGGAAAGCACGTCATGACCAAGGAATGCCTTGAACAACACACTTTGCAAGACTTGACCAAGGCCCTTGTCGCTGAAATGGAGCATGTTGAGGGTTGGAGAGAAGCCTTTGATTTGCCTTCTACCCACATTGCTAGGGACTTCCGAAAGATGGAGAGTGACTCCGACAGTGGGCGATCGTCCGTGCAAGAGGAGCTAAGTGACATCAAAACCCAACTTGCCAAAGCCCTGCAGCAAATTAACGACAATGACTCGTGGCATCACATGGAAGAATCCATCCAAGCTGAAAAGACAAAGATGCTGATTGAAGAGCTTGAGGAAGTCAAGAGTGAACTCGAGACCATGACCCAAAAGTGCATCAACCTTGAAGCCCACATTGAAGATGACATTGATGAGAGGGTCAAGTTTTTCCTCAATACTCTCTACCGTGACCTCAAAGAGCAAATGGAGGAAGAATACCAGTCTCGCCACAACGTCTTCGTGCAACACTATGAGAACCACATTCGAGACCTCCACAATCAAATGGCTAAGCGAAGGAAAGGTAGAGTCTTCTCCGACATTGGAAACATCACTCTCGGTCATCTCTTCAGAAGCCTTCACAAGGATGGAAAGATGAAACCAATGGAAGGCTACCAACCTAAGAGGGAAGGTCGATCTCCACACCTCTATTGCTACTACCATCAATGCCATGGCCATCACACCAATGATTGTTTCAACTTGAAGAATGCGGTCAAGACTTGATTGACAACGACGCCATCAGAATTTGCCCAAGTGGTGGAATAGTTTGGATGAGTTCAAACAAATGAGGAGTCTCTTTTCCTTTCAGTTATTTACTTTTAGTTGCAAAAGAAACGGTTAGTAGTCTAGTTTAGCTTAGTCGGGTACTACTTGCCTAAAGACTTCATTTGTGGGCAAGAGTATCAAGTCTGTTTTTCAATAATAGTTAGTCAGTATTTCCCTTTTCAATTCTGATTAATTCTTTGAGATTGAGAAAGAAAGCACTGTGAATGTCATAGAAACTTGCAACGAGAATGACTACTCCAAGGCACTTTGGTTTTCCGGAAGCCTTCCTGTCTGGAGAATGATGCTAGCAAAAGGGTACTTTCCTGGATTGGGGCTTGGAAAGCACTTACAAGGGATAACGGAACCACCACCGGTCCCCCAGCCTCACACAAAGCATGGCCTAGGATACATCATCTCCATCCACGATGAAGATGACGAAGAAGAGTGGGACTTCACTCAAATCAAGTGGGAAGGAACCACCTACAAAGTCTGGGACGACCCAAAGCCCAAGAATGGCAACCTCAAGCCATATCGAAAGACACTCAATGGCTACTTTGTTCGAGAAGGGGAAAGTATTCCCTACTTTATCTTTTCAGAACCATGGACTGACGATAAAGGAAAGCGCCAACCGGGCTTTGAAATCTTCAGCGACTGCGATGCTTCTCCAAGTGAAACAGAATCTGTCCCACTAATCCCTAATGATTTGGGGGTCACGAAGACAGAAATGACCAGTGAATGGGACTTTGTGTTGGGAGAAGACATGCGGCAGTTCCAAGACTCGTACCGGTTAGAAGACAACCAGATCCATGCAATATCCAAGGGGACGCTCCAACTACCGACTACACAAGGCGATACGTAAATGTGATGAGCCAATTCTAAGCGGCACGTCACCGGAGGACCGATTGTTGATGAAGACTTCATGATCAAAGAGCTTGGTTGCACTCCCCATCCCGCAGGAAGATAGGCCCCGTAGCTTTTACATTAGAGGCAAGCTCCACCTCCGATGAACTCACTCAAGAGGAAATCGAGGCAGTGGCTGAACATGTATTCCCTTACTTCCTTAATGAAAACTTTGATCTTCCCGAGTACCCTGAGATTGCTAACATCGTGAATGATGAATTAACTAATAATAATCAATATAACGAACACGTTAATAATGAATCATACGATGAGATAGATCAAGAAAACGAACAAATCTTAAAAGAATTAGCTAAGCAAGTAGGTCGTTGTGGAAAGAATGGCCCCGTTGACGACGAGGAAATGCAAACGGTTAATCTTGGGACAACGGAAGACCCCGAGAGAGACAAAGATCGGCGGCTTCTTCAAGGGGAAGACAGAGAAACCTTGACACGGCTCCTCGGAGAATACGTCGACGTCTTCGCTTGGTCCTACAAAGATATGCCCGGTTGAATCGGTCGGTTGTAGAGCACAAGATACCACTGCTACCCAACGCCAAGCCGGTCAAGCGAAACTACGCGAGAATCAAGCGGAATGGTCAATGCAAGTGAAAGAGGAAATCATGAAGCTCTTAAATGTAGGGTTCATCAAAGTGATTGAATATCCGGAATGGTTAGCAAACACAGTGCAAGTAGCCAAGTCGAATGGGAAAATACGAGTCTGTGTTGATTTCAGAGACTTGAACAAGGCATCCCCTAAAGATGACTTCCCGCTACCGAACATAGACATGTTGGTCGATGCCACAGCTGCATACGAAGTCCGCTCATTCGTCGACAGTTTCGTAGGGTATAACCAAATCTTCATGGCAGAGGAAGATCAGCACAAAACATCATTCACCACACCTTGGGGAACGTTCTGCTACACGGTCATGCCGTTTGGTCTCAAGAACGCTGGGGCTACATACCAAAGAGCAGTCACGACACTATTCCATGACATGATCCACAAGGAAATAGAGGTATATGTGGACGACATGATTATTCACACAAAAGGGACAGATGGTCAACACTTCAGAGATCTCAGAAAATTCTTCAATCGACTGAGACAGCACAAGATGAGGCTCAACCCCTCCAAATGCTCATTCGGAGTGGTCAAAGGGAAAGTCTTAGGGTACATGGTCACAGAGCGTGGCATAGAAGCAGATCCCGCCAAGATAAAAGCCATTACAGACATGCCTCCACCAGAACACGAGAAAGAAGTAAAGGGATTCATGGGCGAGGCTTCAATATATCGATCGATTCATCAATCAACTGACTACGATGTGCGATCCTATCTTCAAGTTACTTAAGAAAAACGCACCTCAAGAATGGACCGAAGAATGTCAAGAAGCATTCGAGGAAGTTAAGCGCTACTTGACTTCCCCACCTATTCTGGTTCCACCGCACAAGGAGAAGCCCTTGAAGTTATACCTCACGGTTACAGACAACGCATTAGGGGCTATGCTCGCTCAAGAACAGCCAGCCTCCCACACAGAGAATGCCATCTATTTCGTCAGCCGCAGATTCCAAGGCAGCGAAATCAACTACTCTCCACTCGACAAATCCTGTGTTGCTCTTGTTTGGGTATCACAAAGGCTAAAGCACTATATGGAAGCCTTCTCGGTCCGCCTCATTGCAAAAATGGATCCACTAAAATATATCCTAGACAAATCAAATTTGTCTTCGAGACTGGCCAAATGGTACTTCATGCTCACGGGATATGACATCACTTACGTCACTCAGAAATCCGTCAGGGGGAGTGTATTCGCAGATCAGTTGGCCAAATTTCCTTGCGACTAAGTGAAGGGGGAAGACCCGCGATTCCCTGATGAGGACATCATGAGTATAGAGGAAGAAAATAAGTGGCAATTATTTTTCGATGGCGCAGCCAACATGAGAGGGTTCGGCATTGGAATGTTATTAGTAGACCCTAACGACATCTACACTCCACTGGCAATACGTCTTGACTTTGACGCCACCAACAACACCACAGAATACGAGGCTTGCATAGCGGGACTTGAGGCAGCTCTAGAACGCAACGTGACTGAACTCGAGGTATTCGGGGATTCCCAATTGATCATCAATCAGACATTGAAGAAGTGGAGGGTCCAAGATCCAACCCTTCAAAGATACAGTGCCCATCTCCAAGAGTTGGTGCAACAATTCCAAGATGTCTCGTTCCACTACCTCCCCAGAGACAAAAATCGGTTTGCGGACGCATTGGACACACTTGCCTCATTGGTCGAAATCCCTAAAGGAAAAGCAGTCAAACCCTTCAAAATAACACGACGTGCAACTCCTGCATACTGCGCCGTTATAGATCTCCATGACTGCAAAGACAAATGGTTATCCGAATGTGCCACTGTTGGGAACTCCGAAGGGAAACCATGGTACCATGACATTTGGCATTTCATCCTAGATGGAACCATCCCACCTGAGACAGACCCGAAGACTCAGATCGCCCTTAAGAGGTTGGCTGCTAATTACGTCATCACCGCTGGCCGCCTATTCAAGAAGCATTCCCAAGGGAACCTCCTTTGTGCCACCGAGGAAGAGGCCCAAGAAATCATGGACCATGTTCATCAGGGCATATGTGGAACCCACATGAGCGGAAATATGCTCGCCAAAAAGATCATCAGACAAGGGTATTTTTGGGCGACCATGGAAGCCGACGTACCAAAATGGTCAAGAAGTGCCACAAGTGTCAGATACACGCCAATCTTCAGCATGCACCGCCTTCCTTGCTGTACCCTCTAACTTCTCCTTGGCCGTTCTCTACATGGGGGATAGACGTGATTGGAAAGGTCACACCCATAGGAGCCAACGGACACTGCTTCGTCCTAGTAGCCATCAACTACTTCACTAAGTGGGTTGAGGCCGCCTCCTACAAAGTTCGAATGCCGAAAGGTTGCGAAATTCATCAAGCACAACATCATCTCGCCGGCATGGAGTTCCGCAAGAGATGATATCCGATAATGGGTCCCACTTCGAGAAGGAAACCGATCGTCTACTAACCGAATACAAAATCACAAGGCACAAGTCGTCTCCTTACAGGCCTCAAACGAACGGAGCAGTTGAAGCCGCGAACAAAACGATCGAGACTATCATCAGAAAAATGGCAGTCACCAGAAAAGATTGGCCCGACAAGCTACCATTCGCACTATGGGGATACCGCACTTCAGTCCAAACAGCTACAGGAGAGACTCCCTACGCCCTCACATTCGGAATGGAGGTTGTCTTACCGATAGAATTGGAAATACCATCACTACGGGTTCTCCTAGAAAACCAAGTGAACGAGGTCGACTGGCTAGGAAGCAGATACGAAGAGTTGGCCCTGTTGGACGAAAGAAGGTTGAAAGCAGCCGAACATACTCAAGCTTACCAAAGAAGAATAGCAAGAGCTTTCAACAAAAAGGTCAAGACGAGGAACATCAGAGTAGGTGACCTGGTTCTCCGTGAGCACCGTCCTGGACCTTTCAACCCGCTAGGCAAGTGGGGACCAAAATGGATAGGACCCTACATTGTGAAGAAGATATTCTCTGGGGGAGCCCTTCAGCTGGTAGACTTAGACGGAGATCAACTACCGAAGCCGGTCAACATGGACAAGCTCAAGAAGTACTTCGCGTGACTTGCCCTCCTCAAAAAGGAATCGCTCGCTAGGTTGAAAATCTCGGAAAGGACGGCCTAGGCAAAAATTAGAGCTAGCACAAGAAAAGAAGCCCGCTAGATTGAAAACCAGAAAGGGCGGTCTAGGCAAAAGAAAGGGTGTGCATAAAAAAAAAAAAAAAAAAAAAAAAAGGGAGGCTTATCTCGCGCGAGATTACCCCTCGGCACAGAGCCGTATTTTATCCTTTTCTCAAAAATGAACTACGTTAGACCTGAGCCTCTTATTTAATTGCTGTAAAAGAGGAACGTAGGCAGCCTTCGGGTTCGGTCTAATCAAATAAATGAATCTACTTTTGTCCTTTATTAATCGAATGCATTTTCATTAATGACAAAAGGGAAATCCTAACCACAACGACTAATTTGCTAAGCTAACAATCTCAAAAAAAAAATACTAATAAAAGCAAAACAATTGATCTATCAAAGCAATCTCCTGGTACTCCTAAAAGATCTAGCCTTTCATTGACTTGGTAGGCCGGCGGACATGATCTCCACCGTCGTCGTGATCCTCCTTGCGCTTTGAGCCCCGCAAAGCAGAGAATCCCTCGAGGCGATCAAAAACAGAGTCAAGACGATCAAAAACAGATCCTGAGAGCCTATTGAAGACATGGGGCCTATCTAAAGCTTGCGTCTTTCCAGGCATCCCCTTGCTTCGCCTCTCGTACCAATCCCCATCGAGAAAATCCTGAGTTGGATCAGTTCGCACATTAGCAGGATCAGACTGAGCCTCGCTCCTTCGCAAAATACTGCTAGCTACAAAAGAATCTCCTAGCAGTGAAAGCCGCAGATCATCAATCTTCTCTGCACTAGGGTGCCGGTATGGAGGAACCAATCCAAGTACTTGTCAGACAAGAAGATACTTGCATTAAAAGTCCGCAGGTTCGACCAGCGATCCCGACTAGTTCCTTCACCCCATGCTTGAGCTAGCGCCTGCGCAAACTCTACACCAATATAAGACACTTCACGAGAAGCTCCTTCGAAAAGATAAGTGTCTGGCTGGCGACCAAGCTGACGGAGCACCCGCTTGGGAAAATAAAAGGAGGAATCTCGCAAACCCGGAAGAACAACCCTGTCAAAACCCTTGGTATTGGAAACATACTTGTTCAACCTCCAATAAGGTGGACACCAAAGAATGTCATCAGTTTCGGTCTTCGCAATCAACTCAGCCCATTCATCCGCTGAAAGATCCTTGATCAATAACTTTCGCGTATGATATGTGAAAGGGGAATATTCCAATGGGGGACCCACCAACTTGAGATGCTCCCTAAGCCAAATGGTCAACAGAAGAGGACTCCCTTGAGTCATGACACCGGTCCTATGCAGCTCGTCAAGACCATGCAGGGTCTCACCCAAGATTAGCGGAATAATGTTCCTAGAACGTTTTCTAGCACAACGGAGAACAATTTCCACAAGTTGGGAGTCGACCAAGCCGTCCCTACATGTAAACAGAACATCTCCGAAAAGAAAAAGAGCCAGAAAGTTCCGTTTATAGACATGAAAAGCGTCATCATCTGAATCACCGCTGAAGCATCCTGGAAAAGAAGAGCAATCAACCCACTTGCGGTGAACCAACTCATAGCAAGTATCAAGGGGGATCCCTAACAATTCATTCAAAGCCTCCGAATGATTCCTATTGTACTTAGGAATAGCAATCTCACCAGTCAAAGGCATATCCAAGATAATGGCAAATTCCTCCACAGTAGGCACCATCTCATTCAAAGAAAAATTGAAAAGATGAATAGAGGGATCCCAAAATCGAGCAGCACCCTGCAAGAGATTCCAATCCGGTTGGAGGTTCTTCAAGGTAAAAAGGATTCTGAATCCGAATTCTGCAATAAACTTATTGCGAGATCGGTTGCGAAACGACCTCACAAAATCCCTTGATGCTTGCTTGAAAGATGCAATCACTTCAGACGACAGAGAAAAATCATCAACAATCATGGACGTTGGGGCAATCTCTTTGGAAGCCATGGATCATAGGGTTGAAGAAGAAGACAAGAGTTTCACCCTAACAAGATATCTCTAGAGTTTGTAAGGCTAGAATGAGGTATCTGTCCGGACTACAGGGTGATTTTATAGGGAAAACTGACAAAATCCTGTTCGAAAAAGGAAGAGATTTCTATCTACAACAATCTAGCCCTGACTTGACAAAGCAAGTCTTGAAAAACCTGTGTGTACAGTTCATAACATGCAGTAAAAACACCAAGATGAGGGCTCAAAATTGTGGCCTAACGGCCATTCCATTCCATTTCCAAAAAACATGGAAAGTCGAGAAAGTTAATTAATTAACTAATTAGACCTAGGATTAGGGGTTAAGAAAAACCATTGTTTGTACTACCTACTTGTTCCTAACAGGTACCGAAGAAAAAGAAAAATTGTCTGGGCCCACCACGCCAATATATACAAATCATCAGAAATCAAATAAAGAGAAAAGGAGGGGATCACGCCATCAAATCGCCCGAGCCGCCGGCACCTCTGCCATCACCGCCACGGGGGCTACCATCCCTCCTCGATCTCTTGGCTCCGCAAGTAGGGGTCACCGCCGAGGCAACTGTTGAGGCCGCCAAAGAAGCCTTGTGAAACAGCCTCTCGGACAGGTCCGACACCAGAGCCATCAGTCCCGCCATCTTGGTCGCTCCACGGTTGTAATCGGTCGCGGACAGAGTAACCTGACAACCAAAGAAAAAGAAAATGCTCAGAAGAAGTCGGACATATACACTTATATGGACGAATACGAGATATAATACAAACAGAAACATACCGAGGAGACATCCGGCGGAAGGCGGTAACCCTCGGGAATATGATCCAGAGTCGGGATGTGTCCCACCATTGGCATGCTCCCCATCATGTACGTGTAGCTCAAAGGGCCGAAGTCTGGGGCGAATGGCAAAGAACCAGCAGACTGGGAAGAAGTGCTAGGGGCTGAGGAACCTGAAGCAGAAGCAGAGGCGGAGCCACGAGCATGTGATCGCCTATCCCCCACCAGGAGGGGACCCATCAGCCGAGGCAGAAACTCTGCATAAGAAGCCCCGGGGATCACGCAAGCCGTCGCCGCATCACCCACCAAAAGACCTGCATAATCATCCTCTGGAATGGAGTGGGTGGGATACATCGCCCTCGGCGGATCCGCCGGCACGCTATATGGCAGGCTACCCCGGCCATGCTGTGGGAAGACCCGCTCACCAAGATACATGGTATCTCCTTCCAAAGATGCCAGCATCCTCTGCACCGCAGTAGCATCCCAAGCACGGTGCACCTCCCGCTCCAATAGGGTCCAGGGATATAGGCCTAGCCTCTCATACTCGAAGGTATCCAACATAGCCCGTGCCTCCGCCACCGTCAGGGTCCAATCCTGGTTCTCCTCCTCATCAACGGTCCGATTCGGGTGGCTCCACCTCCTGATATCCGGGAACAAGGGGGCCCGGCTCTCCAACTCAAATCTATACAGCCCGAGGACAGCATAGCCCCATATCTGCACAAAGAAAACAGATTAAATTCAGTATGAAACACAGACAGAGTATACAGACGAAGAGTAGAAACAGAATCAAAAGGCATACCTCCCAGGCATAAGAATACCCTGACAGGGAATCCTTGGTGTTCCTACACGCCTCATCCATGGCGTGGTAGCAGTAGGCCAGCCCCGCTGAGCCCCAATCATACCCGCTCACCTCATCCAGGTTCACCAACAAACGTAACAGAGAAAGATGGGCCGTAGAAGAATGGTTCGCAAAGATGGTCTCAGAAAGAATATACCAGAGGGCACCCCTCACCAGTCGATCAGTGACTGCATTTGGCTTCTCAGCATACTCCTCAATCTGATGTCGGAGGGGTGTCAACTCAGCAGCAAACCCCTTGACCTTGTTAGGGGGGAAACCAATCAACTGCCTCCACGCGGCTGGACTCGCAGGCTTATAACCCGAAAACTTCGGAAGGGGATCGCCAATGAACTCTAACCCCGTAATGGCAAGAAAATCAGTCAGAGTCATCGTTGCTTCCCCGAAGCGCAAATGAACGGTGTGGGTAGTGTCCCACCACCTCTCCTGAATAGCCTGGAGAACTTGGGGAGTCCGCCTTATTCCCCTGAGATTGTCAACAAAAGTCAAAAGACCCGTTTGGGCCACCCTATCCCGAACGCCATCAAGGTCCTTGATCTTGTCCCACACCTCCTTAGCCATCTTCGGGCTTCCTCGGCAATTCTTCGTTGACTTATACGACTGCAAAACAGAGGAAAAACAGAGAAGGCAATATTAGAAGTCATCCCAGGTCAAAAAATCAATGAAATAGAAGATATTTTTCATTGAGGCATTTCATTAAACACTTGGCGTGCGTACAAGAAAAGCTTGCCCAAGAACGTCATTCGTGATCCGAATCAACCTCTCCTACAATCCATGATATGTAGGGGGCTCATACACACGCAATGCAACAACAATCATCCAAAGAAACACACAAAATCGACACATGCAAGAAGGAACCTAGTTCTAGGCATGAACAAGCACAAAAGCCATTGATGAAATTTTGAATTCAAGGGAAAGGGAATTCGTGCTCAATGCAATACAAGAATCAAGAGTTGACGAAGAAATTCTTACCAAGCCCTCCCGAACAGCAGTAGATATGTGCGCGTGCCTATCAAAGGTGAGATCATCGCGAGGGTAATCCTTCCCTAGCAAATAGCTCCCCAAAATCGGATTCCTTTGTTCTTGAGCCATGGATTATGGAAGGAGGAAGGATTGGAAAGTGATTGGGAGGAAGAAACACCAAGTGAATCCACGAAAAATCACGGAGAAAAAGACCTTGGCTCGAGCTAGGGAGAGAAATTTTGAGAAGGTTGTTTTCAAAATGAGCAAAAGCTGCTGTTTATATGCCCCGACAGTACAAGTCTCGCGCGGTATATCTTATCTCGCCGCGAGATATACCTTCTGGAAAGTGACCAAATTGTCCTCGACAATAAGCGTCTACGCAACATCAAAGTTCAAAATTTTGACACATTTACCCTTGGAAATGATAAACTAGCAGGGAAATGTGGAAAAACCGGCACCGCAAGTCACGGAACGAGCCAAACGTGACATGCGCACGATCGCCCGGTACGGCACCAGTCGCCCGAAAGCCGAGTGGTCCAAAGATCAACTCAATCCCACATGATTCAGAGCCCAGAAAGGTGAACGAACCATCATAGAAAAAAAAAAGCTCAGTCCAACGACCAAACAGGTGGATCGTCAAACCAAAAGCTCAGTTCAATGCCCAAATAGGTGGATCGTCATCAGAAAAGCCCGGTCCAACGCCCAAACAGGTGGATTGTCATCAGAAAAGCTCGGTCCAATGCCCAAACAGGTGGATTGTCAAACCAAAAGGCCCGGTCCAATGCCCAGACAGGTGGATCGTTGAACCAAAAGCCCGATTCAATGCCCAAATAGGTGAATCGTCATCCCCAACAACAAAAAGCCCGATTCGGAGCCCAGAAAGGCGAATCGTCACAAAATCGACAGGACTCAGGGGACCGGACAGGTAAGCCTTTGTGTTCTAACATAGTTTCCACAGGTTCGGAGCCCAGACAGGCGAATCTTCAGACAGGCAGGTATATTCTGAATTGGGTCTTGATTTGATTCCTCAGTATGAATTTACCTTTTCAAAAACAAAATCTTCGCGATTTTCAAAATACCTAAAGCAGCCTTTTCGTGTTTTGGAGTCGAACTACGTCATGGTCTGATTCTCCGATAGAGATACGTAGGAAGCCGTGCGGTCCGACCATCCCAATGTTCAGAATGATGTCTTTTCTATCGTCGACATGACTTCTTTCATAAGACTTGTCGACGAGGGGCTCTGTAGACACCCCATTCTGAACACATCGGATCATACTTATACCACTCTAAGTCTCGCTTTGAGTCAAGAAGTAGAAATCCACCATTTCGTCATGTTTCGTTAAGTTTTGACTAACCACCGTTAGTTTGGGACTAAACTGCATACGAGATAACGAGGAAAGGACAAAACTGTCCACAGGAGCAATATCTCGCCGCGAGATGGCGTGTCTCGCATGAGATATCCCCCCTATGCAGATTGTAGACGACAGTTCCCTCATCGATTTCAACCTCTTTTCGGGATAAAACTTTATCTCTCCGGCCAACCAATAGAATTTGGAGTCTGGAACCATCTTGAAGTGTTTGATCTCATCTTCAACACTTCCCCAACCCCTATAAATACTTGGTGACTTCCAAGGTTCAAGAGGTCCAGAATTTTCACAACACACACATTTTGTTGGTTTCTCTCCTTGAAAGAATCCTACAAAATCACCCTAAAAACTCACCTCATAGTTTGTTTGTCAACCTTGTTGATAAACAAACATCAAGCTCCAAGTCAAGGATCGAGGCAAAGCTCTGTCCGTGTCAAGATTCGACTCTAAACTTGAGTCGAAACTCTGCCCAAATCACCTCACGCAAGGTAACCCCTTAATCCCCTTCTAATTGATTGTTAGAGTGGTATAAGTCCATAGAATCTAGGATCGGCCTAGAGCCTCTCCAAATCATGGAGACGGTCTCGAAGCAATCGATCCTACATTCCGTTTAACCCTGTTAAATGGACCTTTGTTTACAATAATTAAAATCGTTTTTCCTTTTCTTTTGAAAACCTCTCTTTTCTTTAGCAACACCGATCTCCGGATTGGGTGAAATGGATGCTCCTTGACCTACCCATTTCATAACCTAAGCCCCGAACCCAAATCTCTTTCAAAATGGTTTTCCTATTTTCTCCAATCGAATAATATAGGTGGCGACTCAAAAATGAAAAGGATGGAAAAACACCTCTTTTTCCTCACAACGCTACACACACAAAGAATGGATTAAAATTGGCTCAATATTGGAAAAGGGGAGGGGGCGATTATGCCCTATAGTAGGGGGCGATCGCGCCTTTCTTCTGGTCTAAGGGGGCGACCGTGCGGATTAGCTAGGGGTGATCGAACCTTTCTTATGGACAAAGGGGGCGATCGCACCCTCTGGAAGGGGCAATCGCGCCCTGCCGTCCGTACAGTTCCGTCTTGGCTTTAGATTAGGGATTTTTTCCCTAACAGTTAGGGATATTTATAAAGTATAAGTAGCCCCCTTCTCCCTAGCCAACACACACGAATTTTAGGACATGAGAAACACAATTCTCTTGATTTTGATTACGAATTAAAGATCAAAACACCCTAGATTCGATTTCATATTAGCCATATATTATTGAAAGGTGTTTCAATAATTGGGGATCATCTAGCAATCCAACAAGATTCGATGTTGGTTCGTTCGCGTGTGGATTACCGATAAAGGGCGATTGCTTTATCACCTAAAGCTTGAAGGCCTAGCATTGTTGATTCATCACAAGATCAGAACAAGGAAGAAGATCTAAGTTTCGTCTATGACTCAAAGGTGAATTACAATTCGTGTACGAAAGACAAATCCGTAACCAAGGTTAGTAAATCTATTTCATAGTTTTAATCTCTTCATGTTAGACGGATTCATGGCTAGGGTTTTGTGAATTATATAAATCTTCTGTTGCGCTTGTAACTCCAAAACCCAACAGTGGTATCAGAGTCACGTTTAATCATGATTAGGTTAAAATTGGCATGCTAGATATAATACGATTATATGCTTTAACATGCTATGTGATATAGATTGATGATTTTATGTGTATTGTTTTGTGAAAACAATTATATATGATATAGCATGATTATGATTAATAGTTGATTGATGTAATTGATCTTTTACATGGGTTATTGATCTTTTTAATTTGATTAATTAGATTAGTAAATTCTCAAATTGAAACAAATTGTTTGTTTAGGATTTGATGTTCATATTTAATTTGATTAACATGATTATTTGAATCCTTAAAATTTTGAGAATTGGATAATTATGTAATTAATAAATGTTATTTGTTACATGATTATTTGGATGATCCTAAAGTAGGATGTTATGTAAAATCCCATGTTTGTGATTATGTACACATAAGTTTCATATACAACCATGCGATGTTGAAAAAAAAAATGCTAAAAATACACACACGCATTGAACGTATTTTCTCTCCTCTCTATTGACGGAACCCTAATTAGGGTTGCCTTTCATGGCTGCTTCCGGCAGGCTCTTGGCTGGTTTGGAGTCGGCTCCACCCTCCAATCCTTCTTCGGTGTTGGCTGCTTCAATTGGGGCTGGTTTCAATGCCCAAGAACCTGTTTGCGGCAAAGGTAATGTTACTAATTCTTGTCCTAACCCTAATTTGTTACAGCAGTCGCTGCCTTCCCCTTCCCAAACCAAATCCTTTTCGTCTTTGTTTATGGATTCTACTAGTGTTAAACCGGCTCCTACTATGAACCTTGTGCCTATGTCAATACATAAAGGAGAACCGGCCATAAAATTTACCAAGGAGATGATTAATTCTTTGCCTCAACCATTTAAATTCACTCTTGTTGGAAAATTCTCTCATGGTAGGCCGAATATGGAAACCACTAGGCAATGTTTTTTAAAGTTTGGATTGAAAGCAGATTTTTCTTTGGGTCATGTTGATTCTAAGCACATTCTTATTCGTTTGATGCATGAGGGGGACTTTAATCGTTTGTGGGCAAATGAACAATGGTACCTTGGCAGATTTCCCATGCGTGTCTTTCGTTGGTCTCCTTCTTGGCATCCGGAGAAGGAATCTTCTTTGGTTCCTGTTTGGGTTGGTCTTCCGGAATTGCCAATTCATATGTTTAACAAAGTTTGTTTATATTCCATTGCTAAGATTTTTGGTGAGCCTCTTGCTATTGACAAGCCAAACTCTGAATTAACTCGACCTAGTGTGGCCAAAATTCTTGTTCAAGTTGATCTCTTGAAAAAACTTCCGTCTAGAGTTTTCATTGATTGCGGAGATGATTTTTCTAGTTTTTGGCAGCCTTTAAAATTTGATAACCTCCCAAGCTATTGTAAGCATTTCTATAAGTTAGGCCATAATGTGAATGAGTGTTTCTACCTTAATCCTAAGAAGCCAAATACGAAGAATGGGGCTGAAGTTAAAGGAGGTAGTGAGGAGGTTCTGAAAGAGGGACACACGGCTGCTCAAGGTACTCTGGAAGAGGTCATTGCTGATGGTGTTACGAAGGGTGTCAATATGGGAAAGAAAATGGTTTATGTTGAAAAAACTAAAGTGAAAGATCCTTCTTCGTCAATTGGGAATGTTGAGCCTATCAAGGGGGCGTCTCAAGCAGGTAAACCTAATGGTCAGAATAATGGTAAGCAAAACGAAAATGTCTTGATTAATAAAGGCAACAGTCACGTGAAAGTTGTTCAAGGTACGCATAATATGGCCTCGAAATCTAACTCGGAAGGTACGCATCTACTTCCAAATTATGAATGTTGTTGGTACTTCTTCTATGGTTCATAAACCCCCATCCCCCCTTGGTTCGAGATTTTTTGGTTCTAACATTGTTACTAATGGCTTTAGTTTTCTTCCAAAGCGAGGAGCCCCTTTTGTTTCCCCTAATTCTTTAAAAACTACTAATAATATGGAAAAGGATGCTTCTAAGGCTAATTCCGGTGGTAATCATTCTATTGTTGAAGATTGGGATATTGATCTTGAAGAAGAGCATGAACAAATCGAAACTGGTTTTAATGAGGTTGCTAAAAATAATTCTATTTCCGGCACCTCTTTGAACAATGTAGATGGATACATTAATGTGGAAGATGGAAAGTGTGAATCTGACTCTGAATTGGAGGTGGTTGACACTAATATTCGTAAATGGCCTGGTGATGAGATAATTGATAATCTTCAGTTATCTCCTCGTGGTCCTCGAGTTACATCAGAGTTTGATATTCAAGAGGTTTTTAATGAGGGCAGGGATTCTTTATTTGATGGGAATGTCCCGGAATATGGGAAATCCAATGAGTCTTTGGATTAAAAGCACTCTCTTAGTCTTTTATATCAAATTAGTTTTAATGGTTGGGGTTCCAAGTTGGAATATCTGGGGTATTGGTAATGCCGTCTCGGTTTGCCGGGTTAAAAGGTTATTAAGGCTTCATGATGTCTTTATCTGTGGTATTTATTAGCCTAAGGTGGATCCTCTGTTGTTTCCTTCTTAGGTTCATGAAATTTGTTATCTTGGAGGTGTTGCTAATGATAAGGGGAATATTTGGGTTGTGTGGAAGCATAGCATCACTTGTGATGTCCTCTTTCATGATGACCAAGTTATCACTGTTCGGGCGTCTCATTCTCTTTGGCCTAATCCCGTCTTAATGTCCTTTATTCATGCTAGTTGTAGCAGGTATACTAGAAGGGTTTTATGGGATTATTTAATTGATGCGAGTAGCACAGATGATCCCTGGTTAATAGTAGGGGATTTTAATTCTGTTGTTGATCAATCTGAGAAGCTTGGGGGTAGGCCAGTGGTGGACTCTAGGGTTTCCGAGTTTGTAGATATGATTCAGATTTCTAATCTTATTGATGGTGGTTATAGAGGCCATGTTTTCACATGGTGGAATAAGAGATCGAAGCGTGCCACTATTCTTCAAAGGCTGGATCGTGCTCTGTATAATGAAAAATGGCTGAGTTGTTTTGCTCAAACATCTATTGATCATCGTAATAGGACCTGTTCTGATCATGCTCCTTTGGCTATTAATATTCGCTTAGTTGATGAAGTTCGTAAGGGTGTCTTCAGATTTCTCAATGTTTGGACTCGCCATGATTCTTTCACTTCTTTGGTTCTCTCTTCTTGGGATGGTAGAATCTTTGGTAGGCCGTTGGTCAAGTTTAGTAAGAAGCTTACTTGCCTCAAACATGATATTCAGCTTTGGGAGAGTTGACCAACTTGTGAAGCATGCAGAAGATGAAGTTTATGCTAAAAAGCTGTTATTTGAGCAAGATTCAAGTGACGAAAATAGGGCTGCCCTTCATCTTGCCCAAGCTAACCTCTCCTATCGTCTTAAGATAGAAGAGGAGTTCTAGATGCAAAAAGCTAACTTAGCTTGGGTTAAGTATGGGGATAATAATACTCGGTTCTTTCATGCTTATGTGAAAAAGAGAAGACAGAAATTATACATTCATAAAATCTGGGATAGTGACGGGAATTGGATTGTGGATCAGAATCTGATTCAGGTGGAGGCTATTCGATTCTATTCGGACCAGCTTAATGGAAATCCTGATGATAATGTGGATCCCCCTGATGAGCCGCTGAATGTGATACCTCGGTTGATTTCCAATGAGGAAAATAAGATGCTTATTACTCCCCCTACGCTTAAAGAGCTTCATGATATCGTCCTCAGTATGAGTGGGACTAGTGTTGCTGGTCCAGACAGATTTACGGGTGAGTTCTATCATAAATGCTGGGATATTATTTGCATGAATCTTTATAATGTTGTCCTTGAGTTCTTCTCAGGGTTTCTTCTTCCTCGAAGCTTGACTAGTACGCTTATTGTTACTATTCCTAAGGTGGCAGCCCCTACTTCCTTCTCGCAGCTTCGGCCTATTAGTTTGTGTAATTTTTCCAATAAAATCATTACCAAACTTTTATGCTCTCGACTGCAATCTGTGCTCCCTCGTATTATATCTCCTCAACAAAGTGGCTTTGCGAAGGGTCGTCTTATTCATGAAAATGTTTTGCTAGCTCAAGAGCTCTTTCAGTCGCTTAAGAAGAAGGTGCATGGGTCTAATGTTGCTTTAAAGCTTGATATGGCTAAGGCTTATGATAGACTTTCTTGGTTTGCTTTGATTAAAGTGATGAGGAGATTTGGCTTTGCAGAAGAATGGCTGGACATGATCTTTAGATGCATCAATTATTGTTGGTTCTCGGTTCTTATTAATGGTACTGCAAATGGATACTTTGTTTCTACTCGTGGTCTTCGTCAAGGGGACCCTATATCTCCTAGTCTTTTTATTATTGCTGCTGAAGTTTTAAGTCGGGGCCTTAATAATCTCCATCTCCTTCATCCTCATGTGGCTTTTCATACGGGCAACCTTAATGTTCCATCTCCTTCATCCTCATGTGGCTTTCCATCTCTTGAGCGTCATATGGAGTTCTTGGCATCATATCAACATTTCTCAGGGCAGCTAATTAGCATATCTAAATCTTGCTTTCTGACAGGGCGGGATGTGGCTGAGCATGATAATTCTATCTCTCTTATTACGGGGTTTCAAAAGAAAAATTTGCCTATTGTTTATTTGGGATGCCCTCTTTATATCGGTAGGAAGGTGCAATCTTTGTTCGATCCTGTTATGCAGAAGCTTCAAGATAAGCTTGATTTGTGGCAAGATAAATTACTTTCAGCTGGTGCTAAGCTTGTTTTGATTAAGTCCTGCCTCCAAGCTATCCCTATTTATTATATCTCTTTACTTGATCCTCCGAAGGGTGTTGTTAATGCCATGAATCACCTTATTGCTAATTTCTTTTGGAGTAGTTCTGACGGGGGAAATAAGTGTCATTGGGTTTCTCGGAATGAATTTTTCTGGCCTATTGAGGAAGGGGGCTTAGGCCTCCGCAAATTTGAGGAGATGGCGATTGCTTTTTCTATGAAGCTTTGGTGGAGATTTCGCACGTCCAACTCTCTTTGGGCTCAGTTTCTTGTGGCCAAGTATTGTCGTGCTACTCATCCGATGGATGCCATCTCTAGGTTGGGTTGCTCCCACATTTGGAAGCGTATGGTTGCTGCTAAGGATTTGGTGGAGAGTCGTATTGCTTGGGGTGTGGGTTGTGGTGATATTTCTGTTCAAGAAAAGTGGCTTCCTCATGATATTCCTCTTCTTGATAATCGGCATGATCAGATTTTTTCGTTATTTGAGGATGGTGTTTTAAGGGAAGATTATATTCGTGATACTTTTTGGCAGCAATGTTTGATGGAGATTCAATCCTATGGTATTCGGCTTGATGGAGATCGTGATCAGCCGTTTTGGTCCCCTTCTTCTTCGGGCAGATTTTCTATATCTTCGGCTTGGAGGGAATGTAGGATGTCCAGTACTCGGAGTAGGGTCTTTGCTTGGTGCTGGCATAAGTATATTCCTCTTAAGGTGTCCATATTCATGTGGAAATGCCTAAAGGCTGCTCTCCCTACTGACGACAACATATCTCGTTAAGGTATATCTATTGTCTCTCGTTGTCATTGTTGTGCTAGCCCTTCTCTTGAATCCTTATAGCACATTCTTCTTCATGGTGATATTGCCTTTCAAGTGTGGAATTTCTTTGGGAATTTGATTGGCTTCCAAATCTCGGGTTCTACTATTATGCAAAGGATGATTACTTGGCATGCTTGTAAAAATTCCAAGCTTAGTCGGGCTGTGTTATGGTTGAGAGATATTCTTTCGAGTTTCATTTGTTGGGAGCTTTGGAAGCACATGAATAAATGCAGGTTTGATGATGGGACTCCTAGTTGGGAAAAGGTTCGTAATAATATTCAATTCCAAATCAGTGATATCCTTCGAGCTCACAGCTTATCCTTTCATGTTCTTCCTTCGGAGGTAAATATTGCTTTTTTATATTATTATGGCTACCCCGTCTATTGTTCGTGTCAAGTTTGTGTCTTGGTCCCCTCCTTCTGTGGGACAAGTGAAAGTTAATACGGATGAGGCTTCTCGTGGAAACCCAGGCATTGCTTCGGGTGGTGGTATTTTACGCCAGCATGATGGGTCTTTTATTTTTGCTTTTTCTCATTTTTATGGTAATGCTACTAACATGGTTGCTGAAGCTAGGGCTGCTCTTGATGGAATTACTCAAGCTAGGTTAATGGGTTTTAATTCTCTTTGGCTTGAGGTGGATTCTGAAGTTTTGTCTCTCATCTTACTTCGCAAATGCAATATTCCTTGGGAGATCTGGTACTTCATTCAAGCCATTTTCAGATTCATGGAGGAAGTGTCTATTCAGGTAACTCATGTCTACAGGGAAGGTAATAAAGTGGCAGATTTTCTTGCAAATATATCGGCTGCTGAGCAAACGGATTTTCAGTTTCCTTCGTTGGAGTCTTGTCCCAAGCCGTGCCAGAGCCTTCTCTACTTTGATCGGATTTCGTATCCTAATATTAGGCAGTAGGTTTTATTTTATTATTTATTGATGTATTTTCTTTTGTTTTTAGATTCCCCCCCTTTTTGTTGAGGATCTTACGGGTTGTGTAAGAACTCTCCCTAGGTGTTTTTTTCTGGTGGTTAAGGTTGTCATGTCCCCCACCATGTTTTTATTTTTATTTTTCATTATTAATAAAATCTAGGGAGTACCGTCTCCTTTTGCCAAAAAAAAAAAAATACAACCATGCGATGTTTGTTGCTATATGGAAAAACCTTCTTAAATGTTTAAGTTTTATGACACCCCTTGATTAGAACACTTGTGAAATATTCGGGTATTTTGATGTAGTTTCGACTTTGTTGAGTGCATCATTATATCTTAATATGTGATCAAGATGAGATAACGGTTGATGTAGTTTTGACTCAGTTGGGTGCATCGTTCTGTGTCTCATACGTTTGAAAAAGGTTAAACTTAATTGGTGCTTTCAAAAGAGTTTTGACCCAACGCATAGATGAGATTAAAACATGTATTAACATAAGATGTCTAGAATCTCATAAAAGATCCAAGAGTCATATATGATATGATTGATGTTATCTACCTAAATAGCTTGATTTTGGGTATTGACTCAGTTAAACCAAAATCAAGTGTAATATGGATCTTAGCCCATTATTATTATATGATACATGCTTGTATTTGAAGATGTATAATTTAGTGGGAGTATTTGTGAAATAAATTATTTGTCTCTTAGATGGTAAATGTTTTGATACTTATATGTGCTCATATTGTTTGCATGTTTTATTGTAGAATGGCATCTCACAATAATCAACTCCTGTCACTGCGATCCGTCCTTGAGAAGGACAAGCTCGAAGAGAACGGTACAAACTATTCTGATTGGATCAGAAGCCTAAGAATTGTTCTAAGGCAAAAGAAGAAAATGTATGTTCTTGACGAACTTATTCCTGCTGAACCCGCTGCCAATGCTTCAAGGGAAGATAAGGAGCAACAAAAGAAACATGTTGATGATTCTAATGATGTTGCTTGACTTATACTTGCCACCATGTATAAGGCTCTTCAGAAGGACCTTGAACACATGGAAGCTGCTTTTAACCTAGCACAGCGCTTAAAGGAAATGTTCCAATTGCAAGCTAGGCAAGAGAGGTATGATGTGGTAAAGGCCCTTAATGCATGAAAAATGCAAGAGGGGCAGTTGATTAGTCCTCATGTCCTTAAGAGGAAAGGATATATTGATCACCTTGATAGGCTTGGGTATCCTATGAGTTTGGAACTCGCAACAGATATGATATTGAATTCATTGCCTGAAAGTTATGGTCATTTCATTATGAACTATAACATGAGTGGAATGGAGAAAAATATGTCATAATTGCATGTGATGCTTAAGACTGCAGAGAAAAATATCAAAAAGCCTAGTATCACAAATGTGTTAATGGTTAACAAAGGAAAGGGGTTCAAAAAGGAAGGCAAAGTAGGTAAAGCAAAAGTTGCTAAACCTAAGACAAAAGTTGCCAATGCCGAAGAGGCAAAACCCAAAGTGTCTCAAAAGGATACAATTTGCTACCATTGCCAAGAGGTTGGTCATTGGAAGCGAAACTGCAAGGCTTATAAGGAAGGCCTAAAAGCGAAGAAGGGCAATACGATTGCTACTGATTCAGGTATCTATGTGATAGATATTTTTCTTTCTATTTCTAGTTCATGGGTATTGGATACCGGATGTGGATCTCACATTTGTTTAAATGTGCAGGGACTAAAGAATAGAAAGCTACTCAAAGAAGGTGAAGTTGACCTACGTGTGGGGAATGGAGCAAGAGTTGCTGCATTAGCCGTAGAAACATATGATGTTACTTTACCTAGTGGACTAATACTTGTTTTGAACAATTGTTATTATGTTCCGGATTTTAGTAGGAATATTATTTCAGTTTCTTGTTTGGATAATGAAGGATATAGATTTCTTATTGAGAATAAGAAGTTTTCTGTTTATTTAAATGATATGCTTTATTGTATTGCAAATTCATTTAATGACCTTTATATCTTTGATGTTGAGAAACAAAATGATGTAGAAAATATATATCATGTGAATAAGAAATCTAAACCGAATGATGTGAACAACACGTTCATGTGGCATTGCCAGCTTGGTCATATAGCTGAGAAACGCATTTCTAAACTCCATAAGGATGGAATTTTAGACTCAAATGATTATGAATCATATGAGGTATGTGAATCTTGTTTATTGGGAAAAATGACCAAAACACCCTACACTAAGAGTAGTGCAAGGGCTAGTGACTTATTGATCCTAGTACATACAGATGTATGTGGACCATTAAGCAGCATTGCTAGGGGAGGATTTCGGTATTTCATTACATTCACTGATGACTTATCTAGATATGGTTATGTCTATCTGATGAAGTCCAAAAGTGAATCATTTGAGATGTTTAGAACATTTCAAAATGAAGTACAAAATCAACTTGGCAAAACTATTAAAGTACTTCGATCCGATCGAGGTGGTGAATATTTAAGCCAAGAGTTTGACAATCATCTCAAAAACTGTGGAATCGTTTCAGAGTTGACTCCACCCGGAACACCACAATGGAATGGTGTATCTGAGAGGAGGAATAGAACCTTGTTGGACATGGTTAGTTCGATGATGAGTCAAGTTGACCTTCCTGTTTCCTTTTGGGGAGATGCATTAGAGACTATCGCTTTCACACTGAACATAGTCCCTACTAAATCGGCTCCTAAGACCCCACATGAGATGTGGCATGGAAGAAAACCTAGTGTGTCTTTCATGAAGATTTGGGGTTGCGAAGCTTATTATTTATTTATTTTTAAACGAAAGGAGACGTAGCTCCCTAGATTTTATAAATAAAATAAAAGAACAAAGCACGGTGGGGGACATAAAAACCTAACCACCAGAAATGGAAAGAAATCTACAATGTGGGGCTTAAAGCCAACAATAAAATCAAGAAAGCTAAGGGGAGGGGTGCAAGTCCATATGGACCGCCCCAAAACAAGAGGAAGGGTGGAACTAAACCCTAAGCTATCAAAGGGGAAAGGGGAAAACCAAAACCCATCAAACAAAATTATCAGGAGGAGAAGCGGATCTTCCACGCCATTTTCTAGAAGAGACCATTGTGAAACCATCAGCATTTGTATTCTTTTTGTGAGACGGAATAAAAGGAGTATAGCCAGCCATATCAGTAACAAATGAATATGGGGCCCTTGAAGCCGAAAAACGCTCAGGAGAGATTGGTTCCACTTCCACGAAAGGTTGGGGAGGGTGGGACTCCCTATATCGAGCAATGTTGCGCATTATAGCCTCCTCATCATTCGGAGGAGCATTGACATTACCTAAAACAGCCATAGCCGAACCAACACCCATATGGGCAGCCTTAACCGAGCCCACACCCATAGTATCCTTGGAAATAGGGACATGAGCAGCCGCATTGTTAGGAGCAGCAACAACACCATTTTTTCCATCAGTCGTGTCTTCTTGAACAGCCACTACATTGCCATCACTAGCCGAGCCAACACCCTTCAGGCCATCAATATTTTCGTTGTTCTCCTTAATAATTTGAGAACCATCATTCCCTTTCACCACCTCTTTTGAAACCTTCTGCAGAATTTGATTTACAACATTGGAAAGAGGCAAGCCCCTTCGAGCAATGTAAGGGCCAGCCCCTTCCTTTAATTTTTCACTATTTTGAACAGCAGCCATATCATTTTGGACAACCATATCTAATTGAGCAGCCTTATCACCATCAACTGAGCTAGAAGAGGCCAAGCCCTTGTGCGTATCCCCCCAACCTCCGTTGGTTCAAGAGGAGAAGAAGAAACATCCATAGCCATTCCTTTCGAATCCTTGCCCTTGTCAATATTTTTTGATGGCATTTCAGCCTTTCCACCCTTATTATCCTCTTTTTGTATGACCAGATTCGGATTAGCCTTCTTGCAAAGACCAACATCATGCCCAAACATTAGACAATGCTTACAATACTTGGGAATGTTATCATATTCAACTTTTTGGTAAAAGCTAGGCCATGCATCTCCACACTCCACAAATATTTCATTGGGCAGTTTTTTAAGAACATCAACTTGGATTAGAACTTTCGCCATACTAGGACGAGATAGATCAGCGATTGCTTTGTCAAGGGTTAAAGGGACACCAATTGTTTTAGCCAAAGCAAACAAGAAAGACTTATTGAAAAGGTGAATAGGGAGGCCCGAGAAACCTACCCAAACAGCAACAATGGAGGATTCTTGTTCCGGCTTCCAAGCGGGAGTCCAAGCAAGGGTACGCATAGGATATTTAGTCACATACCAAACATCCTTCATGAACAACCTTTGATAATCCGATTCCGTTGATAACTGAATAAGCATGTGCTTGGAGTCTAAATGTCCAAGCTTGAATAGGCCTTTCAATTGAAATTTCGCAAACGCCATTCGAGCTTCCTCCATTGAAGGTCTCCCATGCCTGAATTTCCCAACAAGAGTGTATTTAAATGGCTTAGCAAAGGCTGCAACCATTTCATTTGAAAGCTTAATTGATGGGATTCCTTTGTAGTTGCCAATGGGAATATGAATAAAACCCTCGACAGAACCATTATTTGCAGTGTTTGAATTCACGGGATTAGCAAGAATGGAAGCAAAGGATTTTGCAAAGATAATTATGGTTAATTTGAGCGGATGATTCATTTGGCAAGGAATGTTTGGCTGCAAGAAAGGAAGGTGCAGGAGAAAAATTGGAAGGAGCCGCATTAGGGTCCTGCAACGATGCGGCCATATTAGGGTTTGAAGAAGAGGCGTTAAGGTGATTTGTGGGTCACAGGAAAAGATTCACCGCAAAGGTATTAGGGATCGAGTTTTGACCAGTAGCAAAACCATGAGGGGATGAATGAGACGGATTATGGTTGGGATTGGAGTGGGATTGAGGTGTAGGATTGAAACGCAATGCATTCTCCCACATCATAACATCAAAATCAGCCGTAACAGCCATTGAAACCGGCAAGAACAGGCTGCCCCAAGGGGGAACCCTAATTAGGGTTCGCCAAGAACGGCAATAACCTAGAGAGAACTATGAAGAGACTTGTCTCTGATAAGTTAGCACCAAAATCTGACAAAGTTCTTTTCGTTAGTTATCCTAAGGAAACTAAAGGATATTACTTTTACAACCGCAATGAGAACAAAGTGTTCGTTGCTCAATATGGCACTTTTCTTGAGAAAGAGTTTCTCAATAAAGGATCTAGTGGGATTAAAATTAATCTTGAAGAAGTTCAAGAACCCAAAAATAACATGGAACCGAGAGTAGAGACGGAACCAAATTCACAAGGAGTTGTGGAACCGGTTCATGATGCACAAGTTCATCATAGATCGGATAGGTTACGATCCAAACCCGAGAGATATGGATTTCTCGTATCGGAAATTAATGAAGTGGAAGTCATTGAGAATGACAAACCTACTTCCTATAAAGAGGCGATGTCCACTCCTGATTCGGATAAATGGCTAGGAGTCATGGAATCCAAATTACAATCCATGTACGATAATCAAGTTTGGAACTTGATTGATCCACCTGAAGGTGTAAAAACCATAGTGTGCAAGTGGTTCTTCAAGAAGAAGACCGACATGGATGGGAAGGTGGATACTTACAAGGCTAGGCTTGTAGCAAAGGGATATAGGCAAATTCATGGTGTTGACTATGATGAAACCTTTTTACCTGTTGCAATGCTTAAGTTTGTTAGAATTTTAATTGCCATAGCCGCATATTACGACTATGAGATATGGCAAATGGATGTCAAAACAGCTTTCTTAAACGGGAAGCTACTTGAGGATGTGTATATGACACAACCTGAAGTGTTTGTCGATCCAAAAAATTCTAACATGCAAGTTACAAATATCCATATATCGGTTGAAGCAAGCTTCTAGGAGTTGGAATCTTCGTTTTGATGAATCGATCAAAAAGTTTGGCTTCATCAAGAACGAAGATGAACCTTGTGTATACATCACTACAAGAAAGTTGGTTATTTACGGCACTTATTTACGGCGGGCAACACGCGTCCGCCGTATATATTACTTATATACGGCGGACAACACGGAGCCGCCATATATAACTAATATATACGGCGGTTTGGTAAATCCGCCATAAATATAAAGAGTATATACAGCGGTATACTATATCCACCGTATATATTAGTTATATACGGCGGTCAAGAGGCGCCGTATATACTTATATGCGTACATTTGACATATACGTATCTGATATCATAGTTATATATGGATATTAACAAATAGCCGCCGTATATATTAGTTATATATGGCAGAAAACACGGAGCCGCTGTATATATTAATAAATACCGCGTAAAATGAATTTCCCCAAAATTCCCTCTCTATTCTATCTATTGCTCCCGCAAAACTCCCAAAACCTTACCTTACCTAGGGTTTGATTCTCAATCGACGGAGAGAACCGATGGCGATCGGTGAAGAACCCAGCTCCGATGAAGAACACAGCTTCGGTGAAGACCCAGCTCCGGTGAAGACCCTGCTCCGGTGAAGAACCCAGGTTTGAAGCTTTCTTTTCTAATTTCTCTCTTATCCGTTTCTTGCCTTCATTATTTTGCCTCTTGAAGCTTTCTTTTCTAATTTCTCTCTTTTCTTTCTACTCGTTTCATCGTCTTCACCTCCCTGTGGAAAAACACAGCTCCGGTGAAGACCCTACTCCGGTGAAGACCCTGCTCCGGTGAAGAATCCAGGTTAGTCTACCTTGTTTGTTGTTGGTGTTGTCCTAGTTATGTGAAACTTTTGAAATTTACAACAAAGGCAAGCTAAAAGAAACCGAGAAGCAGAGAAACAAACATATCAATAACATTACTCCCATGGAAAATATATTCAGAAAAAATTAAAAAGTTCAGAAAAGTGAAAACTTTTCCTTCTCTTTATTTGGGATTGAAGAATGTGATGAATGGTATACTCACTGGCTGTGGAAGTGGATCGAAAAGTGAACACAGATTAAATTCCCTTATGCATAGGTTTAAGTATCCCACTAGATCAAATTAAAGTGATTGCAACTGGTTCAAGGTGTTTATTTGTGTGTGTGGGGGGGGGGCTGGAATAGGAAGCACGAAGATAAGGAAAGGATTTTGGTCTACTGAATATTAGTTATGTGTACAATTATTTGATCCATTACCCTCCAACTACCTGCTAGAATTTTATTTATAAAATATCAATTTGTTTGGAGCAATTGCTCTGCCAGATGTAACAACATCATCTTAGGTTCTTGTTATGTTACTTTTTAAGGAATTAGATGGGCATGCCAGCTCTTTTTGATGGTAGGGTGTACTGTGGAGGTTTAGAGTTGGGCATGTTGTTGGTGTAATGCCCCACATGAGATGTGGCATGGAAGAATGTCTTTCATGAAAATTTGGGGTTGCGAATCTTATGTAAAGAGACTTATCTCTTATAAGTTAGCACCAAATCTGACTAGATTATTTTTGGATATTAATTTTACAACCGCAAAGAGAACAAAATGTTTGTTGATCTATTTGATTCGTTTCTTGAGAAATTATTTTTCAATAAAGGATCTAATGGGAGTAAAACTAATCTTGAAGAAGTTCAAGAACCGAAAATAATATGGAATCAAGAGTAGAGATGGAACCAAGTTCACAAAGAGTTGTGGAACCGGTTCAAAATGCACAAGTCCATCATAGATCGGATAGGTTACGATCCGAACTCAAGAAATATTGATTTCTCATTTCGGAAAGTAATAAAGTGGAAGTCATTGAGAATGACGATCCTACTTCCTATCTTGAGGCGATGTCCACTCCCAATTTGGATAAATGGTTAGGAACCATGAAGTCCGAGTTACAATCCATGTTCGATGATCAAGTTTGGATTTGGAACTTGATTGGGCTTTCATGACTAAGGATTGTAGCAAAGGGATTTAGGTTAATTCATAATATTGACTATGTTGAAACCTTTTTGCCAGTTACAATGTCAAAGTCCATTAGAATTTCAATTGCCATAATCGCGTATTGTGACTATGTGATATGACAAATGGATGTCAAACGGCTTTCTTTAAATGGAAAGATTATTAAGGATGTGTATAGCACACAACCCGAAGTTTTGTCGATCCGAGAAATTCTAATAAAGTATGCATGTTGCAAAGATCCATGAGATGGGTTGAAGCAAACTTCAAGGAATTGGAATCTTCATTTTGATGAATCGGTCAAAGAGTTTGATTTCATCAAGTACGAAGATGAATCTTGTGTATACATGAAATTCAGTGGGAGCGTAGTATTATTTCTATTGTCTTATTACAATGATATCTTACTCATTGGAAAAATGAAGTTCCAACACTTAAGACTGTCAAGTCTTGGTCAAGGAAAGGTTTTTCAATGAAAGATATGGGTGAAGCCGCTTACATCCTTGGCATCAAGATCTATAGAGATAGATCTAGAAGGATAAATTGGTTTGAGTCAAATTATTCACATTGACAAGGTTCTTAGAAGAGTCTAAGAAGAGTAGCTTGTCAATGGGTCATGGTATTTCTCTTAGCAATACTCATTGTCTTATGACAACTGATGAGCAAAAGGGGAATGAATGAAGTTCTATATGCTTCGGCATTTGGATCTGTCATGTATGCCATGACTTGTGCTAGACCCGACGTCTCATATGCTTTGAGCATGATGAGTCGATACCAATCTGATCCTGATGTGAACCATTGGATGGCAGTCAAGATGATCCTTAAGTACTTAAGAAGAAATAAGGATACGTTCTTGGTATTTGAAAGGTTGGAAGATAATCTTGTTGTAAGGGTTACATAGATGCCAGCTTCCAAACTGACAAAGTTAATTTAAAATTGCAATTAGAATTTGTGTTTATGCTTGTTAAAGGTGCAGTTTTGTTTGGAAGAATTCCAAGCAGAAAATTGTAGCCGATTCTACTACTAAGGCCAAGTTCTAGCAACATATGATGTAGCTAAAAGAGACAGTTTGGATCAAAAGTTCATTTAGTGTTTTAAAAATGCTCCAAGTATCACTAATCGGTGAGACTTTTGTTATGACAATCGTGGTGCCATTTGTGCAAACAATGGAACCAAGATCACAACAGCGATCCAAACACTCACTTAGACGTTTTTCGAGGAATTCATAAAGAATGAGAAGACGTTAAGATATGCAAAGTATCAACCGATGATGACATTATGAATTCACTTACAAAGACCCTCGCACAGGCAGAAGCATGATGGTCATGCAAAATCCATGGGTATTCGATACATAAATGGAGCCTAGTGCAAGTGGGAGACTGTTGGTGTAATGCCCTAGGCTTTAGTTATGTTTAACTTAAAACCGTTATGTATCATCTTTATCATTTAAGTTTATTATTATATATTTTGCATATTTATTGTAATAATCTCCGTCCCTAATTATTAAGAGAATAATTAGTATAATTGTCAATGGATAATCATATAATGATTATATGCATAGAGATGCACATTGAAATTATGGGTACTTGTTAGTGAACAAGTGACTGGACTTGACCCGTATGAGATTTATGTCATGGTCAAATGTAATAATTAAATCTTATATGGTAACTTCATTTAGTCCCTAGACCTAAGATTATCATGACCGTACATATGATGAAAGTTATGTTTGATTTTAGTCAAACGATATCTTAACACGATATTTATAAAGGCTATCTTTGGCATGATCAGATTCATGATGGGAAGGATGATAAGTCAAGATGGAATTTGTCCCTCGAAAGAGAGATGTTTTGCTTGGGCCCCTCGATGAGTGATAATGATGAAAGTGTGTGGCCACACCCCAATGCGATTGGATTATCATTATACTCAAGATCGAGAAAGCATTGAACAAATACAAGTTGACGTGGACCATGACTTGTGTTCAATATAACATCGTGAGACAAAGGGAGAAATGGAAGTGTATCATTGGAAACGTGAACTCTTACGTTATATTATTTGGGTAGACATAATGGCTTGCTAGAGTCCGCTTATGTCTTATGAGGATCGATATGATCGAGCTCATTGCCAACATAATATAATCCTATTGGGTCACACACAACTAGAATGAATTGGTTAAACCAAAGGAAGAATAATTGAGAGTTCCTGTTGTGGCATACCTTGGCGCGCGACAAAACTGGCCAAGTGGCTTGTGTCGCCGCGCGACAGAACCTGCCAGATGCGGTTTTCAGACTAGTTTCCTAATATGATTAGGAAACAAATACTTATATTAAGGTAATATAAATATGAGGTCTGTAACCCTAATCAAGCTAGCCGAATTTTCAAGAAAGAAAATCTCACCAAAAGGTTTCTCAATATTCTTCCATAGGTTTAAGAATCTAGCAATTCTCAAGAACTGTTCTTGGTTCATTCTAACGTGTGGATAATACTAGAGGGTCTTCGCTCGTTCAACGATCAAGGCCTATAGTTCTATTATTTAAAGCAATATGAAGATTCAAGTTTTTGAAGATCGAAGTTTGTGATTCAAAATCACATTGATAATTGTTCGATAGCTCAAGAACGGAAAGCAATAAAGGTTGGTAAATTCTATCTCATAGGAATTCAATTTAATCGTATAGAACGGATTTTAGGGCTTGGGTTTTGTGTTATTAGATGCTTAATTCCTCTGCGCATGGACCCATAAAACCCAACATATGTGAGCTTGAGTAAACAAATACAATGAACTGGATGCTTGATTTATCTTTCCTATTGACTAATGTATTGGGTGTTTTGGTTGTTTATGTACTTTTCTTTTGTTTTCCCTTATATGTGCACTTCCATACACAGTTTATCCGCTATACTTTTTTAAAGTGACTCTTTAAGGGGACATTCTAGTATTTATTATTGACTCTTTACATGATATTGATCAGTGATTAGGGTGGCAATGGGTGCCCAATGGGTATTATCCATTAAACATATGATAATTTAAATTTAATGTACATTGCACTGATTTGGTACACTATACAACTGTTCAAAGCATGATACAAAATTAATGGGCAACTCATGGGTAAGAAATTGCTACTCCTAGTACTGGTTGTGTAGTATTTAACCTCTCTTTCAATATCCTCCCTATTTTCGTTTGAAAGAAGTAGATAATTGGTTCAAGCACTTCATTTCATATTGATTTACTTTCTATTCAATTTCATAACCCCAGTGATTCAGTTTCTATATATATATATATAGGTTGAGAAAAAAGCTTAGGTATCTTGAATCAACTAATTTGTGTCTCTCGGTCTTATATATAGGTTGTATTTTAACGTTAAAAATATCAAGTAATATATGGACAAAAGTTGGATTGATTTGGGTAACCGGATTTCAAATGAGTATATATGTCTGGGATTGACAACTTCCTCGACTTTGCATTCTCAAAAAAGTCTCTTGGTGCTTAAGAAATATATTATCCTTGTAAAAAATGCTCAAATCGTTACCAAAAAGATCGTGCAACCGTGAAATCACATTGTATTGAAGTGGGATTTGAAACAGATTACAAGAATTGGACTAGGCATGGGGAAGAGTACATTTCGGCGTATACGAATGATAATAATGATAGGACAACTGAAGATGGCATTGAAATTGAATTGGGCGTGCAAGATTGTATGAGGCAAATGGTACATGAAGGGATGGGTATGTCGGATAGTAACCAGCCAGGAATTGAAGAAATCATACAATCAGATGCAGCCACCGCAAAGTTTCTTAGAATTTTGAGAGATGCTGATCAAGCCTTGTGGGAAGGGTGTGATAAGTTTACAGTACTCTCATTTATTGTAGAACTTATGCACTGAAAGATTTTCATTAGGGCATTGCCTCAGTCAGCAAAAGTGCCAAATTCCTATCGTGAGGCGTACAAGATGACTGCAGATTTAGGTTTCAGTTATAAAACAGGGACGCGTGCATTAATCATTGTATGTTGTTTTGAAATGAAACTGAAAAACTTACTAAATGTGAAATTTGTGGAGCCTCTAGATATAAACAACAAGAAGAAGGGGGTAGCGGTGAAGGTGCGGAAACAAGTGGCAAGAATAAACTTCCCAAGCAGGTAGCGATGAAGAAAGTATGGTATTTTCCCTTAAAGCCAAGGTTGCAAAAGTTGTATTGGTCATCTATGATTGCGACACTCATGAGATGGCATGCCGAGAAAAGAATAGACAATGGTGTGTTAAGGCATCCTGCAGACTCTCGTACGTGGAAGGGATTTGATGAACGTTATCCATGATTTTCAAGTGAAATTCAGAATGTTAGATTGGGATTAGCATCTGACGGATTTAATCCTTTCAGAACAATGACTATATCTCACAGTACTTGGCCGATTGTGCTTATGCCATACAATCTTCCACCTTGGTTATGCATGAAACAACCATATTTCTTCTTGTCGGCGCTTACTCAAGGCCCAAAAGGACCGGGCAACAAGATAGATGTGTATCTCCAACCGTTAATTGATGAGTTTAAGGAATTGTGGGAAGATGGTATATCAACTTATGATGCATCGCACCAGTGTTAGCTATTCCTGATTTCTCTAAAGAATTTGTTGTTTAAACAGATGCTTGCTACAATGGGATTGGTGCAGTTCTTATGCAGGGTGGGAGACCAATATCTTTCCTTAGTAAGGCTCTTTGTCCTAAGCATTTCCCCCCAAATACTCTATTCTGCTATGGAGAATTCTTCACAAAGGTTTACCCACGGATGAGGCCTTACAGAAGTGAGGCATTCATACAGCCTCAAGATGTGGTTGTTGCCATTATCCTTCCACGGAATCCATAGACCACGTCTTTGTGAACGGAGACATTGCTGCTTCAATTTGGAGGTTTTTCGGTCAAGTGTGTGGTGTTAATAATAGTTTGGGGTCATTCCAGGCTATTCTCTCTTCTTGGTGGTTTAATCGTCCCAAGAATACTTCTCCTCTTAATAAATGGATTACTCACATTCTTCCTGGAGTCATTGCTTGGACTATTTGGTGTCACAGAAATAAGTGGACTTTTGAAGGTATTCGGATGCATGGCGCTGACATCATCTCCTCTATTACTCAACAGGTAATGAATATTGCAGCAGCATTCAAACCTCCTGTTCAGTCCTCGGATTTTGATGCCTCAATTCTGCATGTGTTTAAGTTTTCTTTTGCTACCCCGAGGCCCCGTGTGTCTAAAATGGTTAAGTGGTTCAAACCAAAGCATGGGTGTTATAAGATCAATACTGATGGTGCTTCTCGGGGAAATCTGGGCGAAGCCTCTGGAGGAGGCGTCATTCGAAATGCTAAGGGTGAGTTGATTTTTGCGTTCAGAAACTATTATGGTCATCGATCTAATATGTGGACGGAAGCAAAAGCCGCTCTTGATGGGTTAACTTTTGCGCATATTCTCGGTATTACGCATGTTTGGTTGGAGATCGATTCAGAAGTCCTTATGAAAGTAATCACTAAAGTCTATCAAATTCCTTGGGAGATATTCTATATAGTCCAATAGATTTTCTTCATCATGGAACATATGCATATTCATGTCAGTCATATATTTCATGAAGGTAACAAGGTGGCTGATTATTTGGCTAATATGGTTGTGGATTCTAAGGTAGACCAGGTTTGGATCTCATCTTCCCAACTTCCTCATCATTGCCGAGGTGCCCTTCATCTGGATAGGGCAGGCTTTCCCTCCTTTCATTATAAATAATGTTATGGCTGGATTCAGAATTCCTTTTTTGTACTCTAGTCTCCCCTCCTGTTATTGTAGAGGACCTTGCGCCATGTGTAAGGCCTCCCCCTTAGCTTTCTCCTTATTGGTGGTTGAGGTTGTCAAAAAAAAACTTATGATGCAACAAGGAACGAGTTGTTCACTTTATGAGCTTCACTATTATGGACAATAAATGACTTTCCTGCATATACAATGTTGTCTGGATGGAGCACTAAAGGTGAATATGCTTTCCCTTGTTGCAATGTGAGACCTCAAGCACGATGGTTGGAACATGGTTGGAACATGTAGACGTACATGTATAAATCATTAAAATAATGTTATTGTAAAGTATAGAATATTAATTAAATGTGTAGAATTCCCGAGGTGAAAATTACCTATTTATGATGGGCAGAATGGTAATTTCATACCGCTTAATTGAAAGGGTGTAGTCCCTTGATGAGGTGCCATTGTTTTCCTATATATAGAGGCTTACCATCAGCCTAGAAAACAACTACATCATTCTTATATACTCTCTCCATAATCTGAGTTCTAAGGAAGGCATTTATCATCAAGAAGATCTACATCTTCCTCCTTCATTTTCTTCTTCTTCTCTTCCTTTCTTGAAGAACGTCATCAAGTATCAAGATGGACTCAACAGGTATTACGCTTCCGCCTTTGACGCAGCACGGAAGCACGATAGATTTCGTGATTAGCGCACTAATCACAAAAATTCTTCAAGCGAAGAATCCTCAAACACAATACTGGAATCCACCAGCAGTAATCTGGAATCCACCAGAAATTAAGAGAAAAACTCTTCAAATTAATAATATCAAAAGCTAATTTTCGGATTACAATCTTAGGCCTATTTTATAGTACCCATAAAACTTGAAAAACAATCCTAAACCTTCTAGAATTACTCCTAACCTATATGGTAACTAAATAGGACTCAAAAACTAGTAAATCTCCTCAAAATCTACTCTAAAATCATCTCTAATCAATCTATTAAAATTAAGACAAAAACTTGGGTGAGAACAGCATGACCCGTCTCATCCATGAGACGGGTCGGTTCCATACCCATCACCCGCCCAACAAAGCCAACCCACGCCTCCGCCCAAGCTTTTTGCATATGGGCGGTCGCCCAAGCTGGAATCAGCGGCCGCCCAAGCTGGAATCAGCCCACATTTGCCTTGGCCCAATCCTTCAGCCAACATAAAGTAATAGTTTGTATACATTAAAGTAATAGTTTGTATACATTAAAGTAATAGTTTGTATACATTAAAGTAATACATATATACAGAAAAGTAATAATATTTTTTTCTATGTTTTCTTCGTTTGGCAAAAGTAATACTTATTATAACTAAAATGTAACAAACGTGTTATTTATATATAATAGTATTTGTACATAATTGTAACACATATGTATAGGTATCTATATGTTTTCATGTAAAAGTATTACATTATCTATAGAAATATGTTACAATTTCATCTATCAAAGTGGTACATTTACTTGTATAAACTATTACATTCATATACATAAGTTATTACATTTCAAAAATAATACATATAGTTTGTATTACATTTGAAAAAAATGGGTAAAAACGAGCTTTTATTTTTTTAAAAACAGGTATTACGTTTACTTATGACCAATGTTACTTTATATGTATACAGTCATTACATTAAGAGATGGTAACTATTACTTTTGCTCTGAAAAAAATAATATAAAAAAAAATGGCCTATAAAAGGCTGCCACGTGGCGGGTCATGCCCCATGGGTCATGGGTCGACCCGTCTCATGCATGAGACGGATCCCATGTTCTCACAGGAGACCGGCTCTAAAATTAATGACGAAAATAAGCAATAAAATATAAATTAAAACAAATTAAGTCCTAAGATAGTAATTAAAATACAAAATTAATTGATATATTTAACGTCGTCAAATATCCTTCCTTGGTGTAGATTCCTTCTTCGGTTCCTCCTACATCAGTCACCCATTCTTCAAAAGAACTCGACCCGAGTTCATATCCGATATTTGAAAAGAGCCATGCCATCGAAATAAATACTTTGAATAAATTCGCCCCTTTTGCAAGATTTGAGGTAAACCAATTTTATCCGGATAAGAATTAAAACTACCCACCTCATTCATACTACCAATCCCATTCATCCGTTGATCGTCCGTCCCATCTCCCTCAGATTCAACAATGAATGAAAAATTAGCGTCCTCCATGGACTCTCCCACAATCTCCCCATGATCAATAATAAAAATATCATCATATTTAAATTCTTTCGTCCAATCAATAACACCCACAACATAATCAAACATCAATAGTGTAGACCAAGTAATACCACCCACATCTTTACTCATGGGCTCGACTAGGGCATGATCATGGACCATAATATTTGTAGGAACCATAATATTTGCGGGAACAATTTCACCACATACCTGAATGATTTCATATTTTGTACATAAATCTTCCTTTTCCTCAACCTTCTCTTCAGATTTTGCGGACTTAACTGCAACTAAATCTCCCCCATTTGAATCTGATCCTTTTCCTTCAATCACCACTCCTTTCCCTTCAATCGGCTCGACTCGGTGGAGGCTTTCCCCGCGACGTTCTTCTTGAGCACAATTTTTGTTATTCTGCAACAAGACCTTGAACTGGCCCGACGTTCTTCTTCAGCACGTTCATGGACTCGCAGATCTACGCGCTTTCGGTTTCGAATCTTGGCAAAGATAGTGATCGGCTTTGTCGGCATAAAATTTGGCTTCCATCCTATGTCGCCGCCTAAGCACTCGCTCCCTTGATGCCCGATTCAGATCTCTGATTGATTTATATTTCTGCACACGTCGATCATGCTTGTCCGCTTCGTCGAGTTCTTCGTCCTCTTGTGATAAATAATAGTATTTGTACATAATTGTAACACATATGTATAGGTATCTATATGTTTTCATGTAAAAAGTATTACATTATCTATAGAAATATGTTACAATTTCATCTATCAAAGTGGTACATTTACTTGTATAAACTATTACATTCATATACATAAGTTATTACATTTCAAAAATAATACATATAGTTTGTATTACATTTGAAAAAAATGGGTAAAAACGAGCTTTATTTTTTTTTTAAAACAGTATTACGTTTACTTATGACCAATGTTACTTTATATGTATACAGTCATTACATTAAGAGATGGTAACTATTACTTTTGCTCAAAAAAAATAATATAAAAAAAAAATGGCCTATAAAAGGCCGCCACGTGGCGGGTCATGCCCCATGGGTCATGGGTCGACCCGTCTCATGCATGAGACGGATCCCATGTTCTCACAGAGACCGGCTCTAAAATTAATGACGAAAATAAGCAATAAAATATAAATTAAAACAAATTAAGTCCTAAGATAGTAATTAAAATACAAAATTAATTGATATATTTAACGTCGTCAAATATCCTTCCTTGGTGTAGATTCCTTCTTCGGTTCCTCCTACATCGCTCACCCATTCTTCAAAAGAACTCGACCCGAGTTCATATCCGATATTTGAAAAGAGCCATGCCATCGAAATAAATACTTTGAATAAATTCGCCCCTTTTGCAAGATTTGAGGTAAACCAATTTTATCCGGATAAGAATTAAAACTACCCACCTCATTCATACTACCAATCCCATTCATCCGTTGATCGTCCGTCCCATCTCCCTCAGATTCAACAATGAATGAAAAATTAGCGTCCTCCATGGACTCTCCCACAATCTCCCCATGATCAATAATAAAAATATCATCATATTTAAATTCTTTCGTCCAATCAATAACACCCACAACATAATCAAACATCAATAGTGTAGACCAAGTAATACCACCCACATCTTTACTCATGGGCTCGACTAGGGCATGATCATGGACCATAATATTTGTAGGAACCATAATATTTGCGGGAACAATTTCACCACATACCTGAATGATTTCATATTTTGTACATAAATCTTCCTTTTCCTCAACCTTCTCTTCAGATTTTGCGGACTTAACTGCAACTAAATCTCCCCCATTTGAATCTGATCCTTTTCCTTCAATCACCACTCCTTTCCCTTCAATCGGCTCGACTCGGTGGAGGCTTTCCCCGCGACGTTCTTCTTGAGCACAATTTTTGTTATTCTGCAACAAGACCTTGAACTGGCCCGACGTTCTTCTTCAGCACGTTCATGGACTGCAGATCTACGCGCTTTCGCTCGAATCTTGGCAGTATAGTGATCGGCTTTGTCAGCATAAAATTTGGCTTCCATCCTATGTCGCTGCCTAAGCACTCGCTCCCTTGATGCCCGATTCAGATCTCTGATTGATTTATATTTCTGCACACGTCGATCATGCTTGTCCGCTTCGTCGAGTTCTTCGTCCTCTTGTGATAAATAATAGTATTTGTACATAATTGTAACACATATGTATAGGTATCTATATGTTTTCATGTAAAAGTATTACATTATCTATAGAAATATGTTACAATTTCATCTATCAAAGTGGTACATTTACTTGTATAAACTATTACATTCATATACATAAGTTATTACATTTCAAAAATAATACATATAGTTTGTATTACATTTGAAAAAAATGGGTAAAAACGAGCTTTTATTTTTTTTAAAACAGGTATTACGTTTACTTATGACCAATGTTACTTTATATGTATACAGTCATTACATTAAGAGATGGTAACTATTACTTTTGCTCTGAAAAAAATAATATAAAAAAAAAAAATGGCCTATAAAAGGCTGCCACGTGGCGGGTCATGCCCCATGGGTCATGGGTCGACCCGTCTCATGCATGAGACGGATCCCATGTTCTCACAGGAGACCGGCTCTAAAATTAATGACGAAAATAAGCAATAAAATATAAATTAAAACAAATTAAGTCCTAAGATAGTAATTAAAATACAAAATTAATTGATATATTTAACGTCGTCAAATATCCTTCCTTGGTGTAGATTCCTTCTTCGGTTCCTCCTACATCGGGCCACCCATTCTTCAAAAGAACTCGACCCGAGTTCATATCCGATATTTGAAAAGAGCCATGCCATCGAAATAAATACTTTGAATAAATTCGCCCCTTTTGCAAGATTTGAGGTAAACCAATTTTATCCGGATAAGAATTAAAACTTCCCACCTCATTCATACTACCAATCCCATTCATCCGTTGATCGTCCGTCCCATCTCCCTCAGATTCAACAATGAATGAAAAATTAGCGTCCTCCATGGACTCTCCCACAATCTCCCCATGATCAATAATAAAAATATCATCATATTTAAATTCTTTCGTCCAATCAATAACACCCACAACATAATCAAACATCAATAGTGTAGACCAAGTAATACCACCCACATCTTTACTCATGGGCTCGACTAGGGCATGATCATGGACCATAATATTTGTAGGAACCATAATATTTGCGGGAACAATTTCACCACATACCTGAATGATTTCATATTTTGTACATAAATCTTCCTTTTCCTCAACCTTCTCTTCAGATTTTGCGGACTTAACTGCAACTAAATCTCCCCCATTTGAATCTGATCCTTTTCCTTCAATCACCACTCCTTTCCCTTCAATCGGCTCGACTCGGTGGAGGCTTTCCCCGCGACGTTCTTCTTGAGCACAATTTTTGTTATTCTGCAACAAGACCTTGAACTGGCCCCGACGTTCTTCTTCAGCACGTTCATGGACTGCAGATCTACGCGCTTTCAGTTTCTGAATCTTGGCAGTATAGTGATCGGCTTTGTCAGCATAAAATTTGGCTTCCATCCTATGTCGCTGCCTAAGCACTCGCTCCCTTGATGCCCGATTCAGATCTCTGATTGATTTATATTTCTGCACACGTCGATCATGCTTGTCCGCTTCGTCGAGTTCTTCGTCCTCTAACGCTAGAAAATATTGCTCCTGTTGTAGAGACGGAACCAAATTCATAAGGAGTTGTGGAACCGGTTCATGATGCACAAGTTCATCGTAGATCGGATAGGTTACGATCCAAACCCGAGAGATATGGATTTCTCGTATCGGAAATTAATGAAGTGGAAGTCATTGAGAATGACAAACCTACTTCCTATAAAGAGGCGATGTCCACTCCTGATTCGGATAAATGGCTAGGAGTCATGGAATCCAAATTACAATCCATGTACGATAATCAAGTTTGGAACTTGATTGATCCACCTGAAGGTGTAAAAACCATAGTGTGCAAGTGGTTCTTCAAGAAGAAGACCGACATGGATGGGAAGGTGGATACTTACAAGGCTAGGCTTGTAGCAAAGGGATATAGCCATAGCCGCATATTGCGCCATGTGTAAGGCCTCCCCCTTAGATTTCTCCTTATTGGTGGTTGAGGTTGTCAAAAAAAAACTTATGATGCAACAAGGAACGAGTTGTTCACTTTATGAGCTTCACTATTATGGACAATAAATGACTTTCCTGCATATACAATGTTGTCTGGATGGAGCACTAAAGGTGAATATGCTTG
The DNA here is from genome assembly GCA_022495995.1 of Adenophora triphylla var. japonica. Lineage (NCBI taxonomy): Eukaryota > Viridiplantae > Streptophyta > Magnoliopsida > Asterales > Campanulaceae > Adenophora > Adenophora triphylla. The sequence continues at coordinate 78,431 of JAFEMH010004390.1, read as the reverse complement.
CCCTTGTTGCAATGTGAGACCTCAAGCACGATGGTTGGAACATGGTGGCAAGTATTGTTATATTGGTCATCGACGCTTCTTGCCTAGGAGTCATGCTTTTTGTAAGGATAAAAGCTCTTTTGATGGTACTCATGAAGTGAGAGAGAAGCCCAAGTTATTGTTTGGAACAAAATTTCTTAAACAAGTTGAAAATATGGAAACAGAGTATAAAATAGAAGATGTTTTTAAAAAGAGGAAAAGAGAAGAGGGCTAAGCAACAAGCCAAGTTGGAGAAGGGAAAGGTTCCTAAGTTGTGTCACAATTGGAAAAAGAGGAGTATCTTCTTTGAGTTGCCATATTGGGCAAATAATCATGTTCGTCATAATCTTGATGTTATGCACATTGAAAAAAATGTGTGATAATGTGCTACATACTCTGTTAGGTACTGCGGGAAAATCAAAAGATAATAAGAAATCAAGAAGAGACCTAAAAGAGATGAACATTCGGAAACCATTGCATCTACAAATGCTTCTATCTCACAAAGAAATTATGCCTCCGGCTCAGTTCACAATGAGTAAGAAGCATAAAGACACATTCTTGAAAGTTCTAAAGGGAGTCAAAGTCCCTGATGGCTACTTGTCAAACATATCTCGTTGTGTACATCTAGAGGAAAGAACTATTTGGGGTCTTAAGAGCCATGATAGTCATATTTTGCTCCAACAACTACTCCCTTTAGCTGTTCGAAAATCATTGCCTACTTCTGTTGTAAAAGCCATCATTGAGTTGGCAAATTTCTTTAGAAAATTATCCTCAAAGGTGAATACATTTGCTGATCTCAAAAAGATACAAGATCGGATGGCTGTCACACTATGCGCTCTCGAGAAAATATTTCCACCAGCTTTCTTTGATGTTATGGAGCACTTGCCGGTGCATTTAGCCGAGGAGGCCTTGCTAGCAGGCCCAATACAATTTCGTTTGATGTATCCGGTAGAGAGGTACATCCATATTAAATTTACTTTGAAAAAAGTTAAATTCCTTTACATTTAAATTATATGTTCAAAATCGAGCCCACCCCGAGGCCTCCATATCTAAGGAAATTGTGGCTGAAGAATGCATGACTTTTTGTACACAATATTTGGATGACATTGAGACAAAGTCCAATCGTTCTAGAAGAAATGATGATGAAGGTGACGAGTTAGGCTGCTTTGTAGGAAAAGAAGAGAAAATTACCCTTGATTACATCACACAAGTACAAGCGCATAGATATGTGCTTTTCAATACTGAAGATGTTAAATACTATTTGCTCCCTCGTATCTTTTATAGTTTTTGTGTAGAGGAAGATCCTCTCTCTCTAGCTTTCTCTCTCTAGAATCCTCTCTAGGGTTCCTAGAGCATTGCTGCCGCCGGCAGCCTTCTTCATGGCTGATCCGGAACATTTTCCACCGCTTCAAGCTTCCATAGCTGTTTCCTCGTCCCTCCTTGGTTCGTCTAAAGAAAACCCTAACCCTAGCATTACCACACCGCCACCTATGCATGATCTAAACCCTAAACCTAATTCCCATGCAACGCCGCCTTCCCCAAACCCTAGCAAATCCTTTGCATCTTTGGTAGAACAACCACGTACTCTTCCAATCCATGATATATCCCTCTTCTTCGAGCTGCTACACATAAGGGTGTTCCTTCTCTAAAATTGTCAAAGGAAGCAATTGATGCCTTTTCTCGCCCCTTCTCTTGGACTCTTGTTGGAAAATTTACTAATGGAAGGCCTACTATGGAGGCTGCTCGAATTGCCTTCATACAATTTAAATTAAAAGGTGAGTATAAGCTTGGTCATCTAGATTCTAGGCATATGTTGATTCAATTGAATAATGAGGAAGACTTCCAAAGAATATGGACTAGAGAGGTGTGGTATGTCCATCGCTTTCTATGAGAACATATGTTTGGACTCCTTCTTGGAAGCCTCAAACTGATTCTTCCATTGTCCCGGTTTGGGTAAGTTTACCAGGGCTTCCTGTGCATTTATTCAATAAGATATTCTTGTTTTCTTTGGCTCGGATTTTTGGAAAGCCTATGTCAATCGATAAGGCCACTGCTGAATTGTCCCGGCCAAGTGTAGCTAAAGTTCTTGTGCAACATCTTCTTAAAAGGCTGCCTAAAAAAATTCATATTGACTGTGGAGATTGCATGCCGAGTTTCTTCCAAGCAATTGAATATGATAATATACCTTCGTTTTGTAGTCATTGTTCCTTACTGGGCCATGATGAGTTTAATTGTCGTGTCCTAAACTCAAAATATAAGAAAAGCAATGAAAATGTTGCCCCCAAAAAGGATAATGGTAAGGAGGTGTCGGGTCACAAAGAGAAAAAAGCAGATACTAAGAAGGTTGAGACTACCCGTGAAACATGGAAAAAGAAGGAAGTTGTTCAGAATAAAATGGGTCATGGTAGTAGTAATGGGGTTCAAGCTAATTCAAATGTTGATCCTCCGTTGGTTCCAAATACCAATGGTACTAAAACTGTTTTGGTTGCTATAAGAGGTTTTGTTTTGCCACAATCCGTCAATGATGCTCTCTCAAAAAGCTTAAAGGCGATAAAGACGAAGGCTGCTGTCTCACAAAATGATGATGCTAACATATCTCTTCCAGAATTTCAAAATCCTCTTAAATTATGTACCCCTTTGAGGGATGATTCTGCTATGCCTGCTAAACCTTCCTCCCATGTAAAGATGAATGCTTTTAGCTCCCTTAACCTTTCTCCGAGAGCCCCTCAAGTTACCTCGCTGAATCAAGTAATGAATGAACAGTTGGATTACAAAGAGAGAACAACCATGATTCATGCTCATGATGATGATGGCTTTACTACAGTTACGCATAAAAAGAAGAAAAAGTAGGGAGAAATCCCCATCGTTGTGAGCTCCCTTTTTCTTAATTCCCTTTTACTGCTCTCTATTTATTGTTTTAATGGTTAGTTTTATAAGTTGGAATGCTCGTAGTATTGCTAATAATGCCACTGTTTGTAGGATAAAGCGTTTATTTCGTTCTTATGGCATTTCTTTATTTGCTCTATATGAGCCGAAAGTTGCCAATTCCTCATTACAGCAGTTTATTCGAAAAGTGGGCTGTGAGGGTGGCGTGTCTAATTCTAGTAACAGAGTTTGGGTTATATGGAAGCATGGGCTGAAAGGTACTATTATTCAAGACTCTTCCCAAGTTTTAACTCTTCATATCTCTCACCCTATGTGGGCCGAATCTGTTTGGGTTTCTTTTGTGCATGCTAGCTACAATAGATTTTCTCGCATCGGCCTTTGGGAAGATTTAATGGCTATCAGTGATGTAGAATGTCCTTGGATGGTTGTGGGTGATTTTAATTACGTTCTTGATCAGTCTGAAAAGGTAGGGGGTCGTCCAATTAATGATATGGCTGTTAATGAATTTTCAGACATGGTGCAATATGCTAATCTGATCGATGCTGGGCTTGAAGGAAATATAGCTACTTGGTCTAACAAAAGAATGGGCAGGAGGGTTATTTATCAACGCCTTGATAGAGCTCTTTACAATGAAAAGTGGCTTCAACTGTTTCATGCTACTCGTGTTACTCATTTATCTAAGGCCTGCTCTGATCATGCTCCTCTTGTGATAAATATAACCCTTCAAGGTGAAGAAAAAAGAGGTACTTTTCATTTTCTCAATATTTGGCTTAAACATCATGATTTCTTAAATATTGTTCGAGGTTCTTGGGAGATTCCTATGGAAGGTAGGCCTATGGTTTCATTTGCTAAAAAGCTTAATAGGCTTCGTAAATGTATTGTGGGCTGGAATAAGGAGGTTTTCGGGAGAGTGGAGAGCAGCAAATCAAAAACGCGGAAGATGAGGTTCTTGTTTGTGAAGCTCAGCACCAAAATCTGAATAATGAGGAATCTAGAGCAGCCCTTCACCTTGCTCAAGCTCAGCTCCTTCAAAAGTTAAAAATGGAAGAAGATTTATGGGCTCAAAAGGCAAATTTAAAATGGATAAAAGAGGGTGATCAAAATACTAGATTCTTTCATGCTACTGTTAAACAAAAGAGGCAAAAGTTATGTATTCATAGGATTAAAAATCATCAAGGGGATTGGCTTACTGATAAGAATGATATTAAAGAAGAGGCTGTGAGGTTTTATTCGGAGCAATTACAAGGTCAATGTGATATTCCCTCTGATGAATTCTCTTTTCTTATTCCTCGGCTCATAAATGATGAAGATAATGATTTCCTCACGGCTGTCCCCTCTATGGCGGAAGTTCAAGACATTGTCTTTGGTATGAACGGGCAAAGTGCAGCTGGTCCGAATGGCTTTACGGGTGGTTTTTACAAGGGTTGTTGGGATATTATCAAGAATGAATTTGTTACAGCTGTGGGGGATTTTTTCTCGAGTTTCTCTATGCCACGGAGTTGGACAAGTACCCTCATTGTTACTATTCCTAAGGTGGAGTCCCCATCTTCCTTCTCTGATCTTAGACCCATCAGTTTATGTAACTTTTGTAGTAAGGTGGTCGCTAAGCTTCTCACAAACCGTCTTGCACCTATTCTTCCTCGGCTCATTTCCCCTAAGCAAAGTGGTTTTGTTCAAGGTAGAGTCATCCATGAAAATGTTCTCCTTGCGCAAGAAATTCTGCATACTATTAATAAAAAGGTTCGTGGATCTAATGTGGCTTTAAAGTTGGATATGGCGAAGGCGTATGACAGATTATCTTGGTTTGGTCTTATTAAAGTCATGAGACTCTTTGGCTTTAATGAAATTTGGATTGATTTGATATATCAGTGCATTTCTAATAGTTGGTTCTCATTTCTGGTTAACGGGGAAAGTTGTGGTTTCTTCAACTCTACTCGGGGGATGAGACAAGGGGATCCTCTTTCTCCTTATCTTTATTATTGCTGTGGAGATGATGAGTAGAGGCCTTAATCATTTGCATACTATATACCCTCGTTTCAGGTTCCGAGTTCATATTAATACGCCTATGGTTTCTCATCTGGCCTATGCGGATGATGTGATTATTTTTTGCAATGGTTCAAAGAGTTCTCTTGAGTCTCACATGCAATATCTAGAGTGGTATCAAAGGTTTTCGGGCCAGCTTGTCAACATTCACAAATCTTGCTACATTATAGGTTCCAATTGCAATAGGGCGGATGAGGTGGCTGCTATTACGGGTTTTGTTAAGCAAGATTTTCCTCTTATGTATTTGGGCTGTCCTATATACACGGGAAGAAAAAAAATCAGCCTTTTTGCCCCTCTTGTTAGGAAAATGGAGAACCGTTTGGCCTCGTGGAAGGGTAAGCTTCTTTCTTTTGGTGCTAAACTCACGTTGATCAAGTCTTGTCTTGCTGCGATCCCTCTTTACTATATCTCTCTTATTGATCCTCCTAAAGGTGTTATCCATGCTTTAGAAAAGATTATTGTCAGATTTTTTTGGAGCAATCATGATGGGAATCATAAATGTCATTGGCTTTCTTGGAAGTGCATGAGCTGCCCTATTGTTGAAGGTGGTTTGGGGATTAGAAATTTTGAGGAAACCTCGCTCGCTTTTGCTATGAAATTGTGGTGGCGTCTCAGAACCGTTGATTCTCTTTGGAGCCGTCTTATGTTGGCTAAATATTGTTGGGAGACTCACCCAATGGATGCTACTCTCACTTCTTATGCCTCGCATGTCTGGAAAAGGCTGATTGAGGCTAAACCTTGGGTGGAAGATAGAATGGCTTGGCGTATTGGTAGAGGGGAGATATCTATTCATGAAAATTGGCTTGATGTTCCTATTAATAATATTCCCCATGCTCACGTTAAGATTTATACTCTTTTTGAGAATGGTTTACCTCGTGATCAGCATATTCAGGAAGGTTTTGGTAGGCATTTGCTTTCTTTAATCAATTCTCATGCCATTTCTGTCTCCAACATTCCAGATACTCCTATATGGCTGCCGTCCTCCTCTGGTAAATTTTCTCTCAATTCTGCTTGGCATGAATGTCGCTCTAGTAAGAATCGATCCTTGGTTTTTGGTCTTTACTGGAATAAATTCATCCCCAAAAAGATTTCCATTTTTCTCTGGAGGGCTTTGCATGGAGGGCTGCCCACAGACGATAAAGTTAAGCGCAAAGGTATTTCTCTTGCTTCTAAATGTGATTGTTGTATTGCTGGAGGGCTTTGCATGGAAGGCTTTGCATGGAGGGCTGCCCACAGACGATAAAGTTAAAATTTTGAGAATGATTTTTTTTTTATAGAGAGAGAAAGTAAGGAGCTGAAAATGGGGGTGGGGGGAGTGGTGAATGGAGTGATGGGAGAAGATGAACAAAGATTTTCATTTCATCCATGATTCTTGATTTTGATTTAAACAAAATGTTAAAATTTTGAGAATGAGATTTATTTATTTTTTATAGAGAGAAAGTAAGGGGCTGGAAATGGGGGTTGGGGGGGAGAGTGGTGAATGGAGTGAATGGGAGAAGATGAACAAAGGGATAAAAAAGTAATTAACTTCAATGACATTTTTGTAATTGATTCATATGGGGTTTACTCATAAGTTTTGGGGGTTTATATAGTAACCTTCTTCTCATACAAGTCACAAGCCACAGAGTCCTATGGGTCAGCCTCTTGATCTTGATCTGCATGATTATCTAGACCCAAGTCCACCTTCAGGAGCTCCCAGCCCATCTGCAGGCCCTCCTATGCCGGCCAACCCAACAGCTTTGGACTGCTCCATGTCCTTGTAGATCAGTCGAGATTGTTCCTCTATTAGGCCTACCAGCTCAAGCCCAATTCATGCGTGCCGCCACTCAAGTTGTTTCAGACATCTACCCCACTACACAGGCTACTCATCCAAATAGGCTTCCACCCATTTTGACTCCAAAGAATGGCTTTACTCTTGGGTTTCCAACGCAATTGATTTATGGTTATTTTCCAGATTTTGTCAGTGTTATTCAAGACAAACAGTATGAAGATGAGTACCACATTTAGTATCTCCCCGAATGAGTGGAAATATATGCCTTGTCATGATCATCTCTACAAAAGGTTACTATTCAACATAAATAAGTTACTATCAGTGTTCCCTGTCGGCATGATAATTGTCTTGACCTTATCTTGGCAAATAAGGAGACGTTATTCAAATTCAAGATGTATCTCCACTTAGCTTGAAGGGGGGTGTTAGGTAGACTTGAAAAGTTGGTAGGATAAGGAGGTATATATTTAATATAGAACTGATAATATCCTTTTGTAATTAGAATATATATTCTAGGAAATTGGAATATTTTTACTCTAGGACCCTTGTACTCATTCTATATATAATTGGCTAATGCATAATGAGAGATTCACGTTGAGTCTTTGGAATTTCCTCCTTAGCCGTGCCTTAGTCTCTCCCTCTCTCTCTCTTTTCCACCTTAAAATTAATTGGTGTCAATGTGAGTGGCACATAATCTTTATACTCCCTCCGTCCCACCAAAACGGATACCAAATTTCTGGGCACGCGGATTAAGAAAAAGTAAGAGAGAGAAAAAGTGAAAGAAAATGTTGTGAGTATGAAGAATTAAATAGGAGAGAGAATGAGTGGAAGGAATAGTTAGGAGAGAGAATGTTGTGAGTGTAAAAGTGAAATAGGAGAGAGAATAAGTGGGGTAAATAGTGAAGATTCACTTGCCATTTTGGGAAGTATCAGTTTTGATGGGACGAACCAAAAAGAAAATAAGTATCAGTTTTGGTAGGACGGAGGGAGTATATCATATGTAGGGTTTGTCAATTCCTAGTGTGGGATAATATCTCTAACACGCCCCCTCACGTGTAGTCGGGCTTTGTCAAAAGCTTACAACATGGACTTATTAATCGGGTGGCTCGAAGCAAAATCGTGGACCGTTGGGCCTGCACGTGTAACGGAACTCCTTTGATACCATGTTAAATTCTGCGGTTTTCATATTAAAATCAGTTGGTGTCAAGGGAATCTTTATATGCTATAAGCAAGATTTGTCAATTACCAGATAATGTCTGTAACAATTTTCTACAAGTTTTTAATACTTTGGTGGATGATCAATTCTGGAATGCATAATCTCTGTTTTTACTGTTTTCCTTAGTTGTGCTAAAAAGGAATGTTCCTTTGTTCACGTACACTACATGATCATTTACCCAGGAGAAGTCAATCAGGGGCGGAGCCAGGGGGGGGCAGGAGGGGGCACTCGCCCCCCCCAGCGGCGGAAATGCAGTGGAAATTTTTTTTTTTTGCCCCCCCCCCATATTTTTGTTATATATGTATATATATAATTAACTTCAAGATTAATATCAGTGAGTGGTGTGGCTCAGCGGTAGAAGGGGTGAAGTTAAAGCTCATCGTGTTCGAACCCCGCTACCTACATTTTCAATTAATTTTATTTGTCTTCCATCTTTGCTATTCTTTCTCTTACGCTTTGTTTTTCTCTTTCTCCTAATTTCCTCACATTTTTTCAATCTTAATTAATTAGTTAGGCTTTTCCCATTTTTTTTGTTTTTGGTCTTTCTTCCTATTATCCCAAGTTTAATTAGCAAATTTGATTTTCTTTTTTGTACGAGTAATATATTTTAATAAATTGTTTGCGTTAAATACTTCAACATTATTTCAATCGTTCTTTGAATTATTTACTTTTATCATTTTTGTTAACTAAAATACATTGTATTTCATGGATCCGACCCATTTTTTACTTGTCCGAAAAATTTTTTCGGCGCTCCCGAACCCCCGTGTAATCTTGCCCCCCCCTCGGCCAATTCCTGGCTCCGCCCCTGAGTCAATGTGCAGCGTAAAATGGTCTTCTTTACGCCCTCTCGTTCGCACTTGACCATTCCACTCACCCCGAACGCTCCTCGCGACAGGTGGGAACCTTATCCAAGCCGTGTCACCCATGCACATGTTATGGCACACTCCTTAATCTGTTGGTTTTTTTTTTTTTTAGTGTCATACAACCATCAATGCATGTTCCACGTGATTATTCTTGAGTCTAACGCTCATGTCAAGATCCATCGAGATAACAAAATGACGAGAGGTCATGCAGATATTTTGTTAAAAAGTATGTTTCCATGATGAACAAAAAAAATAAGTCCCCAATGTAGAGGGACGTGCTATAAAAAAGAGGAAATGTCAAAGCATAAACAAAAGTGAGATATGTGCTGACCGAATCTTGACCATTGCATTGACTTATCTTTAATTCATGTCGGATATGCATTGACATTTATGATACATAACTAGTTCTTAGGTTCATTTTTTTCGGTCGGTGAAATCTATGGACCCTATAGAACCCTTGCTCGGGACAATCCATCTCGGGGGTGTGCGATACAAATGGAATAAAAGGATTCTATAAACGTAGTGATGGAATCTACTGATCCATGATCTAGATAGTTGAAAAAAAATAAGAGAAATCATTTTCAATCATATGATTTTATAAACAATCATATTAGGAATCTACTGATCCATGATCTAGATACACAAGTTGCGGTCAATAGTAGAGGGAAAAATGTAAAAATATGGACTGCAAAATGTGTATACTTAATAAATATAAGTAACATGTAGACGTACATGTATAAATCATTAAAATAATGTTATTGTAAAGTATAGAATATTAAGTAAATGTATAAAATTTCAGAGGTGAAAATTACCTATTTATGATGAGCAGAATGGTAATTTCACACCGCTTAATTGAAAGGGTGTAGTCCCTTGATGAGGTGCCATTGTTTTCCTATATATAGAGGCTTACCATCAGCCTAGAAAACAACTACATCATTCTTATATACTCTCTCCATAATCTGAGTTCTAAGGAAGGCATTTATCATCAAGAAGATCTACATCTCCCTCCTTCATTTTCTTCTTCTCTTCCTTCCTTGAAGAACGTCATCAAGTATCAAGATGGACTCAACAGGTATCACGCTTCCACCTTCATCTTCTTCTCTTACTTAATCCGGTCTTGAGCGCTTTTGGGGTTTTTGGGATAGCAATGTTTCAACAATTGGTATCAGAGCCTCTCATGTTTTGAATTAAGTTTGAATTCTTATAGCATATGATTTGCTTTACTTTGATTTTTTAATCATGTTGAAATTATTATGTTATGATGTTATGTGAATACTCTAATTCATTTCTAGAGTATTGTGTTAAATTCTAATTATTAAAATTTTGGTTTTACTCAAAAGGCTTTCAATTCTTAATGTAAGATTATCCCATTTTGAACATAGCCACCATCATTGGATGCGTTGTGAGTTTGTTCAAATGCATAGCCACGCATTTAAAAATGTGTTGTGAGTATGCGGATCTACTTACTTTGGTTGAAAAAAATTATTCACCATTAAGTTAAGGATTGATAGTCAAAATCTGAAAAATTTGACGTTCAGGGGCTGCTCGACCGAGCACGCCCCTTGACTCGGCCGAGCACCCCATTTGTAACAGCACAAAGTTTGAAATTAATTGAAAAGGCGGCATCCAACGGGCATGATGCTCGGTTGAGCACCCCTAAGGGCTCGGTCGAGTGCAAGGGAGCCGAAAGGGGTGTTCTCTGAAGTCTTTTGCTCGGCCGATCACTTTCCTTGACTTGGCCGAGCACGACTTATTTTGGCCAGATTTTTAAATTTTTTAATATTTTGCTATTTTGGTCAATTTTCATTCATTATTTGAGTAAAATATACTCCCTCCGTCCCACTTCAATAGAGACCAACTTTTTGGGTGTGGGAATTAAGGAAAAGTGATGTAAGAAAGAGAAAAAGTTAAATGTTGTGAGTATGAAAAATTAAATAGGAGAGAGAATGAGTGGGAGGAATAGTTAGGAGAGAGAATGTTGTGAGTGAAAAAGTAAAATAGGAGAGAGAATGAGTGGGATAAATAGTGAAGATTCCTTTCCATTTTGGGAAGTATCAATTGAAGTGGGACGGACCAAAAAGGAAATAAGTATCAATTGAAGTGGGACAGAGGGAGTACATTAATTTGTGCCCTAAAGTATGATTAATTATATGCTTAACAATTTCATTCATTTCTAAACAATATTGTCGCCAAAGTGATTTACGTTGTTTAGATACGAAATTGTAAAGTGATGAATGTTTATATTAATATGTAGTAACATGAATTTTTCCAAAGGAAATTTTGTTATTGACTAAATATTTGCATTCATGGGGTAATAATTATATAAAACGTTTGATCATTTTGAATACTTTGAACCATCCCAAAGGAAGGCGGATATTTAAAATGAGTTGTTTATATTCTTTATTGCCTGGTAACAAATACATTAAATGTTAGGACATTTTTTATTACTTGAACCGGCTCAAAGAAAGGTAAGTATTTGAAATGTGTTGTTTAAAGTCATTTATTACCCTAAGATAAATCAAATTATAAGTCAATTCGCAATTCAAAGATTAGTTTTGATGTCATGATAATTATCTTTTTTATGGGATTCATTGATATAGTTAATCACTTTACTCATTATGTAGTTTCTTATACATGTTTTGTATTCATTTTTCATTTTTACCCAACAGATTTGATAAACGCTTCATCTATTACTACTGCTATGAATAATGTTCCGATGCTTAATGGGACTAACTTTAAAACTTGGAAAAATAATGTAACGATGATCTTAGGCTGTATGAACATCGATCACGCATTAGAGGAACCAAGTCCCGCTGCTCTCACTAAAGGAAATACCGTTATAGAACGGAAAAATATTGAGCAATGGGAACGGTCTAACCGCGTGAGTCTAATGATCATGGAAAATGCAGTTTCGAAGACATTTTTGGACAATGTCTCTGAGATCAAAAATGCTGAGTTTTTTCTTGAATTCTTGTGGAAACTTGTTTCCATACGGTACAATGGTAACGAAAATCTTTGGGAGTACATTATTGAATTATTTCATCTTTCGATCAAATTAAAGGCACTTAAGTTAGAGATTTCGGAAGATTTGCTCGTGCACTTAGTTTTGATCTATCTTCCTCCTCAATTTGGTCCTTTTGAGGTGACCTACAAATGTCAAAAGTACTAGTGGAATATTAATGGATTACTTTCACATATGACACAAGAGGAAGATAGGATGAAATATCTTAAATTAAAAAGTACTCACTTAGCATTTACTTCTTCTCGTGGGATTAAGAGAAGAGAGAAGGTAATTGCGGTTGCAAGTAAGAAGCATAAGGGATCATTTAATGATCATAAAGTCAAGAAATGCTTCTTTTGCAAGGACCTTACTCGCATGAAGAATGACTACCATAAGTCTCGCGAATGGCGAATTCAGAATGGTATGTCATTTGATCTTGTTTATACTAAGGCAAATTTGGTTTCAATTCCTTAATATACATGGTGGTTGTATTCTGGTGCAACAACTCACATTAGTTTATGTATGTAGGGTTGCCTGAATTACTGAATCCCCAGTGAAGATGAGAGATACATCTATATGGAAGCTGAAAATCCGGTTGAAGTTATAGGCATAGGAACTTTTTTTGATTAATGATAAGTACTGGCTATTATTTCGTGCTAAATAATACATTCATTGTACCGTACTTTAGACGGAATTTATCTATCACAGTTTTGAACAAGGAATGTTATTCTTGTTCGTTCGATAATAATAAATGTGATCTTTATTTCAATTCCAAGCTTGTCGGTATTAGTACTTTATCATATTTTGATAATCTTTATTTACTTAAGACAATTAATGAGTCCCTTAATAATGAAATCAAAACTAGAGACACAAAACGAAAGTTTCAAGTGAAAATTCTTATACCTTATGGCATAGGCGTTTGGGTCATATCTCCAAAAGGAGAATTGACAAGCTTGTGTCAGAAGGAATCTTAAATAAACTTGATATTCTGGATAGAAACTTTTGTATTGAATGTCTTAAATGAAAATTTACAAACTCTAAAGAAAAATTTGAATCATTGAGAGCTTCAGATGTCTTAAAACTAATTCATACGAATATTTGTGGACCGTTTATTACCCCTTCATCGAATGGTCAACAATATTTCATCACGTTCATAGATAATTACTCTCGTTATGAATACATTTATTTGCTTCATGAAAAGTCTCAATCATTGGACGTTTTCAAGTCTTATAAGGCTGAAGTTGAAAATCAACTTGGAATGACTATTAAGAACGTTAGATTCGATCGTTGTGGTGAATACTACGGTCGGAATGACGGTTCAGGTGAACAAAGTCCAGGTCCTTTTGCTAGCTATTTGGAAGAGTGTGGGATAGTCCCTCGCTACACCATGCCGGACAAACCTAGCATGAATGATGTAGTTGAGAGACGTAATAGAACTCTTAAGGATATGGTAAGAAGTATGGTCTCTTGTACTTCTTTACCTCACTCGTTATGGGCGATGCATTAAAAACCGCAGCTTATATTCTCAATAGAGCACCTTCCATTAGATTTAGCCCTATTTTGTAGGGTATGCTTAGAGATCTATGGGATATAAATTTTATGACCCGAAAACTAAAACTTTTTTCGAAACAGGAAATGCTAGATTCCTTGAGGATGTTGAATTTAGTGGGGAAATTGGGAATAATAGTTTTGAATTTGAGGAAGAGGAGGAGGAATCCTTTTATATGTCTTTTCCTATAGTTCCTGTTGAAAATCAAGTAGTTGTACCAGAAATTCAACAAGAACATATAATTCAAAACAATATAACTTCTCCTATAATTGTTGAACAACATGAAAATGTTGATGAGAAAATTCAACAACCTCAAAATCAAGTTGAATCGGTGCCCTTAAGGAGATCCAATAGAGAAAGAAGGAGTGCAATTCCGGATTATTATGATGTGTATCTTACCGAGAATGAGAAACTCTTAGATTTAGTGGGAGATGAGCCGCTCACCTTCCATGAAGCCATTAATAGTTCTAATTTTCATAAATGGATCAATGCCATAAATGAAAAGTTGAAATCAATAAAAGACAATGACTTTTGGAATCCTGTCCCATTACCTAAAAATGTGAAGCCCATTGGTGTAAATGGGTCTTTAAGACCAAAAGGGATTCACAAGGTAATGTGGAAAGATATAAGGCTAGTCTTGTCGCTAAATAATTTACTCAAAAGGAAGGCATTGATTATAAAAAAACATTTTCTCCGATATCCTCTAAAAATGCTTTTAGGATCATTATGACAATTGTAGCACATTATGACCATGAGCTTCATCAAATGGATGTAAAGACAGCTTTTCTCAATGGCGACATTGAGGAAACTATCTATATGAAGAAACCAGAAATGGTGACTGATTCAGATCAAACTAATCAATTAGTTTGTAAACTTAAGAAATCCATTTATGGTCTCAAGCAAGCTTCTCGTCAATGGTATTTAAAATTTAATCAAGTTATTCTTTCATTTGGTTTTGAAACGAATCTTGGTGAAGATTGTGTATACCATAAGTTCAGTGGGAGTATATTTATATTTTTGGTCTTATATGTGGATGATATTTTACTTGCTAGTAATGATAAGGCCTTCTAAAGGAAACTAAGAAATTTCTCTCAAACAAATTTGAAATGAAAGATCTTGGTGAGGCATTTTTTGTATTGGGAATTCAAATTCATCGTGATCGTTCACGAGCTTTTTTGGAATTATTGCAAAAGAGCTATATAGAGAAGGTATTACAAAGGTTTAGCATGGAAAATTGTAAACCACATGGCACCCCTGTTTCTAAAGGAGATAAATTCAGTTTAAAGTAATGTCCTAAAATAATTTCGAATCCAAGTATATGGAAAATATCCCTTATGCACCGGTAGTAGGAAGCTTAATGTATGCACAAGTCTGTACTCGTCCAGACCTTGCATTTATTATTGGGATGCTTGGTCGATACCAAAGCAATTCGAAAAGAAGAACATTAAGTCGCATCCAAAAGAATGATAAAGTACCTATAAAAATTAAACTACATGCTTATGTATACAAAATTGGATCATTTTGAGATCATTAGGTATTTCGATTCTGTTTTTACTGGATGCAAAGATGTCGAAAGACATCGTATGATTATGTCTCTTGTTGAAGAGAAATAAGTATAAAATAAACAAATAGATATACAACTTATAGGAACAAACTCCATGTTAGCGGATCTGTTTTATAAAGAGTTATATCTTTTGATGTTCACGAGCGTTCACGAGCATACTGCTCATACGGGTGAAACCAATTTTGATAACGCATAATATAGTGGGAGTTTGAGTGGTGCTTTATTTGCTATTTGTTTTATTCATATTGATCTCATTTGATTAATTAGGACTAGTTGATGGAATATATATGCATGATTTAATATATTAATTAAGTTTTCCATGTTACACATCAATACTTAATCTATGTCATTTAGTTGAACATATATATGTGATTAATGTGGGTTTAGTTACGAATCAATTACAACGTCTGCCCCTTTAGTTCCTTTACTTATAAAACTAATGGACGAGATTGTTTAGAATGACAATGAAGTGCACATACGGATTGTCATTTACATTATGAATATGATTTTATGAGAATTTGTTAAAGTATAAACACATGTTTGGGCAATCCAAGTGGTAGATTGTAAGAACATGGATTGCAAAATGTGTATACTTAATAAATATAAGTGACATGTAGACGTACATGTATAAATCATTAAAATAATGTTATTGTAAAGTATAGAATATTAATTAAATGTGTAGAATTTCCGAGGTGAAAATTACCTATTTATGATGGGCAGAATGGTAATTTCATACCGCTTAATTGAAAGGGTGTAGTCCCTTGATGAGGTGCCATTGTTTTCCTATATATAGAGGCTTATTACCATCAGCCTAGAAAACAACTACATCATTCTTATATACTCTCTCCATAATCTGAGTTCTAAGAAAGGCATTTATCATCAAGAAGATCTACATCTCCCTCCTTCATTTTCTTCTTCTTCTCTTCCTTTCTTGAAGAACGTCATCAAGTATCAAGATGGACTCAACAGGTATTACGCTTCCGCCTTTGACGCAGCACGGAAGCACGATAGATTTCGTGATTAGCGCACTAATCACAAGAATTCTTCAAGCGAAGAATCCTCAAACACAATACTGGAATCCACCAAAGCACAACTGGAATCCACCAGGAATTAAGAGAAAAACTCTTCAAATTAATAATATCAAAAGCTAATTTTCGGATTACAATCTTAGGCCTATTTTATAGTACCCATAAAACTTGAAAAACAATCCTAAACCTTCTAGAATTACTCCTAACCTATATGGTAACTAAATAGGACTCAAAAACTAGTAAATCTCCTCAAAATCTACTCTAAAATCATCTCTAATCAATCTATTAAAATTAATGACGAAAATAAGCAATAAAATATAAATTAAAATAAATTAAGTCCTAAGATAGTAATTAAAATACAAAATTAATTGATATATTTGACGTCGTCAAATATCCTTCCTTGGTGTAGATTCCTTCTTCGGTTCCTCCTACATCAGTCACCCATTCTTCAAAAGAACTCGACCCCGAGTTCATATCCGATATTTGAAAAGAGCCATGCCATCGAAATAAATACTTTGAATAAATTCGCCCCTTTTGCAAGATTTGAGGTAAACCAATTTTATCCGGATAAGAATTAAAACTACCCACCTCATTCATACTACCAATCCCATTCATCCGTTGATCGTCCGTCCCATCTGCCTCAAAGTCAACAATGAATGAAAAATTAGCGTCCTCCATGGACTCTCCCACAATCTCCCCATGATCAATAATAAAAATATCATCATATTTAAATTCTTTCGTCCAATCAATAACACCCACAACATAATCAAACATCAATAGTGTAGACCAAGTAATACCACCCACATCTTTACTCATGGGCTCGACTAGGGCATGATCATGGACCATAATATTTGTAGGAACCATAATATTTGCGGGAACAATTTCACCACATACCTGAATGATTTCATATTTTGCACATAAATCTTCCTTTTCCTCAACCTTCTCTTCAGATTTCGCGGACTTAACTGCAACTAAATCTCCCCCGTTTGAATCTGATCCTTTCCCTTCAATCACCACTCCTTTCCCTTCAATCGGCTCGACTCGGTGGAGGCTTTCCCCGCGACGTTCTTCTTGAGCACAATTTTTGTTATTCTGCAACAAGACCTTGAACTGGCCCCGACGTTCTTCTTCAAGACGCCTACGGACTCGTGCAGATCTACGTGCTTTCGCTCGAATCTTGGCAAGATAGTGATCGGCTTTGTCAAGCATAAAATTTGGCTTCCATCCTATGTCGCTGCCTAAGCACTCGCTCCCTTGATGCCCGATTCAGATCTCTGATTGATTTATATTTCTGCACACGTCGATCATGCTTGTCCGCTTCGTCGAGTTCTTCGTCCTCTAACGCTAGAAAATATTGCTCCTGTTGTCGAGCACGATCCAATCGACGATCTATTTCGTGAATAACCTCGTCATCAGATCTTGTTACTTGATCCCCCATAACGAATCAGTGATGAAAGACAAAGTTAAGCCTCGCTTCCGATACCAACCGACGCAAAGACGGAAGCACGATAGATTTCGTGATTAGCGCACTAATCACAAGAATTCTTCAAGCGAAGAATCCTCAAACACAATACTGGAATCCACCAGCAGTAATCTGGAATCCACCAAGAATTAAGAGAAAAACTCTTCAAATTAATAATATCAAAAGCTAATTTTCGGATTACAATCTTAGGCCTATTTTATAGTACCCATAAAACTTGAAAAACAATCCTAAACCTTCTAGAATTACTCCTAACCTATATGGTAACTAAATAGAACTCAAAAACTAGTAAATCTCCTCAAAATCTACTCTAAAATCATCCCTAATCAATCTATTAAAATTAATGACGAAAATAAGCAATAAAATATAAATTAAAACAAATTAAGTCCTAAGATAGTAATTAAAATACAAAATTAATTGATATATTTTACGTCGTCAAATATCCTTCCTTGGTGTAGATTCCTTCTTCGGTTCCTCCTACTTCAGCCTTCATCTTCTTCTCTTACTTAATCCGGTCTTGAGTGCTTTTGGGATTTTTGAGATAGCAATGTTCCAACAAAAAACACATTTTATTTCAAAAATCCAGTGAGCTGAAAACCTATTATTTTATTTTTTTTCCTAAACTCAGCTGATGGCTAATGAGCAACACGAGTCTAACTTAATCATGAATTATAAAATGAAAATGGCTTATAAAATACCCTTATATATAAGTTAATCCAGAAACTTGTATACACGTAAAACATTACTCCTTAATGCAATTGCCCGAAAACCTTTATCAAAAAATGACAGTATAAATTTTCTCTATGTAAACCACTTCTGCAGAATGTACATCAAATTACACACTGTAAGACATAATTAGCTAAATCTGGTTGACCTTTGTGGCCTTTCACATCAAAAAAATAAAAGTAAGAATCCAGTTTCTCTACCTTTGCCTCTCCCCCACCCTCCACTGCAGTTGGTGACTTTCACAGCCAAGATTGCGTCATCTCTTCAACGAGCCAATCCAATGGTCAGGAATAAAGCTCCAGTTAAATGAAACGAGGTATTCTTGGACATGGTGAAACTTAGGAAAGACAGGGAAAGCCAAAGTCAGAGGTTCTGGATCCGTAAAGTAGTATAATAAAACTCAAATGTGTATAAAGGTAATAATGGGAAGAAACACGAAAAACTCCCTTTCGTAAATCTTTGTCACTCCTTACCATCCCTACGTGCTGAGATCTGAATGGAAGTTCCACAAATACGGATTAAACTCAATGTACATCCAGTTGGTTAACCAAAAAATTGCTTTCTCGACATCTAATAGTCACTGATGCTTGTCCTACTAGACTGTCCAGTTGGAGGGTAACTTAAATTCTCCTGCAAAAAGCAAATAAATAAATGATTGATTATACAATATGAAATTCAAAATGCGTCTCTCAATTTCCCATCAGGTTGGTATTGAGAGACATCTGCATTATCTACTACTACTCTGTCTAAATTCAATATAGATTCATCAATGGGAAGAAAGATTCCTCCCAGTATCTCTGTGGAAAGAAAAAATGTATCCTTCATGACTTCCCGTCACATTTGTTAAATGTATTGTCATCTCCCTTCCCTATAAGATCACAAGCCAGTGCTCAAGAACCAACCATTGCAACCTCTTGGAGGTTCTACTAATGCAATCCTAGCTCCTTGACAGGCAGTTATATTTTCAGCTGTGTTGTACTTTTAGAATATTTATGTTCTTTTTGTCTATTTTCTTATTCCATAGCATCCGATGAGTTCCAGTTAATTGCCTCTTGAAGCGCTTAATCACCCACCTTTTCACTTATATGAGGTGGATGATTGTAGGGATCTTTGTGGTTGATAAGAGAAACCAAGAAAAGCGACAACTGGCCTTAAGGTTCATGACTTCAGATTATACCTATAAGTTAACTTAGGAATTCATTATCAACAAAAACAGCTCCTTGCACCCTAAATGAGTGCCATTGTTAAGTAAATATCATATTCCAATGTATATTTGCAGTACTATAAATCTATAAGGGGGATGGTAAGGGTTCTTATGAATATTAGGCATGTGGTAAGTTTATCTTTTGGCTGGTGATTTGGACCACTTGCACATCCAACAATTGTGAATTCGTGTGTGGATCCTACTGGCCCCACAGCAATTGGATCGGCAACCGGTCCAAATAAGTAGCCCAAAAAAACTGGTTATGTGCCTCCCTCATAGTACCAAAATTGCTTAAAAGTCAACTTTTTCAAAATGTCTCTCAAAACTTAAAAAATGGACGCTCATTTAGGAGAGTAATATGAAGTGATTTCAACTTACTTGAGACATAGAAACCTGGCTGTAGTTGGGGGAGTGACCTGCACTGTACAACATTGAGGTGGGCATATTCTCTTCAGCAAGTGACCTCAATCTGTCAAGTTCTGGCATTATAACCTTGCCAAGATCTGGCCTATCTTTCCTTCTCAACTCTGAACACTGAAGAGCCATCTTAGCAAATGTTAAGGCCTCTTCAACAGGCCAGTCAGGCACTGAAGGATCCAACATCTGCTCAAAGGTTCCCTTTTCAATGGCCCGTTCAACATGATGGGTCAAACCCATTGGTGGTTTGGCTGTAATAATCTGTAGAAATATGATACCCAAGGAATATATATCGGATTTTACACCAAGCATACCCGTCTGCTGGTACTCTGGATCTATATAACAAAAAGTGCCAGCTGTAGATGTCATTCGATACTGAGTAACAGTATCTGCAACAGAGGGAGGTACAAGCCTGGCTAAACCAACATCACTAATTTTGCTTACAAAGTTGCGGTCAAGCAATATATTAGCTGGTTTGAGGTCACGATGCACGAGGGGCTCGGGTTTTGTTTGGTGCAGGAAAAGGAGGCCAGTACCAATTTCTGCAGCTATTCGGAATCTATGTTGCCAAGAGAGTGATGGAGAGTTCCCTCTTCGAAAGATGCAATCCTCTAAGCTTCCATTGGACATGAATTCGTATACTAAACAACCATACTCTGGGCAGGCTCCGAGGAGAAGAACCATGTTTGGGTGCCGTATGCAACTCAGCACTTCAACCTGTTCCAGCATTTAATAGACAGCCCACGATAATAAGTGGATAAGAATCCAGAAAAGAATGTGTAAGTTTTGATAATCAAAGTAGAAAACAATGGAATTGTAGTAGTACTGAAATCATTACACAACCAAAAAAGAAAGGAAAAACAAGGTGTTAATACAAACAGGGCCTAACTGTTGTTCAGTTTATAGTAAGGTTCAAACAGTGAGTGACACTTTTGTAGCCTAAAAGCCTGGCCTGATTCAAATATTAGCATCCAAAATCCTAAATTTTACACGTAAAGGTCCACAATTTGAAGTTATTACAAGGCGGCACTCTCTAGATGTCCAGACATCACCTACAGAAATTACGTGGATTATCCAGTCACCACCACCACTGGCATGGATAGAATAACAACCATAAACTAACAAGACCACTTTGAAATTTGAGTAGCGGGAAAGGATGTATTCATGAGGATGAAGTGAAAACATTGTAATCTCCCATCAAGGTCTTCTTGAAAAAGATAACATAGAACAACCAATAAAAGGGTATTTATAGAAAACACGACCTTATCCCAATCATAAGTTCAGTCAGAATTCAAAGCTTTATCATTTCCGGTTGTTTTTCCATCAACTCTAGTGAGTAATCACCAATAAAATACATATCTGCTCCCATACATAATACAAATTTCAACCCATAACAGCCATCTCTGCTTCCATGAACTTTGTAGCAAGGACCCTTCACTTTTCCCAAGGTACCAGTGTCCACACGACACAACATGGGTGTGGATGTGAGTAAGGGTGGGACTATTTTACACTACTTTTGGCGCAAAATATTACCCCCTCCGTCCAAAAATGAATCCAAAAATTTCAAATTTGCTCTTGATCAAGAAAAATTTTGAAAAATTTTCGGACAATCATTTTGGGACAGAGGGAGTAACATTTTGGAGGATCCGACACTCGGATCCGTAGACAAATCTGATCCTCGTAGCCAAGTCCAGTTAACATAAGATTTTCAGTTCCCTAGTCCATTTTCATCTCATCATGGTCCAAGTTTTGTTCAATGATAGTAGTAGTAGCGCATTAATTTTTTGGACAGAAAGATATAAATAAAAAAAATTGATGAATCGGACATACCTCTTGCTGAAACTGCGATCTTCCTTGTGCTGCATCCGGACGGAGAACCTTGACTGCAACAGGTGTATGATCAAGGTAACATTTATAAACCGGTCCATAACCTCCTTCTCCAATTTTACGGGATTCTGAGAAGTACTCTGTAGCAGATTCAATCTCATCAATCGTGTACTTCCTGTACCTGATATCTGATTGTGCTAGAGCACTCAGTACCTTATTCTTCTCCTCTGACTCTTTAAGTGCTTTCATTTCAGCACTGATTCTCTTTTGTGCTTCAAGTTCAGCAATTCTCTGGGCTGCTTCAGCAGCTTCAATTGCAGCCTTGGATTTTGCCCTTTCCCTCTCAACAACCGCGAGTGCAGTTTCCTCAGCTAGTCGTGCCTCTTCTAATCTCTGCTGTTCCTCCAATTTCCAGCGCTGGAGCTCTTGTGCCTGTGATGAATAATCCTTGCATATGAATTTTTTTTTTTTGTCGGAATAGTTTACAAATGAAAAAAAAAAAAAAACAATAATTAACTTAGAAAACCTTCTGTTTTGCAGTGAGTGCTTCTTTGCAAGCTGAACTGTACATGTCCATGGTTTGCTTGAGCTCCAGCTTTAGCCTTCGCATCTCTGCTTCAACATCATCCTGTAATTTTTAGGATCGTATCAGGAGGGGATGCTCTCTTCTCTGCATACTTCGTTTCTACTTTATGGCTTTCCGGTGAAAACTACTTGCATAATAATACCGCAGTGTTTATTTTTTACAACAAAGTTGTTTCATACAAGGTTTTAGTTGAATTCTCCCATTAACAATAAGATTTATTACGCAACAAAAGAAAATTTGTGCATCAAAGCAATAATTTAAGTTTTTTATGTATAGCAAATAATCTATTCAAGTATACCAATAAAAAATGAATAGAATGCATACAAAACATCTGATAGCACACCCTCAAACCACTTTTTAAGGTATCTCTTGATGCTTAGCTTCAGAGATATGAAGCCCTAAAACCAATTTTACAATTCAAATTTGCATATGGATAGGGGTACCATCCTAAATGTTTAATGTCCTTAATGTATATCATATACTTGGTTTTGTTAACATGGTTTTTATGATACATTGATGTAGTCATATTTTTGTATTTCATGATGGCCCTTTTGATTGTTTTGCTTTGTCTCTTCAGAAATAAAATTATCACTCGCAGATAACCTAGGATGAGAGATACAAGTTAAGGTCCTTTTATAAAAATTAAAAGTTAGCATATTAACTTCAAATTTGGTATATTGAAATTTTTCCCACACTTTCAACTAGCTTTCTGATATGTAAAAAGAAGTCTATCGATTTGGGACAGAGGGAGTCTTAACTATCTTCAGTATAAATATTTTCTAATTGTTTTTATTTTTTCCAGTAATCTACATGTAGAATGGATTCTCATAAGCATGTGACGTTAGTGCTTACTCCCTCCGTCCCACAATTCTACGCACTTTTTGTGCCGGAGCGGGAATTAAGGTAAAAGGTGATAAAGGTAATGTGTTGTGAGTGTAAAAGTAAAATAGGAGAGAGAATGAGTGGAGAGAATAGTAAATTTAAAAAGTGTTGTGAGTAGAGAGAAGTGGGTCCCATTTCAATTTTGGGAAAGTGCAGATTATTGTGGGACGCCCAAAAGGGGTCTTTTTACGGATTATTGTGGGACGGAGGGAGTATTTGGTACACGAGAATAGTGATTGCTTTTCAAATTCCCCTAACTATTCTGAAACAAATAGCACTGAAATGAGGCACTATTGCTGTAGGGGAAATATAGGGTCTCGTTCTTGATACTATGGCCGGATATGTGATTGAATCGTGTATAATCCACTTTCCGAATAAAGTATTTCGACCCTTAATGCCTGGGTTACACAAAATCTTTATTGGGATAAGACAATCACGCAATTTGTTTTCTAGGCAAAGAGAACAAATCAAAAACTAGAGAATTGTTTTGCTTTCGTTATTGTTGTATCACTTGTGTTTTTCATGTATGTACAACTGAGATCAATCCCTGTATATATACATATGGAGAGGTATTAGTTAAAGGGTACAATCAAAAGACATGACTTTAGCCAAGCGATGTGTCTTTTCATTTTGAGCGGCACTGTTCAGAACCGCTCGGCCGAGTCAAGGGACTCGCTCGGCCGAGCA
The DNA here is from genome assembly GCA_022495995.1 of Adenophora triphylla var. japonica. Taxonomy (NCBI): domain Eukaryota; kingdom Viridiplantae; phylum Streptophyta; class Magnoliopsida; order Asterales; family Campanulaceae; genus Adenophora; species Adenophora triphylla. The sequence continues at coordinate 54,686 of JAFEMH010004390.1, read as the reverse complement.
AAGATGTCCCATGACAATTTGCCCAGATGCACGGCCGTGTCATTTGAACTGTACGACCGTGCTGTTCATACTGCTCGGCCGAGCAAGGCATATGCCTCGGCCGAGCAAGGCTGTCCAGAAACTTGGACAATCTGCCATGCTCTGCTCGGCCGAGTCAAGGACTCTGCTCGGCCGAGCACATCAGCAAAATGTGCTACCCTTTAACTTTTACTTCTTTATCGAGGTTGACTTCGTTTTAGCTCAAACGAGTGTGTACTCCACACTTTCCCTTACTCGTATCCGAGTCTAATACGAATCACATTGATCTCTTAGTAAATCACTATTACAATAAAATAAGTTGATGATACTAAAATCACCAACAAATCCCCTCCATTTTAATGTAATCCTTTGATTTACTAACCTTTTATAAATAACGAAACAAACGAATGCATAAATGAAAATGTCTTGCGATTGAATTTTCATCTTAGTATAATACACATTTCAAATACTCGAGAATCGGGGTGTCGTAACGATTGAACCCGTCAACTCATATGAATACCTGAAGATACTATACACATAAGTTCAGTACAATTCTCTTTGTTTAATCTTGACACTATTACAAGCCATGTGTCCATATCCAATAGTGAACATATAGGAAGCCAAGTCCTAGCTTCTTGAAGCGGCAAAACTTCATGTCCACATAGGTAGTTCCTTTAATCTTGCACCTGCATTTGCAATTTTTCAAAGGAACTATTAAGAAGATATTCTTCAACCTAACCTTTACTTGCAGGTCTGAACACATACCTTGGGAAAGATAATAACATGTGTTCCAATCTCCAACTGTGAGCTTTCCACATTGAATTCAAGCTTCTAACGTTGTATTAGAAGGGAATTGGGTATCTCACAATTAGAGGATTAAATGGACTTTAAATCCCATTCCCATTGCAAACTTATTTACCAAGTCTCTGGCTAACCCCTTCGTCAAGTGGTCAGCCAAATTTTGTTGCGACCGAACAAACTCAGCTGATATCACACCATTCATGATTAACTCCCGAATCATACTATGCTCGACACCCAAGTGTCTAGACTTGCCATTATAAATCGACTATAGGCCCTAGCCAAGGTGGCAAAGACTATCACAATGGATAGACATTGGTGATATCGGTTTTGGCCATAATGGAATCTCATATATCAAGTTCCGAAGCCACTCCGCTTCTTTTCCTGCAGCGGCCAATGCTACAAACTCGAGATTCCATTGTAGAATGAGTAATACATGTCTGCTTTTGGAAGCCCAAGAAATGGCACCTCCTCCAAGCAAGAACACCCAACCACTCAGTAGAAGATTTAATCTTCTTGGTTGATCCAACTAGCATCGGTATAACCTTCTAATATAGAAGGATGTCCACTATAACACAAACCATAGTCCATAGTACCTTTTAAGTACTTGAACACTTGTTATAGCATGCCAATGCTGTCTACTAGGATTACTAGTGAACTCGCTCAATCTTCCACCTGCATAAGCAATATCGGGTCGAGTGCCGTCATGGCATACATCAAATCGCCAATGGCTTTTGAATATTCGAGCTGTGACACAGGTTTACCAGTATTTGATACAAGTTTCTCGGTAGGATCCATGGGAGTACTAACCTTAGAACAATTATCACAATTAAACCTCTTGAGAATTTTCTCAATATAATGAGATTGTGATATTGCAATTCCCTTGCTCATCCGTTTAATCTTTATACCAAGAATTACATTGGCTTCTCCTACGCCCTTCATCGAAAACTTTGATGACAAAAACTTCTTAGTTTTATCAACTACATTTTGGTCAGTGCCAAAATCAACATGTCATCTACATATAGACAGATGATTACACCTTTACCGGATTCATCAAATCTGCTATATACACATTTGTCTGACCGATTTAATACAAAACCATTCGACAAAACAACCTCATCAAATTTTTGATGCCACCGCTAGGTGCTTGCTTCAGCCCATACAATGACTTAATTAACTTACATACCTTATGCTCATTACCCGGCATAACAAATCCTTCAGGTTGCTTCATATACACTTCTTCTTCCAAATCACCATTTAAGAATGCCGTTTTGACATCCATTTGATGGATCAATAGATTCTCGAATAGCCGCCAAAGCTATCGAAATCTAATAGTAGTGATACGAGCAACCGGTGCATAGCTATCGAAGTAATCGATCCCTTCCTTTGCCTAAAGCCTCGGATTACCAATCGAGCTTTAAACTTGTCAATAGTTCCATCGACTTTCATCTTCTTTTTGAAGATCCATTTGCACCCCAAAGGTTTACAAATGGTGGTAAATCGACAAGACCCATGTATTATTTTTCACAATAGAACCAATCTCATCATCGATGGCTTCTTTCCAAAAACCAGCGTCTCGAGATTTTATTGCTTCATCATAGGTTCTTGGATCCTCCTCTATACTATAACAAAGAAGAGTATTGAGATTCAATTTGATCTCTTGATCCCATAACTAAATATAGTTGAAAATCGTAACCATATGATTTAGCTTTTCTTGCTCTTTTACTTTTACGAGGTTCGAGTGTCTCACTTGGTACCTCAATCAAATGATCATTCATTTGAGATTCAGCCGAAATACTTATCAATTCTTAACTTAATGGTGAATAAATATTCAACCAAAGCAAGTAGATCCGCATACTCACAACACATTATTAAATGCGTGGCTATGCATTCAACAAACTCACAACGCATCTAATGATGGTGGCTATGTTCAAAAATGGGATAATCTTACATTAAGAATTGAAAGCCTTTCGAAATATTACATTTTCCACCGAGCATGACATTATGAAGAATTGATAATAACAGAAGTCATATAAACAGAACAAGGAATTTTATTTAAATTCAACATAAACATCCCATTATTATAATAACCAAACCCTACAAATACACCCGACTTTGATAAGATATACTTATCGGATTCATACACTTGTTTATATCCACATTTGTTCAAGACAGGACCAGAAATTAAATTCTTACGAAGATTAGGTACATATAAAACATTAAACAAAGAAACAGTTTTTCCCGAACTGAATTCCAACACCACGCTTCCTCTTCCTTGAATAGGAGCGGAATGGTCATCACCCATGTAAAGGACAGATTCGTCTTCCATTGGTTCGTATGTCTTAAACCAACAACGATCTTTACAAACATGAGTTGTGGCACCGGAATCAATCCACCACGCAATAGCATCATCCTGCACATAAAATGCCTCGTAAATTAGTAAACGAGTAATTTTTAATAAACTGCTTCCAACTATGTATTAAATTCTCGACCTTGGTTTTGAGAATGGTCTTTAGACCCCTTTCCCGAACCACTTGTGTTTGCGCCTTTCTTGTTGTTTCCAACACGACAATCCTTCTTAAAGTGACCAGCATTTGCCACACTTCCAACATGCCAATTTAGGCTTCTTGTTGGAACCGTAATCATTGTCATTGAAACTACGTTTCTTTCCTTTGTTTTTATTGTTTCCACCCTCATCAATCATATTGACCAGGGTCCAAAGAACTTCCTTTCCTTTGCCTTTGTCATCCTCTTGCGCCCTAAGAGATTCCTCATGCGCAAGTGACTACCAAGTTGAACCAAAGATAGATCGTCTTTACCATGTTTCAAAGTGTGTTTGAAATCCTTCCAGGAGGGAGGCAACTTATCAATCACACTTGAAACCGATATTGACTCATCCATCTTCAACCCGTGTTGTGTATATTGTCCAAGGATTCTAAGGAGTTCATTGAACTGCTCCATGACAGTCTAGAATCGACCATCTTGTAATTATTAAAATTACTCACAAGGAACTTCTTACTAGAAGCATCCTCTCATGTACGTACTGATTCAAGAGAATCCCATAACTCTTTGGCATTCCTCATTTTGATAGATGTCAAAGAGAGAATCGTACATACCGTTTAATATGTGTCCTCTGCAGATGTAGTCGTCGTTTTCCCACTTTGATCTACGTCTGATTGCCTCCAAGTTGTCATCTTCAAGCAATTCCGGAATAGGGGTAGAAAGAACATACACCACCTTTAATGTAGTTAAAAGGAAGTGCATCTTCTTTTGCCAACGCCTGAAGTCTTGTCCTTCAAATTTGTCTAGCTTTCCAAACTTGTTCGTCATCTCCTTCAATGTACTTCCGCCAGCCATGAGTATCACCAAATACTTTATTCGTTTGTAGGGGAAATATAGGGTCTCGTTCTTGATACTATGGCCGGATATGTGATTGAATCGTGTATAATCCACTTTCCGAATAAAGTATTTCGACCCTTAATGCCTGGGTTACACAAAATCTTTATTGGGATAAGACAATCACGCAATTTGTTTTCTAGGCAAAGAGAACAAATCAAAAACTAGAGAATTGTTTTGCTTTCGTTATTGTTGTATCACTTGTGTTTTTCATGTATGTACAACTAAGATCAATCCCTGTATATATACATATGGAGAGGTATTAGTTAAAGGGTACAATCAAAAGACATGACTTTAGCCAAGCGATGTGTCTTTTCATTTTGAACTGGCACCTGTTCAGGAACTGCTCGGCCGAGTCAAGGGACTCGCTCGGCCGAGCAAAGATGTCCCATGACAATTTGCCCAGATGCACGGCCGTGTCATTTGAACTGCACGACCGTTGAAATGCTGCTCGGCCAGAAAGCAAGGCATATGCCTCGGCCGAGCAAGGCCGTCCCGTAAACTTGGACAATCTCGCATGCTCTGCTCGGCCGAGTCAAGGACTCTGCTCGGCCGAGCACATCAGCAAAATGTGCTACCCTTTAACTTTTACTTCTTTATCGAGGTTGACTTCGTTTTAGCTCAAACGAGTGTGTACTCCACACTTTCCCTTACTCGTATCCGAGTCTAATACGAATCACATTGATCTCTTAGTAAATCACCATTACAATAAAATAAGTTGATGATACTAAAATCACCAACAATTGCTGCATACCAAACTAGAATTTATGTTAATGAAAGATTATAAAGAGATGAGATTGTAATAAATAAATGAATGGACATGAATGGCTAGAATGCTCATACCATCTGTGAGGTAGATGACCTTTCTGATACATACGAGAGCTCAGGAGGTGGGGTGGATAGATCCATTGATCTGCGCCCATAATTAAATGACTCAAAACTTTGGAGGTCAAAGTCGGAGAAGCTTGAATTCCGTGCATTGAAACTCAAATCAAAGCTATCCCCTGGTGATGGGAAAATGCGGTCGATGCTTGGTCTACCAGAACTGACAAAGGATATGTCAGTATCAGGTGAGCCTAAATCCCCATAAGGCTTCCCATTCGGACCTCTCCTATGCGTGAATGGAGACCTGTTTTGAGCAGAATAATATTTATTTGTATTAATCCTTTTTGCAAAGAGATAGGAAAGGGTATAATGGGGATTATGAAAGATTCATCCTTGGTTCATTACTTCATGAAGTTCATATCATTCTGCAAGTTTTGGGGAGGTGGATCAGATGCTGGCCTTGGAAATCCTGGAAAATTCATTCAAGTTAAACTAAGAAGTAAGAAATAATGCACTTATTTTTTTTAAAACTTGCTGATGCTTTTTTTTTAAAGCTGACCTTTGTGATTAGTTGTGGAAGGTGGTGGTGGTGGTGGTGTTTCTAAGGATACATCAGATGATCTGCCGCTTGAGAGATGCTGAATTTGGCTGCGAAGTGGGGATATGGCTGGAGCTGGACGTGAAGCAGCTCGTGTGGATGAAATCTTCCCTTTAGAGATAACATAAACTGTGCAGAAATCGGGTACCCCCTTTGATATACTTCCTGGAATGTCCTTTGCTTTGAATCTTCTGTGATAAAACAGTATGCAAACTTAAAACTCCACATTTGGTTATTTTGGGACAGATGAAAAAAGAAAATGCGACATTTATTATATGACAGAGGGAGTATTTAGTTTCCTCAATAAAGGTTCCTAACAATATATTTGTAGACAGAGTATGGTGAATATACACTGTGTTATACTTGAAACGTACTTTTTAGAAATGAAATTTTGTTTATTTTTCTATACTAAATAATAAATTGTTAAATATTTAAATTGAAATATGCCCCTTAAATAATATGCAGCTAGCAATAAAGCCCCAAGTTGAACCAAACTAGCACCAAGGATATTTGTGAAGGAATAAGAGTCATACCTAAGAAGGCCACCTTTTGAACCAGCACCAAGAACCAAAATCTCTATTGTGGAATGTGTGACATACTCGGTCAATGCTTTTACTACATCTGTATCTTCTAGCACAACATCATGGGATTGTATCTGTTTGCAAATATGAAACCTTAAATAATCAAAATGTGAATAGGAAAACAACGGAATGCCTGCCTATCCATACAGAAAGGCTTGCACAACTCACATCTTTACGTCTACAAAAACATCGAAATGGAAGGAACAATTCCTTCACTTGCGGGTCCGTTTCAAAGGACATTGATGATGAATTATCATCGTTGAAGTTGGAAATTTGATTTGACCCTGCAAATCAAAACACACCACAACTAATCACTTGCTGATGCTATTGCAAAGCATGGCTCCTACGACAATATAATAAATGGGATTTCTATATATTATTTTTTTCTTTTGAACAAGTGGTAAAAATATATTTTATGTTACCTTCCCAAGCTGTTGCTAATACTTCTGTGTACTGAGTAGTGACATGACAATCACGTACATGATACATATGTGTCTAATGATACATACTCCCTCCGTCCCAGCCTAGTGTGAACCAAAATGTTGGGCACACCGATTAAGGAAAAGTAAGAGAGAGAAAAAGTGGAGAGAGAATGTTGTGAGTGTAAAAGTAAAATAGGAGAGAGAATGAGTGGAAGGAATAGTTAGAAGAGAGAATGTTGTGAGTGTAAAAGAAAAATAGGAGAGAGAATGAGTGGGGTAAATAGTGAAGATTCCCTTCCATTTTGGGCAGTTCACACTTGGCTGGGACGGACCAAAAGGGAAATATGTACACTCGGCTGGGACGGAGGGAGTATATGTCTAATATCGCTAGGCTATCCACTCGAGTATGATTTCTAATGGTGCTGCCAAGACCGGAGGTAACTCGCAAATAAATTGCCCAATGACATGAATGCCCCTGAACTACTCCAAGCAAGAAAATTATATTGAAGTGTGTGAAAGATAGCTGCAATCGACTAGTTTAAGAGAAAAGGAAAATTCTTCCCGTTGTATTGAGCCCATCAACACATCTATTGTTATTTGGAATATTCAAATTGATTCACAACTTAATGTTAGTATCAATCTCCCAAAAGTGAATCCGGACAAGAGATACCAAAAGTAAACATCCACACACAAGAAAGAAAAGACACACAATATTACATGGTTCGATCTCTTGCCTACTTCCACGGGCACAACAACATTATCACTATCAGAACTCAACATTACAAAGTGTATCACCTTACAAATCCGAGTCTCTCGTTCAAGGATTACAAGGAATAATAACACCAGGCTACTCACACAAGAGGTACTCTTGCACTCTTCTTCCATATTTCTCTCTTTCTCTCTACATTGGTGTGTATCTCTCTCTACCACACACACTACATTGGTGTCCACACACACTCTCCATGTTGTTGCCATCTTCAATATATAGAGTCAAGGCAACCTACTTGATGGTTCTTGAACCTTCCAAGAGTAGGAATAAAGACATCTCTTTGTATTCCCAACATGACTCCTCATTTTTCAAAAAACATCCCATCTAGAGAAACCCACAAATTAATTAGTTGCGGGAAATATTAATTGTATCCCAACACTTAAGTCTTAACTAGAGGAATTATTTTCATTGACAGCTAAGTTTTCTACCTATTTTATCTATTTGGGTACAATTTTAAGTGGTTCAGATTCCAGGACAACATACTTGAGGGTGATTACCAAATGATCAAGCGCGAGGGGGAAACATATTCTCCAAAAAATTGCCTCACCAAGCAAACCCAAATAATAAAGTAACAGAAAATATATATCCCTTTGTCTTGAAAGATTGTCTTACTCCCTCCGTCTCAAAAATGAATGACTATTTTGAATTTAAGGGTCATTTTGAAAAGATTGACTATTAATAAAAAAATCGAGAAAAGTACCTTTTTGATCCTTAAACTATTTTATTTGGGACCTTTTAGTCCTTGAACTATTTTCTAAGCCTTTTTCATACTTGAACTATTTTAATTGGGACCTTTTAGTCCTTCCGTTAAAACTTCCATCTATTAACCGTTAATTGGGACCTTTTCGTAAAGAGTTCTATAGGCCAATGACCTTTTAAATACTTAACTCTGTTGTGAAACTATTTCTTTATTTTATTTTTTACAAATTTGAACATTAATTTAAATTATCAATCAAAAGTACATCAATTTGATTGAAAGCATAGAATAAGAATAATTAGCTCAGGTCAAACTCCATGCGTAAATGGTGCATATTTCTATAAAAAAAGTATAGAATTTTGTCTTGAAAGCATAGAATTTTGTCTTTAAAGCAATTTTATTAGCAATATATATAAAAGTATCTTTACCATCTATTTCATAATTTTGTCCCATAATGATATTTTTTTTTCAGTTTTTTTCGTAATTCATTATATTTTTACAAAATTAAAATTTTGAAAGTAAAAGTAAGAATATATATTATTTTTTCTATTAAAATTATTATTATTTTTTTAAAATGTTTTGAAATTTCAAGTAATCATTCATTTTGGTGAGAAAAAAATATATTACTGTTAAAATATAGTACTCACTCCGTCCCACTTCAAGGGTCATATAGGGTAGTATTTCACGCTTTTTAAGAATTTTTAAAAAAAAATGAATAAAGAATTACAAGTGGGTAGAGATTAGATGAGAGGGAATGTAAAAATTAAAACATTTAAGCAATACCGAAACGTTGCGTTAAGTTACTATTTGATTAACACAATATTTTGGGGGAAACTAGTTTCTCCCTAAATTATAAAAAGTCCTGTTTTTTTAAACTGTTCCTATATTCGTCAAATACTTGCAAGTTGAAAAAAATTGGACTTTTTATAATTTATGAAGAAACTGATTTCTCCCAAAACTTGCTCTTTGATTAATCATTTAAAGTCTTGGATTTAGACGTACCACTAGCACCGGCATCATTAATCCAATTATTCTCAAGGCTCCATTTAATTGTACTAAATAAAAATAAATAAATCCAAATTTCTTCCCTTCTTCTTCTTTTTCTGTTATGTTCAAAGGTTGAAACGGATCTAGACCGATGGAGCGGACCGAGTTTGCAAGAAAATACTTGTTTCCTAATGTTAGCTTCGTATTTTAGGAAGACTCCTTAATTAAGTAGGAAAGTAGAATACATAGCTAAAATAGAATCCTAGTCAAAGAAGGATTATTATGTATATATAGGATTGTATCTCCTATTAGAATTAGGACTCTAAAAGTAGTGTAAATAGGTGTTTAGGACAATTGTAAAAGATGAGAGTGAAATAATATAGAAATTATAATCCTACTCCTCTCCACATTTTAACATGGTATCAGAGCTAAGATCCCTAGCGGCAAAAACCTAAGCCGCCCCAAACCACATCACCATCATAGTTCCTTTGCCATTCACTTGCGATTCTGAGAACTTGAGTGCCCCTTGCTTTCTTTTTCTGTTCTTCCGCTGAATCAATAATAGTACTAGAAGCGGTGCAAACCTAGCATGCCTAGCCTTCTTCTAATCCTCATCACAAGGCACAGATCAAGGTTGCTCCAAATCTTTCTGCTCTAGCCTTCCATCACCAATATGAGTGCCTTTGCGTGAACCATGACCAGAATGGTAAAACAGAAGCAATCTCCCGGTTGACAGCCATCCACCAATAAACCTTACGACCCAATTTTTTTCTTTTGTAATTAAACCCCCCTCGGCTCAAATTTTTCCCCTTCGAATTTTTTTTCTTTCTTAAAATTTTTTATCTTTAATGTCTCCTCCATGATTACCCAATTCCGCTTCCGCAACGAATTCCTAAAACCTAGTGGTTCCGATTGTTGCTTTATCCCTTTGATTCTACCAACTTCACTATCCCTTGAAAAAAAAAATAAAAAATTGAGTGTCGTTCACTATAAAAACATTGATTGAGTGTCGTTCACTATAAAAACGATAATCGAGTGTCGTCCACTATAAAAACGATAATCGAGTGTCGTTCACTATAAAAACGATGATTGAGTGTCGTCCACTATAAAAACGATGATTGAGTGTCGTTCACTATAAAACGATAATCGAGTGTCGTCCACTATAAAAACGATAATCGAGTGTCGTCCACTATAAAAACGATGATTGAGTGTCGTCCACTATAAAAACGATAATCGAGTGTCGTCCACTATAAAAACGATGATCGAGTGTCGTTCACTCTAAAAATGGAGATTGAAGAAAAAGAAGATATGTGCGAGCACAAATTGTGCACAGAATTGAAGAAAGAAGACCTGATGTAGATGACTCTTCAGATATTGGAACAAATTTTTGTTGTTGTTGAAAAAAAAAAAAAAAAAAGACGAACCCGAGGTTGCTTGAACTGCAACACGAAAAAGGAAGAACTTGACGCAGATGTCGCATGTCGAAGTGAAAGAATTTTTTTTAAAACGTTTTAATTTTTATTTGGCAAGTTGGGTATCTACGTTGTAGATCCTCCAACTTGAGGGGGGGAGTTGGAGAATATGGTGGAGCGACATGGATCGGACCGAGTGAAACGGATCTAGACCGATGGAGCGGACCGAGTTTGCAAGAAAATACTTGTTTCCTAATGTTAGCTTCGTATTTTAGGAAGACTCCTTAATTAAGTAGGAAAGTAGAATACATAGCTAAAATAGAATCCTAGTCAAAGAAGGATTATTATGTATATATAGGATTGTATCTCCTATTAGAATTAGGACTCTAAAAGTAGTATAAATAGGTGTTTAGGACAATTGTAAAAGATAAGAGTGAAATAATATAGAAATTATAATCCTACTCCTCTCCACATTTTAACAAAGGTACACTTTATTAACAACATTTTTTTAATATTAACGTGTCGAGATAATAAATAACTAGTAAAAGCCCGTGTCCGAGGACACGTGTTTTTTTTTAATTTAAAAAAATTATTTTTTTTAAAGGGCAAAATGGGAAAGGGACAACTTAGTGAGGGCAAAATGGGAAATTTGACATTTGGAACTATTCATTGTACTGTTCACATGGCTGAGGTGGCATGTTGTGATTTACTCCCTCCGTCCCATGATAATATATAAACTTTCTTTTTTGGGCGTCCCACAATAATATATACTCCCTCCGTCCCACGTGATTGCAAACTAACTTTTTGGGTGTGGAAATTAAGGAAAAGTGATGTAAGAAAGAGAAAAAGTTAAATGTTGTGAGTATGAAAAATTAAATAGGAGAGAGAATGAGTGGGAGGAATAGTGAGGAGAGAGAATGTTGTGAGTGTAAAAGTGAATTATGAGAGAGAATGAGTGGGTGAAATAGTGAATATTCTTTGCCATTTTGGGAAGTTTGCATTTATGTGGGACGGACCAAAATAGAAATAAGTTTGCATTCACGTGGGACGGAGGGAGTACTTTCCTAAAATGAAAAGGAATCTTTACTATTCCCTCCACTCATTCTCTCTCCTACATTATTTTAATACTCACATCACCATTATAATTTACTATTCTCTCCACTCATTCTCTCTCCTATTTTATTTTCACACTCACAACACTTTCAATATAATATTTTCTCCTTAATTCCCGTGCAAAACCCAAAAGTCTATAAAAATGTGGGACGGAGGGAGTATACTATAGATTGTGTTGTTGATTTTATTTTTATTTGATTTGATTTGTAATTTATGAATTTTTAATATTTGTTTGTCTTGTAATAAATATCTCTCCTATATATTGAGAGTCGTAAAAGGTCACTGGCCTATAGAACTCTTTACGAAAATGTCTCAATTAACGGTTGATGGACGGAAGTTTTAATGGAAGGATTAAAAGGTCCCAATTAAAATAGTTCAAGGATGAAAAAGGCTTAGAAAATAGTTCAAGGACTAAAATGTCCCAATTAAAATAGTTTAAGGACCAAAGGTACTTTTCTAAAAAAAATCATAAATATTCTTTATTACTTTTCAAACTTTTAGTTTGCTAAAAATATAATTTTCAAACTTTTAGTTTTTTTTTTTTTTATTTAAGAAAAATCATTTAGGGACAAAGTTATTTTGAAAGAAAAGTTTGAAAAAATCATTCAGGCCATGAAAAAGAGAGTATCAAAATTTTCAAGAGAACAATCAACTCAATCATAAAAAGTTGGACTTACCAAATAAACAAGTTTTCTTGAAGGAGGGAGTTTTATGTATTCCTTTCTGTGTGTGTGTGTGAGGGAGAGAGAGAGAGAGAGAGAGAGAGAGAGAGAGAGGTTACTTGGGGTGGTAAGAGGTGAGGCAGAAACAGAAGAGGTGGAGGAACCTGGTGGTTTGACCTTGACATGGACCAAAATGACAGTTTGGCCTCTTTGGAGAAGATTGTCAATAGCCCATTTCAATGCAGCCTGGCTTCCTTTATCTTTATCTATTGCCACTGCAATCAATTTATTAGGGCTCAACCTATCCCCTCCTGCTCCTGGATTACTCCACATTCCAGATTTTCTTTAAATTCTCTTAAATAATCAAATTTTTCTTCCTTCAATCAAGGAAAAATGACCCAAAAGATAAAATGGAAATGGGTTTCTTCTCGTCTTTCTTGATTGTTCATCCCTCCTTCCTAGCAAGAGAGACAACAGAATTCCTAAACTTTCCCTTCTGTTTTTTTTCTTTCTTCTTTTAGTTTGTTAAATTGTGCATTTCTTTCTAACCTCTCCCAATCCGCATTACACGAAGGGGGCTCCTTATTCGTAGGGATAACTATTTGACTTAGGTATGTACAAGCAAAAAAAAAATACTTTTTTTTTTTTTTTTTTAAATACTCACCAATGGTCTCCTGGCCTGATGGTATTATAGGCTTCAGCCGGGAGGTCACGAGTTCGGTCGGAGGGGGATCTTGTGATTTAATTCTTTCCTAGGGTTTAGGAGCCTCAGAGTCACAGACGCTGTCCAGGTGCGGTTAAAGGAAACGGCAGAGGGCATGCGCCAGTGGGGAGTTCGAATCTTATGAGAGCTGCGGCCGAAATGGTGTTGTAAGAGTGATGTAAGTGCATTTGTGAGTGAAAGCATTTGGAAGCACCATTGGTGATGTAATAGTGATGTAATTGCCTTGTAGGACTAGGGTTTCAGGAGCTGAGTCGGCACATCAGTGCGAGTTAAGAGCGGCATTCTTTGAGCATACTCGGTGTGGGAGTTCGAATGAAGAGAGAATGAGTGGGTGGGATGGGGTGAATATAAAATAATAAATTTGTTTCTATTTTGGGCAGTTTGCATTCACATGGGACGGACCAAAATGGAAATAAGTTTGCATTCACGTGGGACGGAAGGAGTATATATTTACAAAAAAATCATTCATTATACCCTTATAATTTTAACATATTTACAAAAAAATCAATCATTAACTTACTATTTCTCTCACTCATTCTCTCTCATATTAAATACTCTAATCTTTTACCCTTATAATTTTAACATATTTACAAAAAAATCAATCATTTACAAAAAGAAGTGAACAGTGTTTCGGACATTTTTGCAGGCTTTTTACATTCTCTCTCCTCTAATCTTTTACCCACTTTCAATTCTTTACTCATTTTTTAAAAAAAAAAATTTAAAAAGCCTGCAAAAATGTCATGACTCAATTGAAGTGGGAGAGAGAGAGTAACACCCTTTTGTTGTGTCCAATTGAAAATTACAAATCCAGCATTCAAAACTAGGGCAGTGGATCGAGTTTTTTTATGTTCGAGCTTGATTGAGTTCGTTTCAAAATTATCGAGTTTAAGTATTTTTCAACTTTGAGTTCGAGCTTGAGATGGATTAGTGGTATGAAATCGAATCGAATTTTAAGTTGATTGTGAGTTGCTCATGACTATCTCGAGCGGTTATCGAACTCGAACATTAACAAGACGAGCTCGAGTTTTTGTCCATTTTCTTGAAAAATCAAGTTCATAACGAGTTTCTTGAGTCAAGCTCGAGTTCGAATCAATCATCAACAACACATAATATAAGTTTTTAAAGAACTAATCGAGCCGAGCTAGAAAAAAATTGATAGGGGATGAAGAAAAATTCGAGTTTTTTGAGCAGAACTCGAAAAGAGTCAATTTGTGAGCGAGACTCGTCGAACATAACAAACGATTATGATTATGAAACAACTTAGATCTATACTTTGTCTATATTGGTAAATTGGTAAGGCCTTGGAAACAAACAATTTCAAGGCAAAGAAGAATATAAATCATAGTACTATATAGAAACTCATAATCGATCCAAAGAAACTAAGGAAAGAATTGCCTTAATTAATTACCATAACCTTATTCTATTTGTAAAAATTCAACATATAACACATTTTAAACTACATTTACACATACGTAAGTAAACAAACCAATTCATGCATACAATAAATTTGAAAGAAGAAGAAAGCACTTCATGGGTAGCATAACATAATTAATTAGCTTCAACCGGTGACGGAGAAAGAGAAATCCTCCTCGGTCATAGCTCGAGACGAATACACATCTCCGTCACTCGCATAAGAAGATCCATCTTCGTCACTATCCCTTTCCTTCAACTCTTGAATCTTCTCAATAGCCTCATTCAAATCCCACCTTCTCTCAACGCTCCATTCGCAACAACACATCCCTATCTTCAACAGCTTCAGCATTTCACCCAATCCATTTTTGGTCCCTTTCATGTCCTTATCAAACACCTCCCCCGTCCACTCTTCTCTCACTACTGAGTTCACCCACGTAGCCAAATCCGACTTACCACCTTTCCCTTGTCTTAAATAATTGGCTGGGAATTTTCCGGTTAACATCTCAAGTATGAGGATTCCTAGGCACCATGCATCTGTTTTCTTTGTGGTACGATCGTGTTGAGTGAACTCCGGTGACTTGTAAGCCACCATGAATTGGTGACCATGTTCCTTGTTGACGACTGGCGCCAATGCATAGTCTGATAGAAGGGGCTGCAATGTTTCGTCTAGTAAGACATTTGACGATTTTAAGTGTCCATGAGGTAGAGATAAGTTGGGGAGCTCCTTGTAAAGATAAGCCAGTCCTCTCGCTACTCCCTTAATGATGTTTAGGCGTGTTGGCCAGTCCAGACCGGGTTGGTTCGGACATGGTTTACCTGCACATTAGCCAAATTATATGAGAACTATTTTAATTTCTTTCTAATATCTTACTATTGTGCACAAATTTTAATCAGTTTGAGAAATACCCAAATCATTTCTATAAAATTATTGTTAGGCTTGAGACCAAAAATAAAGCATTAGCAAGATGCTTTATTGAATATACCATGGAAGGATTTCCCCCATCCATTTTTAAATTGTTCTTTTTTTTATTATTTAAATGATACAATCCAAGAGTTCAGATTGATAAAATCATATCAAGGCGTTGACTACTTGACAAATTTTAATTGTGACACGATCATCTAGTTAAATGAGATGGCCCAATCTGAATTGTGAAAATAAAAAATATCAGAAAATTTTCAATGGTGGAGATTTATAATAAGTGTGGACGTGGTCTTACCATGGAGATGGCTAGCCAAGCTAGCATTTTGAGCAAAATCGGTGATCAAAAGCTTTTCCTCCTTTTTATAGTAAAAGGCAACAAGAGGGAGCAAATTAGGGTGTGACAATCTACCAAGTCTTCTCATATGCTCATAGAATTCTTCTTTACCCACATTGCTCATCTCCCTAAACCTCTTCACAACCATGGCTGTACCATCGGAAAGCGTCGCCTTATAAGAAGACCCGAAGCTCCCGCTACCCAAAACTTCAGCCGAAGCACGAAGTAGGTCTTGCAACTCAAACCTCTTTCTATCATTCCTCACAAAGTAGAGCTTTCCATGTTCACTTTTCTTCTTGTTGTTGTTGTTTTCTTGTTGTATTTCCTTTTTGTTAGCGTAAGAATTTGTCTTTGCGAGTTTTACTTCTCGAGGCTTTGATGTTTGGTTCTGGCGACAAGCACGCAAAACGAAAGCAGTTATAATGATGGCAATCAAGGCTATGGCCACGGCTGCGGCAATTATTATTATCATTAGTTTCTGCTTGGAAGACTTGCATGCTTGAAGAGGTTTACCGCATAACTTGCCGTTTCCTGATGTATCAAAAAAATATATGCCATTTATAAGAAGAGTTATGAAAATGCCAATATCATTTTTTTTATTGATGAAAACAAATAAAAGGATAATAATTATCATAGTTAGAGTAACAAAAAAATCTTATTGCCCCTAAATGAATATCTAAATTTTTATCTCAAAATTAATGTCTTTTTTCATAAAAAAAAAAAAAAAAAAAAAAAAAAAAACTTTGTTCCTGATAAACCATTTTTTTATCAAAAATAAAAATTGATATTAATTTTATTATTGGATCACAAAATATTTTGAAAGATATCACTTTAATCTATTAAATCCAACTTAATTTATTTTTGATAAATATTCATTCATTTTATTATTACCATGATATTGTAATTGATGCATCAATAAAAACTTCATAATAATATTAGAATTTCATAATTTTTGTGAAAAGTTAATGTGGATGGACAATACTAGATTTTTTTTCTCAAAATATTCCCTTTTAAAAAATATATCCCAAAATAACAACTTTTTAAAATTATTGACCAAAATGACCCATTTTTTTAAACTCGCTACTTTATGTAGCGATTTTATAAAATTTTCGATTAAACTTGCTACTTCAAATAGCGAGTTTAATTTTCCTATTTTCCTTTTTTGTATTTTACGTAAAAATTTAATTAAAATCTAAATTCGCTAATGTGATTAGCGAGTTTGTTTGGAATAAATGATTAGATAATTAAGGATGTAATTAGTTTAAATAAGAGGTAAACTTGTTAATTGAAATAACGATTTCACTTAAAGACTCGCTATTCACAATAGCGAATTAGAGAAGCTTGTTTTTTGTCATAACCCACAGACACATAAATCATACAACACACCCAAATTAACGATGCAGAGAGCGGGAGAAACTGTAACGATGATTAAAGAAGAACAGAGAGCATAACTCATGATTTGCGATAACGACTTCAAATTCGCTAGTGTAAGTCCTTGATTTCATATTTCCCTCCTATATTTCGAATCAGTTTAGCATTAATTCAACCTAAGGTTTTCGAAATTGATTGATTTGGGGATTTTTGAAATTGATTCAACATAGGGTTTTCGAATTGATTGATTTATGAGTTATTATGTTTACTTAATTAGTTATTCTTGATTTCTATGGTATTGTTGACTAAATTAGTATTTTTGTTAGTTTAGTTAGGTTTTTCGTTAGTTCAATTAGTATTTTTGTTAAATTGAGTTTAAATTTGATCAATTTTGTGTATTGTGTTACAGATGAATGTCGAAATATGTTTCACACTTTATACTATCTTCTTTGGGAATAAACAATAATGAGTTGGTGTTTTGTATTGTGTTACTATCTTCAATTTTGTGTATTGTGTTAATATCTTTACTTTTGTCTCTTGGCTTTCTACTGATATCTCTGTGTTTTAAATTTGATCAATTTTGTGTTTTGTGTACATATGAATGTAGAACATCAACATGGAGAGCTTCTTAAGCCGTTTATCGATCCAAGTCCTTTGCAACGAGGTGTTTTGAAATTACAGGATAAGCATCAAATTCAATACATCTAGGGCGAAAGACATGTTAAGAAGTTATCTTTTCATCGTGGTTCGACTCTGCCGGAAGTGTTGGACGCGAGGATCAAGGAGAGACTAGTAGTAACAGGATTTTATGGGGTTTACAGTTAGGGAAAATCACGTATGATTTGGGTTTGCTTACAGCGTTGGTTGAGCGATGGCGTCAGGAAACCCACAGTTTTCACTTTCCTGTTGATGAGATGACCGTTAGTTTAGATGTTATGGTTATGTTGTCGGGGTTACCGATTGATGAACTTCCTTACTGGTTCTGACACCACGATGTTGCTTCAGGGTTGGTGCGACTTATGTAAGAAGTTATTAGGTGTTAGACCACCCGATAGTGAGATAGATGCAGGGTTATTGGAGCTTAAGTGACTTCTAAGTCAGTTTCTCCATTTTGGTCAGCTTCCAACAAATGCGACACATGATTTGGTCATTAGGTATACACGTGCGTACATATTGGCAGCCCTCGAGTCGATTGTGATGCCTGATCGCACTAGTAATAATGTGAAGTTAATGTATCTCCCACTACTTACAGATATCGAGATGATACATGATTATAGTTGGGGTAGTGCTGCTTTGGCCTTTCTTTATCGGGAAATGTATACTGCGACTTTGCCTAGCATAAGTAATTGTAGTGGATTTCTCTCTATTTGCAGGTATGATAATTATATTTTTCAATTTATGTTTGGTTTTATGTAAGTTTTTAAGTTATATTGTATTTATCCGATTTGTTTATAATACAAACAACTTTGGGCATGGGAGAGGTTGTTGCCCACACAACCAATAGTAGTTAGGAGAGATCAGGATGTGCAACCGAACTTACCCGACAGTCCATTAGGGTGTAGGTAACTACAACCACTCTGATTTGTTTAAATTCTATTGTATTTTTCTGATTTATTTAAATTATATTATATTTATCTGATTTGTTTAAATTGTATTTTTTAATCTTTTCAGGTGGACTGTGTCACTATCGTATTTGCATGTTAACGCACATAACTTACGTGCCTATCGGGATCAACTAGCGTCTCTCACTGAGGATCAGATTATTTGGCATAGGACGAGGGCGCCTCTTATTTGCTTTGACAGGGTAGAATGACACCTACCTGATCGAGTTATGAGGCAGTTTGGCATGCTACAACCAGTCCCCGATCCATGTGACACATAGGAAGATTTGCATAGTATTGATCGTCGAGGTAGAGAAAATGTGGATTGGGATTCAAAACATAGTGAGTACATATCATTATGGAATGCATGAGCTCATAACGTAGTGAATGGTGTGTTAGGTGAAGATGTGATGGATTACGTTCATCCATACATGATCTGGTTTAAGAAGATCACACGTTCATTAATTGTGAACTCCATCCATGTAGAGAGGATATATGGTACAAATCACATGCCAGTGTATTCGAGGGTTTGGTAAGTGAATATAATTTTAAAACCTTTTTAATATTAGGGTTTATTGATTGTAATAATAAGTTGGTAATATTCTTGCCCTGTTGATGTTAACAGGTGCAAAACTTATAACGCATGCATGAAATTAATGAGGGAAGCTTCGCCCAGGAGTTAGAAGTCGATAACTCTAGGCTTCAAATGAGGCATCTCATTATATCTTCTCTTACGCATATACGACATTGACAATGGCTTGATGCTCGAGCACCCCCAACACCAGTTGATCGCGTCCAAGCTGTTCCACACAGACAACCACGGGCTCAACGTCGTCGCGTACAGAGAGTGCCACAGTGTAACCTGATTAACAGCCGGAGCAGGACGAGGAAGCTCAAGTAGATAGACTCAGACAAATGCACCTCCCAAGACTCCATTACAGACATATACACATCCTAAGACTCTGTCAGAGTCACAGATACACATCTCGAGACTCAATCACATCCTGAGACTCAAACAACGATGGAGGTACAAGGTGAGGTTACACATGGAGATCGAACTCATTTATCATTTGCTTAGTCACCTCATAGCACACGAGCCCACGATCACAGGATGAGTGTGTTACGCAATTTGAGGGGATATATGTTGATAAAGAAAAAACATATAAGCCTAGGAAAAAAATGAACCATAAATGAACATTTGAGACATTTCCTATGTGACCGGGTTATGGTCATTTAATGATATTTTGATATATTTACGTGTTGTTGAATGTGTGTGTTTGTTTGTCAAGGGTGTTGAAATGTGTTTGATTGGTACAGATTAAATGTGTTTGTTTGTCACAGATTTTGATACAACTTTGTTACAAAGTTGGCCTGTGAATTGACTTTATGATTGGTGTAGAGTTACAGAGAATTCGCTAATGGGAGTAGCGAATTTAAATTCGCTATTATAATTACCGAGTTTAGATTAATCTAAAAACAAATTTAATTAATCTAAACTCGCTATTTACAGTAACGAGTTCATATTTTAATAAATTTTTCACGAAATTTTTGAAATTGTTTACGTAAAATAAAAAAAAAATTGGAAAATTAAACTCGATATTTGAAGTAGCGAGTTTAAGTGATTTTTTTTTAAATTGCTTAATGAATTAGCAAATTTTAAAAAATGAGTCATTTTGTTCAATATAAAGAGTTATTATTTTGGGAATATATTTTTTTAAAAGGAAATATTTTGAGAAAAAATCGACAATACTATATGTTAGAGTAAAGCAGCATATACAAATGGATTTGGCCAAGGGCAATTCCATTGCATATACTCCCTCCGTTCCGTTCCAGCTCAGTGTACACTTATTTTTCTTTTGGTTCGTCTCAGTTCAGAGTCCAGTGTACACTTATTTTCCTTTTGGTCCGTCTCAGCTTAGTGTGAACTACCATAAATGGTATGTCCTTTAATATTTTATATTCTCCCTACCCCATCCACTCATTAACTCCACTCATTCTTCATCATACAATTTATTCAATCAACCTACTATTTACTCCACTCATTCCCTCTCTTCATTTTTTACCACACATTTTCATTATCTTAATAATATTTCTTAATCGACGTACCTTTATCAATGGTTCACATTTGGGTGGGACGGGGACGGAGGGAGTATAGAGTAATCAGTTGAGCTTAGCCACAAGATGTTATAATTAATGGGTGAGAGGAAGAAAATGTCTGAAATAATCCCTTCATGTCTTATGTCTTGTATGGTATTTTCTCTTTTCTCAAAATGAATATTTAAAAAAAAATAATTTATTGATTAAAAGTAAATTAAATTTTTTTTTTGAACATTTATTTTGAAACGAAGGAAATATATTAAATTAATTATTACATGTAATACTAGGATGAGTTGGTCTTATGAAAAACTAGTTTTTTCTTAAGATATGAAAAAACGTGTTTTCAAATTAAGCGGTGGCAATTTTGTAAATACTGGCAACCATGTTCAAAATAAACGGTGGCATTTTTGTAATTACTGATTTCCCCGTTTATGCCAGTGTCTGTTTAACAAACTGCCAGTGTGATAAAGTGCCGGTTCATGTATCACAAATTGCCAGTGAAAAAAGTGCCAGTACCAATTTAACAAAGTGCCAGTGTAAACTGACACTGGCACTTTGTTAAACTGGCACTGGCACTTTTACACGGGCACTTTTATATACATGAACTGGCACTCTTCACACTGGCACTCTGTTCAACTAACACTGGCACTTTGTTACACTAATATTTTTGCTGGCTCTCAAAAACACAAGCACTGGCATTCAAAAAAACATGAACTGGCATTCAAAATCACGTACACTGGCACTCAAATACACAGACACTGGCACTCAAAAACACCGATAATCATTTTTCTTTGGCATTCAAAAAATATGGACTGGCACTCTATTATACACTAACTGGCACTCCAAAATACATGGACTGGCACTCCAAAACACATAAACTGGCATCTAATTACCCAGTCCACCAATACATCAAATTCTCAAACTGGTACTCAAATGCTTATAAACTGGCATTAATTTACACTAAAACTGGCACATAAAATCAATCACACGGGCACATAAATAACACAGATAACACGGGAAATCAACTCTCTCTCACTAAACGCAAATCACTCTCTCTCTCTCTCTAAACGGAAATGGCCGAGCTTGACTTCATAATTTGTTGTCGTCTTCATCAACTCCGGCGAGCCTCCAGGGTCATCGTCTCCTACATTCGACTCAACACAAATTCGCAATTTAGGGTTCAATTTGGGGAAAACCTAAAAATTGATGTGAGTTTTGCCGATTGATTGGGATGGAATTGGGTGAAGGTTTGGCCGGAGAAGGGAGGATTGATGTTGGTGAAGGAGGCCGCAGTTGATGAAGGTTAGGTTAGGGAGGAGATCGGCCGGCAATGGAGGGAGCGGTGTCTGTGTGTGAGCCTCCGTCCGTTGAGCCCGTTGAAGGTAAAACACGTTTTTTCATAAGCTTAGAAAAAACGCGTTTTTTATGAGTTTTTCGCTACTAGGATGTGTTATAACGTACTTTATAGTTTGCTAATCCAACTAATTCACATTAGTGTGAAAACGAACAGAAATGGAATACTACGTGCGTGACACTAACCAGTATTGATAACTAGAGCAAGCCCGTGTTTAAGGACACGTGTTTTTTTTTTTAAATTAAAAAAAAAATTAATTTTAAAAAAAATTAAATTTTTTTTTTTAAGGGCAAAATGGGAAGGGACAACTTAGTGAGGGCAAAATAGAAAATTTGGCCATTGAAACTATTCATTGTATTGTAGATAGTGGAGGTTTGATTTATACTATAGATTCCTAAACATGTACGCAAGACTCAATATTTGTTGTTTAAGTGAACTCTGCAAATGAAAAACGTGCATAGCACTAACCAAAAAAAGTTATTATAATAATAATATATATATTTTGATCGTAGTAATAATATTTTTTAATGGTGCATCAATAATAATTTATAATTTCATTAATTTTTATAATCTAATTACGAGAATTAATTTTTTTATAAAAGCTTGATCAAATTCAATTAAGTGACTATCAGAAATAAAGTGAAACTATTGTTTCAAAACAGAAGTATTTGATTTGTGTCCTGTCAATTAACCCTTAAAATTTTATGGTATTGAATGTGCTTAAAAATTAACTTTCTCAAATGTTTCATAAATATCGTTCATTTAGGAGAATATAGGAATTAATTACTCCCCCATATCATTATGTTTGGCCACAACACAAAATCACATATTTTAAAAAACTTAAATAAATATCTTGTTTGATTTTTACATTTTCAGTTATACCCTTTTTTAATTATGGCATAAAAATCCGCGTTTGTCTAACTAATTAGTTAAATGTAAAACATAAATAATAAGGGTATAATAGAAAAATAAGATATAAAACAAAAATGAGACAAACAAAAAATTTTGGAAATTTGACCATATATAATGAGACGGAGGGAGTAAAAAATAAAATATGCCTCTCGTATGTCGTCATCATATGAGTCTCTCATTGTCAACATGGATCAATAACTTGAAGAAAATGAATTTGAACAATACTACTAAAAATAGTTGTAAAAAAATTTAATGGAAGTAAGGCTCAACAATAATAAAAAGAATATTAATATTAATATTAAAATAAAAAAATTAATAAAGACCATAGTATAAGGTACTTACTTGCAAATGAACTTGAATTCTGGCTGCTCAGCCCAGCAGGTATCTTACCTTCAAACTGATTACCCTGTAACTGCACCTCTACAAGAATAGGCAACCTTCCTAATGACTTTGGAATATTACCTGTGAACATATTATTTGCCAAATACACCCTCCTCATTTGACTAAATCCCGAAAAGGCATAGTCAGGAATCTCCCCCGAAAAATTGTTATTTGAGATATAAAATCCTCGGAGCGGTCCAAGTTTGTGTATGTCTGGCATTGGCCCTTCGAAATTGTTGTTCATGAAGCTTATTGTTCGCAAGGCCGGTAACTTTGAGAGGGTCTCTACGTCTATTATACCTTTTAACCCCATGTTTTCTAGTCGCAATCCAAAAAAACTCCCGTTTACGCAAATTATTCCGTTCCAAGTGCATAAGTTGACATTTGGGTCCCAGTTGTTTAACGCGGAGCTGTTGGATAGGGAGGATTTGAAGTCGAGTAAGGTTTCGGCCTCAGAGTCAGCAGATGATGGTGAAAATAAGGCACAGGAAAAGAGGAGCACATAAAGGATATTTGAAAGGCTCGATAAGTTTTTACGACCCATTGTGACTTTAGTTCAAGACAAAATTACTTGGCTGAATACCTATAGCATAGAGGAAACTCAACTGGAAAAAATGTCACAAATGCATGAATGAGATAATGGAAGTCCTATGGCATAGGATTGAAAATGGGAGAGAGAGAGAGAGAGAGAGAGAGAGAGAGAGGGGGGGCTGAAATACTTAGGGAAGAGAGACAAAGTCCTGAAAATGATTAGCTGTTTTGTATTGGAGGGCGGCTACAAATACTAATTAAATGATTTTTCTTGTTTGAAATCTTCGTTTGATGGACAAAACAAAACCTCTCCCTTGTTATTGATGGAAGAAATGAAATGTTGTTGCACAAGTCCGACAGACACAAACACAAACACAAATTCATAGTTAGTTAGCAGAATCTAATTCAATTTTTGTTTGTTAAGCATTACGTAATTCTATTTGACTTTTCAAGGTTACATTCCCCTCACTGCTAGTGCTACATATCATCTTCTTGTGGGGTAGTACAATACTCCCTCCGTCCCAGCCATCTTAGGAAATTTTCATTTGGTGTGAGAATTAAGGAATATTATTATAGTATTAGGAGAGAGAATGAGTGGAAGAAGTGTTGTGAGTGTGAAAAATTAAATAGGAGAGAAAATGAGTGGAGGAAATAGTGATGGGATTATTGTTGTGAGTATGACAAGTGGGTCCCATTTAATATAAAAGTAATATAAACTTTCCATTTTAGAAATTCTTAAGATTAGTGGGACGCCCAAAATGAAAAGTTTTCTTAAGATCGGTGGGACGGAGGGAGTATGTTGTTGAGCAAAGAAGTAACTTAACTGCCTAACACCCAACGAGTGTTGAGCCGTGAAACAGCACAACTACTCCACCGGATCACCCAAATTGGTATGTAACAGTAGTCCCAATACAAAAGGCACAGCAGCTCGCTCATACACAATTAATTCAAAGGCCACATTGATGAAGAAAGAGGAAGTAAAAAAGTAAGCTTATTGTAGTAAAAGAATGAATGGAAGACAAAGAAAGGCTGTTATTAATATTGACAGACAGATTATTGAGCTTTTTGACGTACACTTGACTTGATGATTACTCCTCAGTCTCACTAAACAAGAATCAGAACAAAGTGGCCTGCCTGCCTGCCTGCCGTCTCCATGGTGGAAGGAAGGTCAAAAAGAGATGTCCTCCTCGCCATCATCATAATTGGGAAAAGTAACACATTTGAAAACTTTGCACTTTGAACATAACATGTACCCCACCTGCATGCATTTAATTTTCATCTATGTTATTGTTACCCTTGCCTTGCTCCAAATTTTACTGTTATGCTCTGTTTTTATGCATTTAATTTTCATCTCGTTTTATTTATAACGTCATTTTCCCTCTTATTCTCACATATATTTTACTATTTTAACCTTATTATTAGCATTAAAATAATATTTAGGGTCTATATATATTATAGGGATAGAAAATGCAATTTCTTAAAAAAAAATTGTTAAATTTTTATCCACTTAAGTTAGAAATTTATTTATCCATCATTTTTTACCAAAAAAAAAAAAAACAGGGAATCAGATAGTACCAAAACTAGCATTTTCTAGTTTATCAACTGCAAAAAATGTAAGGCTTAAGCTACTGAGGATGGGGAAGAGACCATGCAGCTAAGGTGCACCTGTTGTACTAGAAAAGAATAGATATGGAATGCAAAGTGCGACTTTATAGTTGGGGTCTCTTTTGTCTATCCACTCAATAGCTACAAACAATGGCTTGCTAGTTAGGGCTTCATTCTGTTTTTCCTCTACATTTATCGAAGCAACTAACCCCTTTGTCACTCTGGTGTCCATTGATCTTATTAATTCAGTCGGTCTATAGAAGAGAGCCAGTTCCAGTTCAAATCTGAGGCCAAATTACATTTAGCCCCCCAAAGTATCCACCAAATCCCACTTTGCACCCCAGTTTGAAAAGTGGGTCTGTTTGGTACTTTAATTTCCAAATCGTCCCACTTTATCCCCTAGCACTTTCCAAATCGTCCAATTTTTACCCCCTGGTCAAGTCATGTAGGGGCAAAGTGGGACAATTTCAAAATTAAAGTACCAAACAGACCCACTTTTCAAACGGGGGTGCAAAGTGAGATTTGGTGCATACTTTAGGGGGGTAAACGTGATTTGGCCCAAATCTGACTTCAGTTCTGCTTGGCTGTCAAGTAGAATCTGTCCCTGTTCCCTGGAATGATGGTGCAAATCTGGTTTAAAATAACTTTTGAAACACTTGGGTCACTACGAGATTTGCCAAGTGATCATTCGCCTCTTTAGATTCAGAGTATCTGAGTCTTCAAAGAGCAACATCAATGTAAAAGGGTTACAACTAGAGAGGATAGGCTGAGGAGAGAGGAAGATGACAAGAAGATTTGTATTTTTGAAAGCAAGTTCTGATGGCAAATATCATGTATGCAAGGGTTGGTGCTGATGAGGATGGTTCCCTATGAGACCGATCATGAAAACGTTAAAGATAAATTTGATAGTGATGACAAGGTGATTGAAAAAATGGTTAGTCCTACAGATGACGATTTATTGTTGCTACATGTTGTTGCAAGTTCAAGTCTCATCACACTGAAGGGAAGGGGTGCCCATCACATCAAGGTGACAGGATTCGAACCTATGGCCCTCTGTACCCAAAACAGATGCGCTGACCAGACTGCGCTACACCTCGTTTCACCCCCCCCCCCCCCGGAGCATTATAGATCCACCCGATCGATGAATACTCAAACTGATCTCGCCCATTCTTTTGGGCACAGGGAGGCGAGAACATCTTGACCGCTTTTTCTTTTTCAAAATCTGCCTCCTGCGCTATACGGCTTTTTTGAGTCGCCCTATCTTGCAGGAGCGCTCACGTTTGAGAAGGACAGGAACAATGGTCTCCTAATAGCATTGCCAATTTATTAACCAAAAATAAAAAGGAAAAAGGAAACCTTCAATGTTATTAAATGACAGCTTTCTACATTAGAATTACAAAGGGAATAATGCCACCGGCAAAAACAATAAATAACTATTAACTCCCTAACCAAAAGTAACCCAAATACAGCTAGTTTAAGGGTGGTTAAGATGAAATGGCTTGAAACTATTTTAAATTCTTTTATCAATCTCAGTTCACTTCTTTGATAACAACATACAAAATAAAATAAAAAGATTCATTCTGCACTTGTTGTACTGTGCATAAAAAATTTATAAGACCGTGTAAAACTACCAACTCATTAAAAGCTTAATCATTGAAAGAGAGCTCCCAGCATGTTTGTGATGCTCTAACGCATTCATTCTAGCAAGTAAAATAGATAAGAATTACTTACTGCTTTGCAAGATGGACACCTACGGTAGATCCGATTGTTTGCAGCTTTCACGCTGGTCTTCTGACCTTTACAAAAATCACAAAGCAACCACCCTCTCCCGTTGCAAGGTTCACATGCAATTCCTGTGTCAACCTTTTATATTGCAAGAAGTGGATAAGAAACACGATGGAGGATACAAAGCTTTAAGCAACAATAATTGATAAAAAGGCACTAGGAAAAAGCAAGAATATTAAGCATAGAGATGAGTTCATGCACACACACTGCAAGTATATTGCAAGTTTACAGTTATGTAGTACTCCCTCCTTCATATAATAAGTGTCGCATTTTCCTTTTTAGTCCGTCCCAAAATAAGTGTTGCAATTCTAAATAAGGGAATTATTTGTGCCTTTTTTTTTCTTGGTACAAGCTACGTACAAACAATTAAAGCACATTCCTTAAAGCAATGACAAGTAAACTGCGACATTTATTACGGGATGGGGAAGTAATACGAATAAATTTCAAATGGAAAAAGGAAAAATTATTGATACACAGAGGCGTACCTACAAATAACATTGATCATTCTATGATATATAGAGTTGTTGTACACCTCTTGGTACTAGATGCAACTGAATAGAGTTCTCTCCGGATGAAAAACATAAATGATAAAAGATAAGATTATCATCAATAGGAAATATTTGCAAAAGTGTTAACAAATCCATCAATACAAATATTTAAAAGAAGAGATTGCACATAAAAACCAGATCTGCCCCAGCACCAATCTTATGAAAATAAAAAAATCAGCAACACGTATGCCCGAACAGCGACAAAAAAGATCACACTCACATAGCAGATTAAAGGTGAATTTCATGCCATCAGAATTTCTGGACTAACTTTTCCCCACTACAGAACTCACAAGAAACTACAAAAGAACATCCTCACAAAAGCGACGGCCACTACGTGAAGAAAGAGGTGCAGATGCGTATTCCCAGTATCACTAGACTTCCAAGAAAGACCACAATGGAGTCCTGAACGACATGCTTAGTATCAAGCTTTCCATGAACTAGTGACCAAAATGCAATGGAATATTAGGGAGGAATGAATTAATACTCTAAAATAAATGTGACAGCCATAGAATTTCATCCCTTGAGGGAAGAATGAATTAATACTATGACATGATTCAAAGAGATGTTTGCACAAGAGGAAACACCGTAGCAGTTTCACAATCAAGGATTTGTTCTTGAACACCAAGCTGCCCAAGCCCAAGCCTCTCTCTCTCTCTCTTCATATGGGTTTACACAGAATCCTAGTAAACGATCCAATTTACGAAAGCCAAGCCTATCAATGTTTTACACGGACTACCCACCACAAAATCATCTTTTTTTTTTCCATGCCCAACCTTGACCAGAGAAAACCTCTCACGACTCTTTCTAAACGATCCAATTTACGAAAGCCAAGC
Organism: Adenophora triphylla var. japonica; assembly: GCA_022495995.1. Taxonomy (NCBI): domain Eukaryota; kingdom Viridiplantae; phylum Streptophyta; class Magnoliopsida; order Asterales; family Campanulaceae; genus Adenophora; species Adenophora triphylla. The sequence continues at coordinate 25,997 of JAFEMH010004390.1, read as the reverse complement.
CTATCAATGTTTTACACGGACTACCCACCACAAAATCATCTTTTTTTTTTTCCATGCCCAACCTTGACCAGAGAAAACCTCTCACGACTCTTTCTAAATGTAGACGGCACTTCCGGAAACTTCGCACCTTCGTTATACAAGTAGCAATTTCAAGGTACGGTAGGAGTGCAAAATCACCTGATCCCCAAATGATCCCCTTCACCCTTGCCTCACCCCCAGGCAAAACAAAATCTCTCATTGTTCTTTCTAAGGCACAAGGGACACTTTCCAGTTACAAAAGAGAACTCCTTCAGAACGTCTCTGTTTCAGAAATAGGAATCTTGGAGTGGAACAGAATGAGTAGTTACGAGAGGGAAAATGGCCTGAGATTCACATGTTGGTCCCAAAAAGGCAACAAGGGTGAAAAACAGCTAGATGGGGTTGGATAGCTGTTACAAATTTTTCAATCATTTTTGCAAATGTAACCTCTTGCTTACAAAACCACACTCGCAATGTATAAAAATCGCAAGTGAGGTTTGTAAAATGCACAGCGTAATCTCAATGTTATAAAGTGAGGTTTGATAGTGCGGTTTAGTGAGGTATGAAAATGAGGTTTGATAAATATTAACTTCAAACACAATTCACAAATCTGGTAAACCTATAAAGATCAAACATATAAGACAAATTAGATTGAACTATAAACAACAAAGAAAATGCAGAAAATAAAAAACACAAGATTTAAAGTGGATTTTCTAACTACTAGATTTGTATTAGATATTGAGGGGAGATTACAAGAATCAAACTCAAATCTAAAATCTAAACAATGAATCAAATCCTACACTAGAACCAGTGTATCTTAAATGATATAATCTATATGATTAATCAAGTGAGGTGTGTGTGTATTATCAAGATTTAAGGCTCTTTAGATCTATGTGATTCAGAGCTCAATAAATCTGATGTGTTACAAAGGCTTGATTTCTGGGCTTGAAAGTATGTTCTTGAAGGTTTGAAGATGAAGATTCAAAAGTTTCTGAAAATCTGAAAATTTTCTTCAAATCTTCAAATGACTCTCTCAAATGAATTTCTCAAGCAATCTTCAAATGATGAAGATTGGGGGTATTTATACCCTTGCACCAAAAAGTAGCCGTTTGGGACAGCTGTAGCAAGTATAGTGCTGGCGCGATCTGATTGCACCACGTGTCCAATTTTGTCCCTTTGTGCAGAAGTTGTTGATAAGGTTGTATGGACCTCATACAACATTTTGGAATAAAGGACATCTGTCACCTTTTCAAATTCTTTTAAAGACCGTTAGACACATTGATTGAACTCGTAGTTAACTCAACGTTGCTGACGTGGATCAATCAATCAAAGGTGATACAACTCTTCAAGTCTTCAATCATTGGATGAGGTTGGTACATCGTACGATTTAGGAAGGATGCGGTTTAGCAGGTGAGGTTTATAATTCACACTGCGGTTTGCATGTGCGGTTTCATAGGTGAGGTTTGCATTTAGCGCTGTCGTTTGCATGTTTTCAAAACCTTTTGTCTTGAAACCTCATATCCAATGCAGTTGAGCCAGACTTCAAGGCTAAGTAAAACATATTCTATAAATTTGACTTGTATTAAAAAATTGAAGTCTAAGCTTCATTACATATGAGACTAAAGTCCAGAAAATATAGATGAGATTATGGTATCAATCAAATTAAAGCTAAGACAAGTAGGGTTAAAGTATACATACCCAAAATCACACATCTGTAAATTCTCATTAGCAATATTAGTTAATTTCAGTAATATGAAGCAACAATACTAAAAAAATTATTTTTATTTTCCAAAAACGATACCGTTTTTTTGAAAAGCACTCTTGTCCCTGTCACATTTCCTCACGCTGTTACAATGGTTAACCCAGCAATGTTACAAGTATTTCCATACTATTAAAAAGTAGTGGACCACTTCGATTGAAATCCAAATAAGAATCTCTGTATTGGAACCCCATAAATTAGCAGTGATGGTGCTATATAATGGTGACCCTGCATAGTTTTAGCATCCAAAATTGGCACCTTACACCCGAATTTGTGTCACCAATCTACCCATCATAAAATTAGATTTTTTAATAACACCCTGGGAACAAGATGACTACATTACCATCGCAATCACAACTATTACCGCCTCCATGACCACCATTACACGATGAATATCTCAATAGATGTCCCCATCATTATACTATTACCGATATAAAATCATCAAATGTATGAAGATTACGGCACTATTTCTACAGCCTCAATTACCAGCAACACCACCCAACAAGTATTTCCCGCATCAATAACACTTTACAAACGCTTGCCATATGTAAATTGTTTGCTGTCATTGTAAAATTAGGTTCTCCTTATTCTTGATCTCCATACCCATTTTTTTATTTCATCCTTCATCGATTATGTTTATTGTCGTAAACACTTGTATATTGTACTATTACCTTGTTCACACACTACAAGGGATTTACCTTTTTTAGATGATCTAATGTATTTTATAGTCGAGAACAAGTATGCATACTTTCTTCCTTTGACTTTAGAGGCACACCTAGAATCACCATAAATATCAAAAAGCAGACCAGGGTTTTTAAGCAACATCCATGTAAAGGAGGATGTGAGTAGTTCCATCCGTTAAAATGGAATAAGCTGCAAAAGTATTCTTTACAGTTCGAAGCACCTTCTATGGCAAAATGAATAGGCTGCAAAAGTATATCACTTGCATGACACAAGTACACAAAACACCAACTGCGACTCCCAATAACCTCATGAGGTTGCATCGCCCTACAGATGACTTTCAGATTTTATACAGTTTCTTTTTAGAATTAAAAATGAAGGTTTCCCACCAAGCATACAAAATGGATGCCTTCAAGAACTCGGTAAGGCAGTCAGATTTCCTCCACCACTAAGCAGGTGACTAAGAATTGAAATTGATCACACTGTAAAGTCATACAAGGTAAAACAAGTAGAGTCATTCTTGCAATTAACTAAAGAACGTAGGAAAACGTATTACCTGTTGTTGTTGGAGGGACGTGCAACGCACTTGATTCTTCAGTAAACTCTTCGAAAACGAAGTTCTTGATGACAACAATGGCTGTAGATGAAGCTTCATTGTGGCCATATTTTACAGCAACAATTGTTTCATTGTGTTATCCCACGCTCACTGATAGGATAAGAGTTAGAAAGAGAGCACACCCACCACCAAAATGGCCCTTCAATCAATTCAAATTTACAGAACTGCCACTAACAGTCCCTTTAAAGCACACACAAAATAGTCAATACTCAACTTTTTTCAACTAGCCGTGAGATCTAACTTCGCCCTGCCCCTGCCGGCAAATGACAAGCTGGTTTTCTCCCTCCTTGTTCTTGGTCTTCATCCTCACGGCGTCTGCCATCTGTCCGGTGGTATTACTCCGGCGACTTCCCTCTGGCCATTGTGACCTGAAAGCTTTACCGAACTCAAAAACCCTCCGATCAGACCAATTTACCGTTCTGATCAACGGCTACTCAGAGACTCGCATTCCCCTCCTCCAATCTATCTCCGCCGTCTACTCAGGCTCCCCATTAGTTGCCTCCGTCGTCGTCTTATGGGGAAACCCTTCAACCCCAATCGAAACCCTAACTCAGCTATCCCACAACCTATCGGCTTCCTCAATGGGCGATGCACCGATCTCTGTTCTCCGGCAACCATCATCAAGCCTCAACAACCGGTTCCTCCCAAGACCATGGATCAAGACCCGAGCGGTACTGATTTGCGACGACGACGTCGAAATCGACTCAAAATCGATTGAATTCGCCTTCACGGTATGGAACTCGAATCGCGACGGTCTGGTAGGGTTCTTCGCGAGGTCACACGACATGGACTTATCAAACAAGGCATGGATTTACACAATCCACCCGGACAAATACTCAATCATGCTCACCAAGTTCATGATGATGAAAACCATGTTTTTGCACAAATACAGCTGCCAAGGAGGGGAATCAATGACGGAAGCAAGAAGGGTGGTGGACGAAATGCGCAACTGTGAGGACATATTGATGAACTTTGTGGCGGCGGAGAGTAGAGGGGCGCCAATTTTGGTGGGGGCAAAAAGGGTGAGAGATTGGGGAGACCCCAGAAATGAAGAGGGCGGTCAAAAGCAAGCTGAGGAGGAGGGGAAGAGTGTGAGGGAAGTGGGGTTGAGTAGCCGGAAAAGGGATCATCGGAAGAGGAGAGGGGAATGTATAAAGGAGTTCCATAGGAGACTGGGGATGATGCCACTGAGGTATAGCTATGGTAAAGTTGTGAAATCAGTTGGTGAACAAGGTTTGTGTAACAAAGGTGGGAAACTTGTTTTTTGTGATCAACAAGCTTCTAATTGACGGATTTGGGGCCATAGTACCTCACAGCAGTCGGAACAGGTGTGGCCGACTTTGCAAGTGGAATGTACAGATGGACGAGTTTGAACGTCAAGTAGATCAAAATATAATTAAGGAATAAATGTGGTTCATCGATATCAAAACGGATGATCACCATTAGAATTAGAAGGGGAAAAGATTGTTGTCGGGTGAAACCGCACATGCCTTCGAATCCCTAAATGTAGTACCCTGTATGTACCAGAAACTTTTGTAATATTACACCAACAAAGCTATTTTTTTCTTTCACTTATCTCATTAAATCTTACTCACTTCGTCCTTAAAAGATTGTCTTGTTGTACATTTTACAATTATTAAGAAAGAGCTTCATCTTCTTATACAATTATTAAGGAAGAGCTTCATTTTCTTGTACCTTAATAGATTTGCACTAATATTCATGCCTAAGTTTAGAAATGAGACATACTTTTTGAGACAAGTCAAAATGGCAAATGAGATAATCTTTCAGGGGACTGTGAAAGTATGTTTTTAAATAAATAGGTTGTTTTGGTAATATACTAGCATTACTTTCGTGCGATTGAACAAAATATTTCAAAGACGCCAATGAAAATATAATTAACTATTGATCATTATCTTATATATATATATATATATATATATATATATATATATATATATATATATATATATAATTACAAATGTAACTAAAGAAGTATATAAGTAATCAAATATATCAAATAATAATAATAAATAAATAATTTTTATTATAAATATTTTCTAATGTTTAACATTGATTCGTAAAATAAATACATATTTAATTCAAAATAATAAATTTATAAACTAAATACAATAAATGTATCTACTATATTAATAATGTAAAAATAATATAAAAATGGAATTTATATTTTGTTTATATCGAATTTTGTTTTGAAAATATCATACTATTGTTTTGAGAATAGTAAGCTACTAATATTAATATGCAAAGCAAACTCCAGTTCTTTCTTTAAAAAAAAATAGAAAAGACTTTGTGTATTGACATCTTTGCCCTACATTTTATGCAAAATAACAAAGTTAACCATGATAATGACATTTTTATCCTAGACAGCGATATTTTTTGAAGGAAAAACACACTTTCTTGCTTTTATTATACTCCCTCCCTCCGACCCATCAAAACTGATATCAAATTTTTGGACATGCGAATTAAGAAAAAATAAGAAAGAGAAAAAGTGAAAAAAAATATTGTGAGTATGAAGAATTAAATAGGAGAGAGAATGAGTGGGAGGAATAGTTAGGAGAGAGAATGTTGTGAGTGTAAAAGTGAAATATGAGAGAGAATGAGTGGGGTAAATAGTGAAGATTCCCTTGCCATTTTGGGAAGTATCAGTTTGGCTGGGACGGACCAAAAAGGAAATAAGTATCAGTTTTGGTGGGACGGAGGGAGTATACTCCCTCCGATAGTAAGTTCACAGTTACTGTTTGCGCGCAAATTAAGGAAAAAGTTAGTGAAGAAAATGTTGTGAGTATGAAAAGTGAGGTTGAAGAAAGAAAGTGGGGTAGAAAATAGTGATTTGATTGATATTGTGAGTATAAAAGTAAAGTAGGAGAGAGAATTAGTGGGTGGAATAGTAAAGATTCTTTGCCATTTTAGGAAGTGTGAAGTTTGTAATGGGACGCCCAATGAGGAAAGTGTGCAGGTTGTAGCGGGACGGAGGGAGTACAAGTATTTTAATAAAAAATAATTATCCTAATAATGAAAATATAAAAATTGTTATTAAGAGTACTATTAACCGTTTTACAATAACATTTTTTTAAATTTTTACTACGATCATTATTTTTTCTCCAAAGCCTTCGTAAATCAAGTTGATCAAAATTCTATTTCGAACGGAACAAAGAAAATATATATTCAATAATTCAAAAAAATAATATAATATATATATATATATATATATATATATATATATATATATATATATATATATATATATATATATATATATATCATTACCATCACGTGGTAAAAAAATAGCACTAATAATAATAAAGAATATATTCACCATTTTTTTTATAATTCTACACCTATTTTAACCTTAATTTATGCTCATTCTGTCTCGTGTAAGATTTTATTTGAAATTTTGCACGAAAATTAAGAAAATGTGTAAGTAGTGTAGGTGTTATGAATATGAAAGTGGAGTATGAGAGAAAATGAGTGGGAGGAATGGTAAATTGATTGGTGTTTTGAGTATAAATGTAAAGTATGAGAGAGAATAATAGAATAGTAAATATTTTTTGTCATTTTGAAAAATAGAAATCTTATATAAAACGTCCAAAATGACAAAATAGAAATTTTACACGAAACGGGGGAGTACAGTTTAACGATTTTATAATAATATAAGATAACAAATTAGTTATAAATAATAAAAAATTAATTATAATGACAGAATATTATACTCAAATTATTAATCTATGAAATCTCATCTAAATCTATAATATAGTATTTTAAAGTCGGTGAAAGGTCTCTAATTGTGCCACGTCGTGCGTTCTAAAAATTCTTTGATTTTTCATACTTTCAGGTGGGATGATCTTCCAAATTCCTGCACGCTTCAAATTCTACATATTAGTTGATACCTTTCGTCGATAAGTATAAGTATACAAAGGGAATGATGATGCCAAAAACGTCGGATCAACCCAAATCCAGTGGTTCAGATATATCTTGGATGCTTGAATAGCCTGAAAAAGATAAATAAACACGTAAACTAAGCTGAATCTTCACCGGCGAACTCCCTCTAGCATGAGAGTAAGTATTTGTATTTATGAGAGTAAATCAATTGACAATAGTCTAGAGGTAAAAGATGCGTTAACCTGAATTATGTGATTTATGACTTGTATTTATAGGTGTAGAAGACATTGTCCTGCCTTGAATAGGAAGTTAGGAGAGATACGGAGTTAAATCCTTCTCATATCCATATTCCTTGATATCCTTATTGGATTAGGATTAGAATTGTTCTTTGTACGTATGTCGAGGAGGCCTGCTCCTCGACATAGTCTGTAATCCGACTTAGTGTTACGCCGGGTAAGAGAGATGATAGAGGGTAGGGAAGCCCACTGTAATACCCGCCCCTTTTTTTAATTTTTAATCCTTTTATTTTATTATTTGGTCTCTAATAAAAAGGATTGAATAATTGGGCTTTGGTTTGGGCTCGGATTAGAAAACCCAAATCATTTAAGGAGTTAGATTAACTTCCTTTCGAGCTAGGGTTTTGGAAAATCCAAGAATATAAATACTCTCCCTACCCTAGTATCGTCTGGATTATTTATACAAGAGAGAGAGAGAGAGGAGGCGGCAGAGAGAGAGAGAGAGAGAGAGAGAAGGCCGGAGTTTGAAATCGAAAAGGTAATCCTCAACTCTCTTTATTGTTTCCTTTAGTTTTGGATTGATGAAACATTAGAAAATCCTAAAAGTTTATGAGTATGAATTAGGGTTTTGGAAATCAAATGTATTATTATTAATTTGAGTTATAAAATTGTAGATCCTAACATTAATGGTCAAGGTTAGGGTTTTGGCATGGAAAATTCTTAGGTTTTGATCTAGAGTTTGCATGCTAGGGTTTACGAGGAAAGATTAGGGTTTAGTGTGTGTGTCGTGTGTGTGTGTTGTGTGTATGCAGCGTGTGTGTGCGCGTGTGTGTGCGCTATATGTGTGTGTGCGTGTGTGTGTGGCGTCAGGTGTATGTGTGTCTGTGTGTGTGTGTTAGGGTTTAGCGTATGTGTTTGTGTGTGCTGGAAAAGGTGTACAGTGTGTGTGAATGTAGAATAGAGAGTAATAATGGGAATTGATTATAGAAAACCCTAGGGGTAGTTTGGTAAACCTTATGGGGATTAGTTAACCTTAGAAGGAGTTAAAGAAGATTAACTCATAGGTTAACAAGACTGATTAAAGAGGTTTTGGTACTTAAGTAAATAGAGGTTACTTGTACCTAAGATACGTTTTGCATGATTGTAGATTGTGCGCGAAGTATTGCAAAGGAAGTGCAAGCAACCCAAGGTAAGGGACTACGTTCTTTAGTACTTGAATGTATTCATCCTTTATGATAGGATTCCCTGATTTTATAAAAGTGTATACTACCAATCTGGCCGGTAGTTATTTTCTAAATATTCCTTCGATATGAACGTCTTTTGGAATATCTTACCCTTGATGTGTATTTTTCAATGGGTATCCATGGTAATTGGAATTTTTTAATGCGTTCTTGTACCTATGAACACTATGTGTGGGAATTGCTATATCTGATTGAAAAGGATGTAGTTGGCTTTGTCTGATTGAAAAGGACTTAGCAGGAACTAGTCCAATTGAAAAGGACTTCATTGGAAATTGTCTAGCCTGATTAAAAAGGACTTAGACACTTGTATACTACGTGATGAAGTAGTCTTGATTATTATGATATATCATAATAAGGGAGCGCCCTGAAAAGGCGTAAGGTCTCTTATTAAAAGAACACCCTGAAAAGGTGTATCGTTACTGTGGAATTGACGGACTTATGTGAATACAGTCTCCATTATTATTATTCTTGTAATAGTGCCACAACTTGTTTACTTTAGAAATATCTTTCTTTATTGTACTCGTAACTGTACTTTAAATTGTTATAAATATCCACTCGTTGAGTGTTTGATTGGCTCCATTCGTTTCGGTCATCTCTTCCTTAGTACCCAGAGAGAACCCGTATGAACTTACTGAGCATTGTTCGCTCACCCCTTCTTTCTTTTTCCCTCCCAGGTAAAGAGTAGGAGAAAGGATTGGTCGCAAGGTTGGCGGCAGTATTATGAAGAGTTAGGGTTATTTAATAATCGAAGAGTTGAATTGGAGCTAGTGGGTTGTACTAGCAGTTAGCATTGAATGACATTTATTATGCAATGAATTATGATTAGGGTTGACGTTTGAGATACCCGTATTTTAGGAATTTATTTATGGTTAAGGATTATTTATATTGTTGGAGTTTTAGGGTCGTTACAGTTGGTATCAGAGCTAAGGTTTTAGGTCACATGGGAGATATTAGATGTTAAGGGCTATTGGAAGAAAGTAGTGCTTAACCATTATTGGGTTTACCTAGACCTTACTATTCTGGAAAAGAACTTAGAATAAGATTTCCTTGGGGGCATAACTAGATTTTTCAAGTAATCTAGAGAATATACCTTTGGGTTTTTGAAGGTATGAGTCGCGATTACTATTTATACGTTTTGGGATTCCATATGATACTAATAGTGGTCATGTCTTGATTGTAGGAAATGGACAGACCAAGTAATGCTATGAAGAAGAACTTGAGGCCTAGAGTGCTCAGTGAAAGTGTTAGTCAAATATATGTATAGCTTTAGAATTGCTTAATCCCAATCATAATAAGCATTATTGAGGACCCCTAATTTTAACTAGACCAATTAGATTTTTATATTATCTTAGGTTCCCTTTAGTGCTAGTGCCAGTGTTTTTGTTAATTTAATTTTCTCAAAGAATGAAGACTTGAAGACCCTGAAGATTTTCCAAGTTGTAATCTGGTTAACTTGTTCTGTAAGTTGCTCCAACCGGTTGACCTCTCTAACTGGTCAGATATGCCTTAGCCGATTTCTTATCAACCGATTGAGGGAGTAAACCGGTCAAGCTCCTCAAGTTCAAGTTGCTGATCAGTCAAGCTTCTTCAACAAGCTTCCTATCAAGCATTTAATGTTTTCACCTACTCAGCACACAACTTAGCTGAAGTTGGTAGAGTAGTTTTCTATGAAGACTTTGCTGCACCTTGTTAGTGACTCAAAGAGGAATGTCAAAGTTACCAGTACTCAAAACAACCTCCTCTATCTAGTGGAAAATCTCGTCATCAAATCTCAGGCATTTAATGTAGAAGATTTTCTCATTAAATGCTTGTCAGTCCAAGTCATCCTTTCAACCCCTTCAAAGACAACATCTCTATTTTGAAGAACACTATAAATACCTTCATCAGAGCATTGAAGAGGGTTGGTGCATTGAAGATCTTTGAGAGTGATTTTGTCAAGAACTGCAAGTGCAATCAAGCATTAAAGTTTAAGGCATTCAAGTCCTACATATTCACTAGATTATCTATTTAGGACATACACTGTGCACATCAATCAATTTATGTAAGTGTTCCCCACAAGACGTAGTTTGGAACACATTGATTGAACACACCATACACCCAAGAGAAATCCGTTCAACTTGTGAACACATCTCTTGAAAACACTTGGTCAATCTTGTAGCATGATCCATTAGTGATCACTTTACTTTTGGCAACCTTCAATTATAAGGCTTGCAATTTGTAATAGTATAGAATCATTAATAGTGCACTTTTCACAAATCAAATTTTGACCAAACTTGGTAGAGGACGTATCAGTTATTTAACACTAGTAACCTGTTGAAATCTATCAACCGGTTACTACCTTTGATTCCTACCAACCGCTTGTTTGTCTTTACTGCTGGAAAATATATTGCATGATAATTTTAACTTACTTTCTTTGAAATACCTTGTGTTAACTGATCACTTTGAGTGAGTCAAACCAGTAATACTTTATCTGCTGTGCAACTGGTTTACAACGGTTAGCTAGTGATAAGTTACTTGGACATTTTCTAAAGGTTTTGAAAATAAGTTTGTAAAAAGTTTAATCAGGCTATTCACCCCCTAGCCTGTTTTCCTACCAATTGGGCCTAACAATTGGTATCAGAGCCTTCAATTTTTGAAAAACATTTTTCTAAGCTTAACAGCTTGAATTGCCGATTGCAAAATGGCAGGAAAACTCATGCAAACGTGGAACATGGCTACCATACCCATGTTAAACGAAAACGAATTTCCAGTATGGAAACAAAATAATACGGTACATGGATTTAATTGACGATAGATTAATGACTGTAGTCAGAGATGGTCCAATTATTCCCATCAAAGTAAACACTATGCCTAGGGCACCCAAAACTCCTCTCATGGATCACGCTGATAGATCATCGGAACAAGAATTCTAAGTCTATGAAACTATTGTTCCAAAGACCCGCAAAGAATGGACGGAGGTAGACAAGATATGTGTGGCCCTCGACAAAAAGGCCACGCACATCATAACCTCTGGCCTAGATGATAGGCTGTACAAACAAGTACATAACTATGAGATGGCCCAGCAAGTGTGACAAAGTATTCTCAGATACTCTGAAGGAGATCAAGTGGCAAAGGACAACTGGCTGTACAAAAGTGTAGTTGAGTTCGAGTCCTTCAGGAAGAACCTAAGTGAGACTCTCAAAAAAAATGTACGATCGTTTCTGCGAGGTAAGTAATTATTGTGCATCTTTAGGTAGAATATACACTATGAAAAATCTTAACATGCGTTTCCTTGATTATCTCGGAGACGTTTGGCATATTAAGGTAGCTATTCTAAAAGAATGCCTACTTAGACAAGACTCACATTCAGAAGATTGTGTCCTCATTATTTCTATATGAGGAAGAACTCAACCGGCTGGGTGGAATTTAAAAACAATTTAAAAACCTCTCTCTGTCAGCTCAAACTGAGATCTTCCCAAGCTCTTCCCTGTTTAACAACCAATCTGCCAATAACTCTCCCTCAACCTCTGAGTCTCAGCAAAACCAAGCCAATGCGTTAAGCAAGCCTTTTGAGGAAGAAGATGAATTTGCTGCCTTTGCCAGAAATTATAGAAAGTTTAAAGACTTTAAAAGGTCCCAGCAACATGGCAACAAAACTTCCTACTCCAAATCCTCACCTTTCCAAAGATCTGGCCAAACCTCAACCGATGGCAAAAATGCCCAAGGTAAGCTTGTTTGCTACAATTGTAGGAAACCCGACCATTTTACTTCTAAATGCCCTCAACCTAAGTATGAATTTCTTAGGAAGAAACCTTTAGGAAAAATCCTAGATCCAAAAGCTTAGTAGCCTAGGAAGGAACAGAAAAGGCAATGCTTGTTTGGTTTGAAACTGATTCTGAAAATGAGAATGCTGACTCAGATGAAGATGTTGATGTCAGCTTTATAGCTCTTGATGGAACTGAAACTGGACCCATTCCCTTACAATCACTAATCTATAGACATTCCAATTCCATTGACCAGTCAAGCACTTATAATGACACCACCACACCTTTGAGATCTCCACTGTCATATTATGATGAACCAAGGGCTGACAATCCCTACACTTCAAAATCCAGAGTATAGGTGGAGCTCTCTATGGTCAAAGCAAAACCCCTCCAACTCTCAGACACAACCAATGCAACCAACCTTTCAAACCCAGGCCCAACCGATTTCTTTCAAAGCCCAACCTGTGTTTGAACCTCAACCGATCCAATTCCAAAAGACCCTAATCGACATAAGCTCCCAACCGATTTCATCCCTACCAAATTTTGATCCCAACTTTAAACCATCATCCTCAACCTATCAACCAATTGTTGACCCAATGCCTAACCTGTCAAAGTCTGATATGGCAGAGGTGATGAATGAACTCTTTTCTGATTTTGAAAAAATTAAATGATGTTCATAAAGTTATGGCTGCTGATTTCAAAAGAATCTCTTCTGAAAATGACTCTCTCAAAAATAAAATAAAAATCTTGAAAGAAAATAAACAGGAGTCAGATCACTTGAGAAAAGAAAATCAAGATCTCACTGTTAGGCTCAATGTTTGTCTAAGTCAGATTGCTGATTTAGTTTCAAGAAACAATTCTCTTACCAAGACTATTGATTCTTACTCTAAATCAAAGGATGCTGTTGAGACAATTCTACAGGACCAAATGTCCTATAATGACCAATCTGGTTTAGGATTTAACTCCAGCAATAATGATAGCAAAGACAAGACATTCATTAAGCCTGTCTCTGAAAACTTGATGGATAAGTTTGATGATAGTTCATCTGATCTGCTGAAGAAAAGTACCACTCGTACTTTTGGTGCTGTTCCACTTACTTACCCCAAAGTGAAGGAACAGATCAAGGTCAAGAAGGTTGACAAGAACAAATCTCAATAGGCTAAGGTAGCTAATCCTAAGTTGGGACCCTATGTCCCACTTGGTGATGGTGACAAAAAAGTTGGTATTAACATTGCTGGTCAGGTTGTTGGTTTGGAAACCTCCATTAGTAAAGTAGCCCCAACCGGTCAAGGTGCAACCGGTCAGACACAGGTCATCGGCAATGCTCCTCCAACCGGTAAGGCTGCACTTACTGGTAAAGGAATTTTCAAACCCCAGCAACCTGCCAACAAAGGAAAAATCAACACCTTTGTGCCCAAAGTATTTGTTCATGCTCAAACTTCAGTACCTTCTGAAGCAATGGTCAAATTGAATATCAACTTACCTACCTCCTCTCAGCCTGTTTCAAATAAATGTGCAAATTGTGGATTGTCGGTCACAAGACTTACTCGCCTCTTGAAGCACCTATCTGGACCCACTGAGCCACAAATATCAAGTGGTGGCAAGGTGTGGCTGCCAAAGAGGAACTAACTCTTTGGATCCAAAAGAATAAGAGGGACCATAAGCTTATTGTTTCATTTCAGGAATGCTTAATGGCCTCAACCGATGCAAGTAAGGATATTTAGATTTCGGACAGTGGATGCTCACGGCATATGACTGGCCATGCTGATCTCCTTACTGATATTCAAGAAGCATCAGGTCCTCCATTTGTCTTCGGTGACAACGCTAAGGGTAAAATTGTAGGTCGTGGATCCATTATAAGAGGTACAATTACTGTACATAAGGTATCTGTTAATGCAGACTGTGGGTGTTACCACAGGTGCTATCACTGGCAGTTGGGTGTTACCCGAACTGTAATGAGTTGTAATTTAATAATTCTTTCCATATTATTTTATATCCTAATGTCTAATATTATTTGCAAGATATATGTGTTTTTTGGTCCATATTTCAGGTTAATATATGGTTGGATTAAATGCTAAAATCAAGGAAGAAGTTGTTGGAAGAGTTACACGTAAATAGGAGATTTACGAGTAACTATTGCTTGGTCCATATTATTTGATGAAGAAATAAAAACGTGGGAAGACCAAGTCATGGAGTTGTTGCTGATTAATTGAAGAGTACAATACCAAGAAAGCAAGAGAGTACAAGGTGATAAAGCATGGACTTGGGCTTCAAGAAATCGGTTGCTACATTCTAGGGAAGTTGGCGTATGAAGAGGAATTCAAGCCAAGAAATCTCTCCACTCCTCTCACACGATCTGAAGGTCCAAGGCTGTTATTTTGGAGTAGCCTCCAAGGCATTGAAGGCTATAAATAGGCTAGGTGTGTTTCATTTGAAGTAGGCCAAATATCAAACACACACACCATAGCACAAGAGAGACAAAGTTCTTTGGTTCACATATCCTTCCTCCCTTGTGATTCTAGCTTAAACACTGAGTGTTTAAGAGAGTGTTGGCTAAGGATAGGATTCGTTCTTTGTCTCATTTAGTTCCATAGAGCATTATCATTGTATTAGCAATAGGGAACTTTCGGCTTTGTAATTTTGCTATATTGATTATAAAGTCTTCGCCATCTAGGCACACTCAAGTTATATATTTATATAACTTGAGAAAATTATATCTTGTGTTATTTATTTCCGCTGCACAAAGTTTTTATAAACTATTTATTTTGGTGTGTGTGTCTTTGTCCGTCGGTGTGTTAACCAAGGTGTTGGGTAACATCTACGGTAACATCTCTTTCCGGTGAAGCCATTGACAATTTCAATTGGTATCGAGCAGTCACTTGACGATACTAAGTGCTTGGTCTAGGTGTCATGGCTTATGATCCGGCTAATCCTAATAATAAGCGTCTTCTGTGTTAGATGGGTCGAATTATTGTTATTGGAAGATCCGTCTACGCTCGCATATCAAATCAATTGATCTTCGAGCATGGCGATCTATAACAAATGGTTACTCCTTACCAATGTTACCTCTGATGAAGATGGTGACGTACAAGTCAAACTCCGAATCGAATGGAACATGGAAGAGATCAACCAAGCTAGTTTCAATGAAAAGGCACTTAATGCCATTTTTGAGTGGGTTGATATGCATATTTTCAAACTTATTCAAAAGCAGTTCCCTTGCAAAAGAAGCATGGGATATTTTACAACGTTTTTGTGAAGGTGATGGCGGTGTGCGTGAAACTAAGCTTAGGGGTCTTACTAGCGATTTGAAAGATTAAGGATGGGTGAAAATGAAACTATTCCTTCTTATTTTGAAAAATTATTTGATATTGCTAATGAGTGTCAATTGTTGGGTGAACCTTTTACCAACAAACAACTTGTCTCAAAAGCAATTAGAACCCTTCCTGAGCATTTTAATATGAAAGTTTCATCTATTGAAGAGGCTCACAATCTTGCAACTATGGATATCAATTCTTTAATGAGTATTTTGAAAAACTTTGAGTTAAATCTCTTAGATCAAAGTGAAGCATCTAAAGGGAAAAATGTT
Organism: Adenophora triphylla var. japonica; assembly: GCA_022495995.1. Taxonomy (NCBI): domain Eukaryota; kingdom Viridiplantae; phylum Streptophyta; class Magnoliopsida; order Asterales; family Campanulaceae; genus Adenophora; species Adenophora triphylla. The sequence continues at coordinate 10,220 of JAFEMH010004390.1, read as the reverse complement.
GTTTTGAAAACTCAAGCCTCGAGTTCTTTGGATGAAAACGAAGATGAGGTTTTTGAAGAAATTGATGAGAATGCTAGTGTTGCTTTACTTGCTAGAAAATACAATTCTATGGTTAGAAAGTATAACAATGAAAAAATGCAGGTGAAAGCAAAGGAGAAGCAAACCAAGGTCTATGATTCGATGCCAAAAAGGACTTTCCCATCTAACCCAAAGTTGAACCCAAGAAGAGCATCATCAGATCAGTTAAGGTCTGATCCAAAGCACATTGAATCACCATCTCAGGAGGTAGAATCTGATCAAACAACCATGTTTGTCACAGTAAGTAACACGGAAAAGGACAGTGTTACCCAAGGTGTTATCCAGTCTGAGATAACATCTGTGATCACACCCGACAGGTATGATGAATTATGTGATAATAATGCTGTTTGTTTTGTTAGCTCTTCTAACCCTGATACAGGAAGTACACAAGAGGATGAGCAGAGCAAAGATGATCTCATTTCCGGATTAAAAGACCTTTACGAGGCATTGCTCGTGGAATGGAAGAAAGAGAACAATTTGGTTAAGTCCTTAACCAAGAAGAATGAAGGACTCCAGGCCTATGTGACTCATATGGAGGTTCAAGCAACAAAGAGAGAAATCGAGCTTGAAAGAGTCAAGGGCAATTTGACTCTAGCCGAAATCACCTTGAAGAAGCTCAACCTTTGGATCTACCAAATTGGATGAGATCTTGAACTTGAGTACACCTCTCGGAAGCAGGTATTGGTTTTCAAGAATCTTTGAATAGTATTCTTTCTACTTTGTCTATGAATGATAATGAGAATTGTTTTGTTAAGGAGCGGTTTTTGACAAAGATTCTTCTTCAAAAGAACCATGTGACAAAGGGAAGGTGTGTCAATCTTGTCACACACCTGGACATTTTAAAAATAAATGCCATATTGTTTCGAAAAGCTGTCCAGTCCCTTGGTGTTACCTGAGGTGTTGCCCGGCACACAGGATAACACACCCAGTCAGAATGGTAAAAATTCAAAAAAGGTGTGGAAACCAAATGCTAATACTGAAATGTGATGTTGTGTACACTGTTGCTTTAAAAACAAATATTGAAGGTTCTTGGTACTTTGATAGTGGGTGTTCACGTCATATGACAGGAACAAAATTGTTTTTAAAAGACTATGAAACAATTCATGGGGGTAGTGTAACTTATGGTGGTGGGAGCAAGAGTAATATCATTGGGAGAGGGACACTAAATGTGTCTGGATTTCCAACCTTAAAGAATGTCTTACATGTTGATGGACTTGTAACTAATTTAATTAGTATTAGTCAACTTTGTGATGACAACTTAGAGGTGAAATTTAATAAAAATACTTGTGAAGTTTATGACAAGATTAACAATTGTGTAATGACAGGTACAAGATCTAGTGATAATTGTTATCTTGTTGAAGACAAGCAAGTATGCCATTCGGCAAAACTTGATAACACTACATTGTGGCATCAAAAGTTGGGACATGTTCACTTTCGTAACATAGAAAAGATTGTTAATCTAGATGCTGTCCAAGGCATTCCTAGTCTTGATCTTAAACAAAACATTGTTTGTGAGGATTGTCTCAAAGGGAAACAAACTCGTGTTACCCATGGTGCTGCCCAACACAATGAGCAACACACTGGTACTACACATTGTTTTCAACTCTTGCATATGGATCTAATGGGTCCACTTGAGATAGAAAGTTTTGGGGGCAAGAAATATACTTATGTTATTGTTGATGATTTTTCACGATTTACATGGGTTTATTTTTTAAGGGAAAAATCTGAGACTTTTGAAAAGTTCAAAATCTTGCACTCTAAGATCAAAAACATGTTTTGTGCTTCAATTTTTCGAATTAGGTCCGATCATGGGAGGGAATTTGAGAATGTTTCTTTTTCAAATTTTTGTGAAAGAAAAGGTATTCACCATGAATTTTCAGCCCCAAAAACACCTCAACAAAATGGGGTAGTTGAAAGGAAGAATAGGACTTTACTTGAAATGACTCGTGTGATGTTATTTTCAAAAAGAATTTCGAAAAGATTTTGGGCAGAGGCACTAAATACGGCTTGTCACACAGCCAATAGAATTTTTCTAAGACCCGGCACAACCATGACTCCATACGAAATTTTGAATGGTAGAAAACCAAAAGTTCATTATTTTCATGTCTTTGGTTGTGTGTGTTACATTCTCAATGATCGGGACTACTTAGCAAAATTGGACTCTAAGAGTGATAAGGCCATTTTTCTTGGTTATGCTTCAAATAGTCGTGCATATAGGGTATTTAATCTAAGGCTAAAAACCATCCAAGAATCCATGAATATTGTTTTTGATGATCACTCAAGTATTGCGGGAGAAAATGTTCAAGAGACACCCTTGGAGCCGTTGGAAGAAGTCGATCCAGAAGGTGTTACCACAGGTGTTACCACGAGTGCTAACAACGATAGTAACCACGAAACCGAGCAGGTGTTACCATTGATGAGATAACACCTCGAGATAGCATCGATTCCGATCCAGCAAATGAAGATCAAGAAGGAGTTGAAACAGGGGTTCACGAGAATGTGAGAAGAGATCCTCCACCTAGAATCGGTAGGAATCATCCTACAACCCAAGTAATTGGGGAGGTGAATGAGGGTGTACAAACAAGACGTATGAATTCCATTAGTGACCGTGACATGGTAAGGTATGTGTGCATGTCCACCACATACTCAAAGGTAACATACTCTTGTTTTACTTCATCCGTAGAACCTAAAAATGTGATTGAAGCTTTAAAAGATAATTTTTGGATTCAAGCAATGCAAGATGAACTTGATCAATTTGCTCGTAACAATGTTTGGTCTTTAGTACCCCGTCCCTCAAACACTAATGTTATTGGGACAAAATGGATTTTCAAAAATAAGACCGATGAGTATGGAAACATTGTTAGGAACAAGGCTCGTCTTGTGGCTCAAGGCTATACACAAGTGGAAGGTATTGACTATGACGAGACCTTTGCACTGTGGCTAGAATTGAGTCAATAAGACTTTATTGGCCATTGCTTGTTTTCTTAAAATCACATTGTTTCAAATGGACGTCAAAGCAGCCTTTTTAAATGGATACTTAGATGAGGAAGTTTTTGTTGAACAACCAAAAGGCTTTGAAGATCCATTTCAACCGGACCATGTGTATAGACTTGATAAAGCTCTTTATGGGTTGAAGCAAGCTCCACGTGCATGGTATGGTAGGTTAACTAGTTTTTTACTAGAATATGGTTTTACTAGAGGAGAAGCGAGATAGGACTTTATTCATTCTTAAACATGGAAAAGAACTTGTCGTGGTTCAAATCTATGTTGATGACATAGTATATGGCTCTACATCAAAAACTTGTTTAAATGATTTTGTAGAGGCTATGACATCAACATTTGAAATGAGCATGATGGGGAACTTAACTTCTTTCTAGGCATGCGGGTTAAGCAATCAAGTGAAGGGATTTTCATCTCCCAAAGCAAATATGCAAGGAACCTGGTGAAGAAGTTTGGGTTGGAAGGTTCGAAGAGCTCAAAAATTCCTATGGGCACTTCTCTCAAGATTGGAAAAGATCAAGTGGGAGAAGATGTTGATCCAACCCTATATCGTTCCATGATTGGTAGTCTCCTTTACCTTACTTCTAGTCGCCCTGATTTGATGTACAGTGTGTGTGTATGTGCTAGATATCAATCCAATCCTAAAGTGTCTCACCTAAATTCTGTGAAAAAGATCATTAAATATGTTTCTGGAACTAGTGATTTAGGGATTTGGTATAGTAAAGATACTAATACTAATTTAGTAGGCTTTAGTGACTCGGATTGGGCAGGGGATATGGATAGGGATGGCAAAAACCCGAAACCCGCCCCGAACCCAAAAAGACCCGCCCCTAATAGGCCGAGTTTGGGAAACAATTTTGAAAACCCGTCGGGTTTTTATAGGGTTCGGGTTTACCCCGCCCCGCCCCGAACCCGCCCCGATTAGGTATGAAATTACTTAAATATTCTTTTAGCTTTAATTCTTGTATAAAAACAAGGTGGTTATGTTAAAACTACTCTTTTGTTTGGATGGTTTAATCTGAGTTAGAATGTAGAGGTATGCAAGGAAGCACAACACCAAGAGCGGTGAATCGGCTTGAATTTGAAGAATAGATTTCATGAAGCTACTAGTGTACTCTTTCTTATGAATATTTAATGCTAGAGGAGCGGGAAACTAATAGTTATGTGAACTTAAATCCTTGCTTTTATTTTACCCTCCCCATACATTTTTCGACTTTCGGCATGAATTAAAGTATCATTTTGAAAAAAAAATAAAAAAAAAATAAAAAAATAGAGTGGTGTAATCGGGGCGGGGCGGGGCGGGCTCGGGTAAAGCAAATAACGGGTCGGGTCGGGTTCGGGTAATGGTGGATCCTTATAGGGGCGGGTTTGGGAAATGAAAAACCCGTCCCGAACCCGCCCCGTTGCCATCCCTAGATATGGATGATAGGAAAAGTACAAGTGGGGGATGTTTTTACTTGGGAAATAATTTAGTATCATGGTATAGTAGAAAACAAAATTGTGTTTCATTATCCACGGTGAATCGAGAATATGTAGCATTGGTAGTTGTTGTTCACAACTAATTTGGTTAAAACACATGCTTGATGATTATGGTCTTGATAGCAATATTTTGACCTTATACTGTGATAATTTGAGTGCTATTAATATTTCCAAAAATCCTGTACAACACTCGCGTACTAAACATATTGACATCCGTCATCATTTTTTAAGAGATATGGTAGATAAAAAGATAATAAATATAGAGCATATTGATACAAAGTATCAACTTGCTGATATTTTCACAAAACCCTTAGACCATGATAGATTCTCTAGTCTAAAGAGATCTCTTGGTCTTTGCATTCTCTAAAAATTGTCCTCTGTAGTAAGGTGTTACCATGGGTGCTGATAACACCTGGGGTAACACATGTATACTAGTGCATATTTTTGCTAGTTTGGTTTTATTCTCTCTGCTGTAAGGGTTCCCATAGTTACGTGAGCTATGAGAGTTCTCACGGCTGCACATCTTGACCTTTTGTTGTGGTAGGATAACACCCTGAATAACACACTTGATAAAACTCCCTTCATATGCTTAAAGTGACAAAGTCACTAATCTCTTTTGATAAATAAAAGGCAAGGACATTTTATCCATACTATTCTCTCGAGCTCGGGGCACGGTGTTCGCTGCAACGATGTACTCTTGCCAATGAGAATGTATGAAGTGATTTATGCTAAGTATTAGGGACATGGAGTTCGCTACTACAGTGTACCCTACTTGAAAGGCATAGATTACTTGGTCTTTACACTTGAAATAAAACTCGAAGCACGGAGCTCGTTACTACGATGCTTTCTTGTTTAAAGAAGTGTATTGATACGTGAGTAACAAGCAATGTACTTAAAAATATATATATAGGCCTATAATGCCTAAAGTGCATGAAAAATGCTCAGCTTGTTATGCACAAGTGTCTAAAAATGCTCAGCTTATTATGCCTCAAGTGTTTGAAACTGAATTTATTTATCAAGGGATTTTTATCATATGTGTTATCCTAAATGTTACCATCATTGCCATTAACATATTTGTATGTGCTATAATTTTTTATTTTTCTTTATTTTCGGTTTAGTTATTTAAGTTTTTAAACTTTGAAAGTCTTTTTATTGTTTAAGAGTTTTAAAAGTTTGAAAAAGTCTTTAACTAACCAATTTATCTTTGATAAACAACTCAAATAACTAAGTCCTAAAATCTAGGGATTTGATTTTCAAAAACCATATGGACTTGGTATATTTGTATTTGTTTATTATTTTTATTTTTAGTTTTATTTTCGGTTTATATATTTAAAAAATTAAAAATTAAAAAAAAAAAAATCTGAAATTAAAAAATAAATAAAAAAAAAATCAAAAATAAAAAAAAATATTTTTCAAAATAATGGCCAGATGTTAATCTTTTTGTGAGGGTTTTTGTATTTGATTTTTTCTTGTGGCCTAGAAAATAGGGGGAGTAAATTTTAATTGTAATTATTTTGTGTGGCTAGAAAAATAGGAGGAGGTTAATTAGGTGAGTAAAAATAGGTGGGATAAGTCTAATCAAATTAAAATCCTATCCTAATTTGAATTCCTATTTTTTCTCCCTATCTCTCTCTAAGCCAACGCCTCCTCCCCCTTCTCTCTCTAGGCGGTATATACTCCCTCCGTCACCGTCAATCTCTCTCTCAAATCTTCCAAAATCAAAACCTTCCTAAATTCCAAACCCTTCCTAAACCCTAGCCATGGCAACCGAGTCGAAAAGCAATCCGCCCCTTTGGAGGTCTCTCCGGGCGTTGGCTCAAGTGGTCCAAGCCAAATGGACACTTCGACCACCCCTCTCAATGTATCTCCGGCAATGACAATGTCGGTTGATGATCCTCCTTTGGTGACAACAATGGCGCAACCCATGCCCATTGTGACCTTACCACCTCTTCCACCCGTTCCATCAACCAAAAAGCCAAAAAGAAAAGCCATTGCTCACAAACCCTCGGCACAACCTGTCAAAAGAGGAGCTCAAGTAGGCTCACTGCAATGAGGCACAAAGGGACCTCAAAATCCAACACATCCTCCGATCTGTTGAAGTTTTACAGAAGAATCTTCTCTTGGTCTCTCCTCGGCTCATGTTTCGGATGAAGACTTTCATGCTGATGCGGAAAAGAGCCACTCTTTTGAGACTTTTGAAGATTGGGAGATTGATGAAGAAGAGCCCTTGTATGAAGTTAAGAAAAGAAACATTAAAGGCAAAAGCAAGTGAATTTCTTTGTCAAAGATGTTACCCGAGAAAGCAACACCCAAGGTAACATCCTCTGTTTCTAAAGCTTCAAAGTCTTCAATTAGTGAGTTTGCTTATTCCGAGTCCTACGATTTCCTTGAGAAAGAGTTTGATGACGTGAATACTGCTTTTCCAAAACCTTACTTCTCATTGGAGTTTTATCGAAAAGAAAATATGGAGTTTTGGTTAAGGCATAGTGACACGAAAATTCTCAAAGAAAAGCACATTGACGAGGTTGATTTCAAAAAGCATGGTATATTTCAGTTCTTGGAGGATAGAAATTTTTTGAAAGCTAACTTGCATCCTTCGAAATTTGTTGAAGCTATAGTCAAAAATTTCTATGCCAACCTTCATGCCAACCTAGATAATGAAAAGTCCGATCAATTTGGAAAGGTGTTTTTAAGGAACAGAATTTTTTCTATTACTCCTTCTTTGATCAACAAGACTTTAGGACTCCCAAATTTGGATGATGATGGTCCTATTGTTCATAAGGATGAAATTGCTAGGTTTATCTCTCATGATGTTGTGCATGAATGGCCCTCCAACCCTAATCCCAAAACCAAAGTTCATTTTCTTGCTTCCCGTCTCACTTCACTCTTTGCCGTGCTTCACAAGCTTTGCATATTTAATTGGGTTCCTACTTCTAATGAGCAATATGTGACATTGCAACAAGCTGAAATCTTGTATAAGTTAGGAAAAGAATCGAAGAGTGAACTTGGGTAGATTGATCTTCAAACATTTGGCTTCGTGGGGTAGAAGAAAAAGACATTACTATGTTTCCTTACCCTTCTTTAATCTTCCAAATTTTGAAATCTCAAAAATTGCCCATTGAAGAGTCGGATGAGTATACACCCGGTCTTGATCTCTATGCTATAGATTCCCAGTGACTAAGAAGAATACCAAGAGTGTGAGATACACAGGTGATCTTCCTTGGTCAAAGATAAACGAATTTGGGTCAAGTGATGCGGTTTTACGCTAAGGGTGTTACTCAATCTGTTATCCCAAATGTTACTCCGAAATCTCCAAGTTTTTCAGAGTACGAGATGCGGCTCATGTTTTTGCTAATGTATACAATTTGTTGGGGAATGCTTCACCAACAATACCAAAGACCATGATTTTGGCGTTTCTCCACAAACAAACTTCTACCATTTCCGAGATTGTGCAAGGTTGGACAAAGCTCAAGGAGATGCGATGAATTCATCCGGCGGGTTTCTTCCCAAAGCTGGGGAGTTGATAGTGCTTGATGGAGCTGGTCCAAGTGGTGGTGGTGTTGGAGATGCCGGTGGTCTTCGCTGCAGATGTTACTGATGGTGCTGACTTAGATGCTGGAGATGAAGAAGGGGATAAACAGGAGGAAGAAGAAGAAGCTGATGATGAACGAGAAGAGTGAGTACAATACATCGCCTGAAGGTTGATGTAGAAGAAGCTGATGATGAACGAGAAGAGTGAGTACAATACATCGCCTGAAGGTTGATGTTGCCGCTCTTATGGTGATGATATTTTTTGGTGGTTGAAAAACAATTTACTTTTATGTTTTTTTATTTGGAACATGTTTTAAATACTTTGGTGGTTTGTTTTATTTGCTTATGGTGCTTAAACTTTTAGGGTTGTTTTGAACATGGAGTAGCTTAGTAACTTTGATTTATCTTTGGTACTTTAGGTTACTAGTTAGTTGGAAAACTTATTTTGGAAAATATGTTTTGATAACTAGTATTTTTGTGATAAATCATTGTAGTTGTTAATGCCTTGATTATGGGGGAGTTGATAACTATGAAGTTGCTCTGGATGGCTAACAATATCTTGCAGGGATCAGCACTTTAGAGTTTGGAAAGAAATTATAAATTATGGGGAGATTGTTAATGCGGACCGTGGGTGTTACCACGGGTGCTATCACTGGCAGTTGGGTGTTACCCGAACTGTAATGAGTTGTAATTTAATAATTATTTCCATATTATTTTATATCCTAATGTCTAATATTATTTGCAAGATATATGTGTTTTTTGGTCCATATTTCAGGTTAATATATGGTTGGATTAAATGCTAAAATCAAGGAAGAAGTTGTTGGAAGAGTTACACGTAAATAGGAGATTTACGAGTAACTATTGCTTGGTCCATATTATTTGATGAAGAAATAAAAACGTGGGAAGACCAAGTCATGGAGTTGTTGCTGATTAATTGAAGAGTACAATACCAAGAAAGCAAGAGAGTACAAGGTGATAAAGCATGGACTTGGGCTTCAAGAAATCGGTTGCTACATTCTAGGGAAGTTGGCGTATGAAGAGGAATTCAAGCCAAGAAATCTCTCCACTCCTCTCACACGATCGAAGAGTCCAAGGCTGTTATTTTGGAGTAGCCTCCAAGGCATTGAAGGCTATAAATAGGCTAGGTGTGTTTCATTTGAAGTAGGCCAAATATCAAACACACACACCATAGCACAAGAGAGACAAAGTTCTTTGGTTCACATATCCTTCCTCCCTTGTGATTCTAGCTTAAACACTGAGTGTTTAAGAGAGTGTTGGCTAAGGATAGGATTCGTTCTTTGTCTCATTTAGTTCCATAGAGCATTATCATTGTATTAGCAATAGGGAACTTTCGGCTTTGTAATTTTGCTATATTGATTATAAAGTCTTCGCCATCTAGGCACACTCAAGTTATATATTTATATAACTTGAGAAAATTATATCTTGTGTTATTTATTTCCGCTGCACAAAGTTTTTATAAACTATTTATTTTGGTGTGTGTGTGCTGTCCGTCAGTGTGTTAACCAAGGTGTTGGGTAACATCTACGGTAACATCTCTTTCCAGTGAAGCCATTGACAATTTCAGTATCTTTGGTGGATGGTCTAAAACATAACCTTCTCTCCATATCACAATTTTTTTATAAAGGTATGCATTGTGTTTTTACTTCTTCCAACTGTTTTGTCAAAAACATTGCTACCGGAGAAACTCTTCTCACTGGACAAAGAAAAGGTAACATATATGCTATAAATTTAAATGCTATTTCTAGTGTTACTAATGTTTGTTTTTTAGCAAAGAACATCATTGAGAATTCATGGCTGTGGCACAAGAGACTCAGTCACTTGAACTTCAAATATCTATGCAAGCTAGCCAATGCAAATTTGGTCACCAGCTTACCTCAAGTGTCTGCTAATCATGGAAGGAAATTCAGAGCATGCTAGCTAGGAAAGCAACATTAAACATCATTCCAAAGCAAGCCTTGCATGTTGAAATTACCCGAATTTCGCGCGCGGCGAAAGCGGTTGTCTTTCACGGAGGGTTGGTGTCTGAGACCTCGCTTCATGGGAAGGAACAAAATGAGGAGTCGCCACGCGGTTTTTGTATTTTGAGCCCAAACGTTGAGAAACGGCTTTTG
>JAFEMH010004389.1:0-211812 GCA_022495995.1 Adenophora triphylla var. japonica | reverse complement strand
ACCTCCCTCTAGTCACTCTTCAATCACAAATCAAGGCGATAAAGACCAAAATACCCACGATTTGCAAGCCTGAGTCCGGTAGGACTCCTGTGCACATTTTACGAAATTGCCGTGCAGTGAGTCCTTCAAATTCTCAAATACCACAAAACCCCTGGATTCGGGCAAAGTCCGTCAGGACTCCTCTTGCATTTTCACCTATAAATAGAAATGTGCTGTCAAAGCGAAACGAAGAGCTTTTTACCCCAAAAATTCACCACCCACAAACTCGGCCCAAACGGTTTCCACCCCGCCAGAGCTTCCGTTACGTCTCGATTCGCGTGAAACCTTCGTATTTCGATCAAATCGCACCTTACTACTTGAAACAACCTTTGAATCACTTTCCGTGTCCGTACACACCTTCCGAGCCAAAGGAGTCGACCTAGCCATAGGTATAACTCCTCTCTCTAAATCTCTCGTTCGAGTCTCGGTTTACGCGCCAGTCGCTACAACCGTTTCGAACATCGTTATCGAAATGTAGACGCCTTCGTCTAACGGGGTCCGATACGTTTTAGCCTCGATCCTCTTCTCTTTAGTAAGAGAAGTAATCACGAGTTAAAACGGCGTTCCGAGCCCGTTCAGTTTACTTTTATTGTCATTTACCAATTCCGGATCGATCGATCCGTTGATCGTCATTTAATCTGTTATTTACAAATCCGAGCCGTTTGGCCTCGTTGATCGTCATTTACAAATCCGAGCCGATTGGCCTCGTTGATCGTCATTTACGAATCCGGATCGTTTGATTCCGTTGACAACCGCTTTAAATCTTGTCATTTACAAGTCAGGCCCGTTTGGATCGTGATAGTATTTACTTTTCAAGAGTCAGTCGCAACCCGATTCGTTGATCGCATATCATTTAATACGCATTTTCCGTAAAAATCGTTAACAATGTAATGCCCGGTTCAAAACCGGAGTTCGTCCGTCGAACTCTCTTTCAAAACAGCGACATGACGTTTGGCCTCCAAACGCTCATCTTGAAACTAAAAGCCGCCATTTGACACTTAAAATCATTTAATACGTTTTCCCGTAAAAATCGTTAACAATGACATTCGCCGGTTCAAAAAACCGGAGTTCGACCTGAACTCCTTTTCAAACTCAAAATCGACGTTTGCCACGCAAGCGCTCATTTCAAACTCAAAATCGGCGTTTGCCACGCAAACGCTCATTTCAAACTCAAAATCGAAGCGTTTGTCATTCAAACGCTCGTCTTTTCAAACAAAGTCACCTAATCAACGTTTGACATTCAAACCAAGATTAAGCTTGTCATTCAAGCCCCCATTTCAAAACACACACACACACACACACACACGATTTCGAGAAAGGTAGAAAGACTCGTCATGCGAGGCGTTTCGGGCGATCTCGTAATACTCTACAGAAACGTAACTTGACCTCAGAACCTAACAATCTACGGTACTAAAAAGCTTTTTACTCGTTTTCTTTGCCAATAAAAATGATCCCCCTTTTCAAAGCCTTTTCCTAAGTTTTTGCTACCAATAAAAACGACACCATTTTCAATAAGCCGTTTCTCAACGTTTGGGCTCAAAATACAAAAACCGCGTGGCGACTCCTCATTTTTTCCTTCCCATGAAGCGAGGTCTCAGACACCAACCCTCCGCGAAAGACAACCGCTTTCGCCGCGCGCGAAATCCGGGTAATTTCAATTGGCGACTCCGCTAGGGAAAAAGGATACTTTTTCAAAACTACCGTTGTTTTCTAAAAAGCCTTCCGTGGGTCAAACTTTCGTTTACCCTTCCTCGTTTTCGTGTGTGTGAGTTCCTTTAAACCTCGAACGGTTTTTGTTTCAAAGGCATTACATTGTCAACTTTTCAAAATCTTACCATGTTTGTGCATCCCCATTCATGTTTGATTTTCATCTTTGTCTTTTGAGCTGTGCATCATAAATTCTTTAAGACACATTACGAAAAAAATCTCTGTTTTACTCGGAAAAAGAATTTTAGTGACCGCACACTACGCGCACTTCTTTGCCTCGGAACACCGCACTTCACGTGCACTTCTTTGCCTCGGTACCTTTGCACACTACAACCCCTAACCGGGATGGCCTTATCGGTTGCACTCCGTTGGTGCGCGAGACACCTTTCGGGCGCGCGGGGTCGTCCCAAACATCCCATCCTAGCCCGTGTAAGCCATGCGCTCTTTGTGTCACACTTTGTCCAAGACCCAGGTTGGTTTTGGCTTAGCTCGTGTCATAAAGCCTAGTGTATGTTTTTTACGCCGGGCCCCGCTCAGTCAAGCTCGAGAGTTTGAGACCAAAGGTCGTTCCCGACCCGAAGTCTTGAGCTTTTCGGCCTTGACTTTGACGCGAGCTCTGTAGAAAAATATGCAGAAGGTTCAATGTGACGCCGTGTCACCAAACCTCGCCGTATGTATCGTGCCGGCCACAACTTGGCCAACGCTAAAAGCTAAGGTCTCTCGCACAAGCGAGTCGGGAAGGTCATGCCCAAATTTTGGCACGATCCGCCTTAACTTAAGGACGTTGACTTCGGCGTGGCCGTACGTCACACACGTTGAAAGTTTGCGTGATCGGCTAGCCTTAAGTTCACTTTTTCCTTTGTCGGTGGAACTCGCTTGCCTTATCGGACCTCGCTCGGGATAGTCCGTCTGAGAAAGATGATCTACAATGGAAACGAGGGGCTTATAAGCGTAGTGACGAGATCCGGCGATTAGAGCTCTAGGATTAGTTGCGAAAAAGAAGACTCGCTCTTTTCCAACCGATTAGGACTACGAGAAACGCGCTTTAAGTAAACATTAATCGGTAGCGCACATTGCACAAGCCCGAAAACCTTGAGCCAAATCCCCTTTTCCGAAGCCTAAACCCTTCCTTTCGTTCCCTGCGGCGAGCGAGAAAGTGGTTCGATTTCCGGGTCGGCGCCTTGCCGGGATCACCGTTACGGCGGCGTCGAGACAGGTTCTTCGGTTCCCTCGGTTCCCTCGGCGGAATTTCCGACATGTCTAGCTCAGAGAAATCGTGACGGGGAAGGACCCCGCCACCGTAACGAGATATGACATTGGAAGAAGCCATCGGGCTTGTGAGGTTCACGAGGCGAAGAAGATCGGCGGGAATTTCGTGGTACGGCTTACGAATGAGCGTGGTATAGCGGCTATCCCCGGTCGAGACGGTACTTTTGTCTGGTCGAGGATGACGATTCCCGAAACCAGTTCACCAAACCTTCAATCGGGTTCCTCCCCCGCCAACTTACGGGATGCCTTCCAACCAAGGAAGCAGTAGGCCTAGGCTCCATGTTGCCACCTCTCGGGGCAACCACTGTCATTTTTGGCCGGCCAGTGCTACTCCTATCACTCAATATCACCGGCGCACCGTGGACCATCTCGGGATGCCAATATCCCTCAATACCCTCCCGGGTTCGTCCCGTTGCCTATACACGAATCCACTAAACACGGGACAAACCCCGATACGGTTCGAGAAAAGGCTCCCGTATATCCACATATATCAAGCCTTCCACCTCCAATCACTACCGCTCACGTGGTAGCACCGCGCCGAGCCTCACGGTCCACCCTTGGACCCGACCTTAGCACGGATGGTCGAGCGAGATGAAAGACACAGAAAGCCACCATGGCGGCTCAAAGCGAGGAAACGCTCAAATCCACGAGATCAGGGAATGGTCACGCCTCTCCCTGCCAAGTTCGAGAATGCGGAGATGGACCGATTCGACGGAACCGAATGTCCTCAAACGCACGTCGATACCTACGTTCTCGGCATGAGAGCAAAAGGAGCAACCCTCCGGCCAAATGGCCGACCACTTCCGGCATACGCTCAAAAGTTCGGCGTTACGATGGTTTCGAGGTCGAGCACTGCGGATCGCCACACACAGGAGCAGATTAGTAACATCTTCTGGGCAGTACAGATCCAACTTAGAGTGGGAAACAAGTCGTGAGGACTTAATCACCGCTGAGCGAAGCGGATGAAAGTGTTGGGGAATTCTACAAGAGGTGGGTGGAAACTCTCAGAGATCATGGAGCCGCTCTCAGACGAACGGATGCGGATCTTCAAGTCACCTTAAGGCCGTCCATCGAGAACTCTCATCGAGTCACAATTTCTTCCCGAGATCTCGGGCCATGGTCAATGCCGGCTCACGGTTCGAGAAGGATCTCAAGGAAAAGTTGGCTCTTTGCACGGCCATACGAGATACCGCTCGGCGGTTGCATTCAATCCCGCAGGCCCCGGCAAAGGGAAAGATACGTCTGTCGACTACGTCCATCGGGGACAGCGGTCGGGTAACGAAACCCGGTCCCACAAAGCAACAATTCTACTCGAAGCGGCTGTAGTACACTTCGACAAGTTGGACATGCCGGCTGAGCAAGATCTTTGGAAGGGTTAATCAAGGAGGGTCTCCTTAAACCCGTTGCCAATTACAAACCCAAGAATCCCGTAGCCAATGCGGACAAGAGCAAATCTTGCGCCTTCCATCGGTATCACGGCCATACCGCGACAAGCTGTTTGGGGTTACGATACGAAATCCGAACTTGATAGAAGAAGGCAAGTTGGAGCGCCCCGTGGGCCCAATACGGTCGGGAATCCTTTTCCGAACAATAACGGCGTGAATTCCATTGAGTGGGTGCCCAAGAAGAGTGCCACGAACCGGTTTCTCCGCCTCTTTCATTGGATCCTCCTCTAATGTCCACATCGGCTACGATGTTTGTGACTCACTTTGCACAGTACGAGTCTGAAAGCTGTAGGAGCAATCCTCAGAAAACAAAAGAAGAAATCCTCTCAGCGGCAGGCGAGAGAAAGATACGAAGGCTGGGGATACCGGTGTAGGTACACTCGGAGAACCTTGGGAGGTTCGACTACTACGTCTTGTACTCCGGCCAGTCCTCCTTGCCTCCGAGGCCATGCGGCTTTAGAGCAAACGGGGGTGGGAAAGCCGAAAAGTCCCAGCGAAACGAGTCGAGACCACAGGACAGGAATACCTCGAGATCTTGGTAATCTTCTTGCCGGTCGAAGCCTAACCCCGCGGGATCGGCCAAGATTCAATTTGTCCGGCTTAGAGCTCGGACCGGTAAAGGAAGATCAAAGTCGGCTTGGCACTCGCACTCGATCAATGTGCTAACCAAGGGCGGCAACCGCCACGGCGGCCTCAAACACGCTCCCGAGGAGTTCAGCCAAAGGCTTTACCTCGCAAGAGGAAGACGAGGAAACGGATGGGTGGATGACTCTCCTTCTACGGATAGAGGCGAGATCTACGACTCCGTACGTATGGCGGTATGATCACGTTACGTGACGAAGACCTACCGAGAGATGCCTCGGGGCACAACGAAGCTACGTACATCACTCTCAAACTCAACACCATATCACTCCCGGAGTATTGGTAGATAACGGGTCAGCGCGTTAATGTTCTCCCTCTCGGCATGATGCGAGCCCTCCGTATCAATGAAAGCCACTGATTCCGTCGGCTCGGACTATCGAGGCCTACGACGGCTCGTCTCGTCCCATCACAGGGGACGGTGACTCTGGAACTACGGTTCGAAACCCCAAATGGTGCCGGCAAAATTCCACGTGATGGACATTCCATCAGAGTTCACGGCTCTTTTGGGACGCCCTTGGCTACACCACATGAAAGCCATAGCTTCCACTCTCCATCGGTGTGTTAAGTTCATTAACCGGCGGGGAGATCTCGAAGTCATCAGGGGATAGTTTCCTCATAGGGAATGAAGCCGAGACAGGTAGCCAAGCGTGTCCGCACTCGAGCGCGGGGTTACCTCCTTCGAATCAACGAGGGACTATCGGGGCAAATCTCATCGAGAATCCCTCGAGTCAGGAGATGCTAACTATGTAAACGTACTCGAGCGGGCGAGACCACAGACGATCCGATACATCAAGTTCAGCTGTCGTTTCCAACATTTGGAGCGGGTGGAAGGAAACGGCGAATATCGCCATGATGCGGGCACATAAACCCGTCTCCAATCGGAGGTTCGTCGGCATTCTCCAAACCAACTCTGGCCCCGCAGTGAAGAGATCTTTGTGATAAAGGTCAACAAGCACCGCCATTCTCGTGATGAATGCATGGAAGTCGTATGGGATGTCCTCCACGAGGAACTACCCGCTGTACCCCTCTTCTCCAACGAAGAGCACGATGTTTTCCTATTTGCTCGGCAACGCAACCGGACGCAATACGTCCCTACGTTTGGATTGAGCCGTCGAGATGACGACGAATCGGGACTCTCCGGAGTCGAGGACGCGGCGGACCAGCGGGCGGACCTCTGCATTCACATGCTCGGTTTTGAGGACGGAACTCCTTCCGATCAGGTCACCTACGACCAAGGTTCCAATACCATGGAAATTGTCAAGCTCAGCGTCCGGTACAGGCGGCTATCCAACAATTGGAAGTTCTTGGTTGACACGACGAAGAATCCCTACGATCAAGTGGGCGACGGCGACTTCGTCAACATCATCTATTCCGAGATATCCCGATGATACCAAGGATCCGGTCCTTATCGTCGGTCTGCAATACCAGGTCACCCTCGACGGCCCTTTGCTCATGGTAAACGAGGCCACTGGCCAAGCGAGCTCGAGCTCATCACTGCTTCAAGTACCGGCCCGGTGGCAACCGGCCCGTGCCGTCGGTCAAGCTTATACCCTCAAGCGCCGCCAAGGCCAGGGCAACGGCGAAGGAGACCAAGCTCCTCACCTGCTACAAGTCGAGATCAACCTCGGGAACGCTTGGCGGCCGCCCAGAAAACATACGCGAAAGTCTTCCCCGCAAGGCGAGTCGGCTTCCGACATAGGAAATGACCACCTCGGCATCAACATGCTCCGGTTCGATTCTACTCCCGGCCGTCACGGCCGGATTGAGACATCACGCGGTCATTGCTAGCTCGATAGACTTGGCGATCGAGCGAGATCACGAGGCGTCAACATTGCGGGAATTCAATACCCCCGTGGGGTCAATCAACGAGATATGGGCAAATTTCTTGGTAATCGAGATCAAGGAAGGCCGCATGGAATGTCGGTCCGACTTCCTTCGTCAACGTAATCCAAGTGTTTCCGCCATTCGGCGATTTGAATGTAATCACGGTTACGGACACTAGTCGGATGATGCGCGCCTACGGAGGCTGCTTAGCTCTCGCAAGGAAAGCCCTCATGGAACTAGCCGCTCAAGAAAGTCGTCTTTGGGACGAAGACCAAGCTCGAAAGACCTACGGGGACCAAGCCCTTAAAGTGTCACGGGCGGCTTAGACGAGAAAGCTAGAGGCCACTCTAGACCGGTTCGACCTCAAGAGTTTTGCTCATGGCAACTTCCACGACTACCGTCTGTTCTCATCCAACCCCCTACGCCGAGCGAGGGTGGTCAACGGTCCCGATGACCTAGGAGATGGAACGACACGGCGACGAATCCCGGCGCTTACCTTCGGGGAAAGCAAGTTCTCTGTGAAAGCGACGACGAAGACGATGAAACCATTCTCTTCCAAGCCGGGCATGAAGTCAACAAAACCGGACTCCCGAGGGTCTGGGAGGATGGGAACGGATCATTTCCGCACTCAAATTGAAAGGCCAACTCGGGGAGGAAGGTCTATTTAAAAACAAGAGGAAGATGGAAATTCGTCTCGAGCAACTACTCGGGAAATTCCACGACCGAGGCATTCGTTTACGAAACGATCAGCGGGACGGCAACCGGTCACATGGGCGAGATGTTCGGGAAGCCGTGTACTCACCTTCCGACATACCCGCCACTCGAGATAAAGCAAAGGAGAAAGCTCTCCCGATGGAGGTTTACCTAGGCGCCGCACGCAGTTCAAAGAAGCAACTGGCTATTCTCACATGGGAAGAAACGCGAGCGCTAACTCTCGACGCGAGCTCCATTGCAAGAAGGTTGATCTGGGCCCGGAGTGGAGGAAAACTAGCAAACCACGAGTATCGCCGGACCCAACTCGAGAATGCCTGAGTATGCTCGGCAAGAAGGAAAGGAACGCGATATACCGTGAAGAGATCAAGGAGACCGTTCGCTTAAGCCGAGAACTCTCCCGGCCTCCCGGAGGGTCAGGCGCACGGTTCGGTTCGAGGCAACCCTTTGTTGTGCGCGACATTCGAACGGCTACGTCAAGCGTAGGCTACCTCCCGCGAGGCATCCAAGCCGGTATCCTTGGACGAGAATCCGTCAAGGCTGCCGAAGCTCCCGGGAATTCATCCACCATCAATGAGTTGAGGAAGACATATGGCCCTATGCTACGAGGAATCCTCCTCTAACTATGGCTCAACTCGGAGCGGCTGTTCGAAGGGACCAAACACGATGTCGGCGTTCTAACCCGATCGGGTCAAATCCATGCATTACCACCTAAGGCCACCAAAAAGCCGACGGAGCCGAGTGCAATCCGGCCGGCCAGAAGACGCAAATTCCTTGAAAGAGGACCCGATCCTCACTCGGCTCAAGCGGACTCGGGCGAACATTTCCCTTTGGTCTCTGCTCACCTCTTCATATCCTCACAAGCTCAAGCTAGAGGAAAGCTGGCCCGTACCATGGTCCCAGTGGGCGCAACCCCGAGATGAAGTCATTCGAGATGATCGGCAACATCCAGCTATGGCAACATTATCACCTTCCGATTTGGACCTTCCAAAATTTGGGGCTGATCACAATGAGCCGCTCTACATCACGATCCCGGTGGACGAGCGTCGCCTTCCGCGTGTTGGTAGACGGAGGTTACGGAATGAATGTCTTGCCCGCCAAGATGATGGACTGCTTGACATCAAGCCCGCGAGATCTTAAGCCTTGAGTCCACCTTTGTCGAGGCCTATGACTCTACTTCCCGTACGGTTCTCGGGGTTGCTACTCTTAACATACGGTTCGGCAAGCGGATGATCCCCACCGAATTCCAAGTATTGGACATTCCAATCACTTTCACGGCCATCTGGGCGTCCTGGCTGCATCAAATCAATGGCGTGGCATCCACCCTTCATCGGTGCCTCAAGTTCATGCAAGGCAACGGCTAACCACGAGTCTACGGCGACGGCGTCACCGCAGGGGACCGGCACCAACGACATTCCGGTGTTAGAAATCAAGCATAGTGACGACATGCCATTAGCGGATTCACTGCGGAGACCTCCAAGATCCAAATATGCAACGTGGACCTTCATTTGTCTCACGACAGATTCCTCTGCCATGAGGATGATGAAACTCATGAACTTCATCCCGGGGCGGGGCTCGGCAAAGGCTGCAAGGCCAACACCAAGTCATTGAAGTCAAGGACCACACCACGGTCCGGGGGCTTGGCTACGTGCCAACAGGGCGACATCAAGGAAGACAAAAGGCTCGCCGCACCAAGCGGCGGCCCGCAAAGGGAACCTCAGACGGCACACCCAATCTCCGGCCTTACGGCTTTGACCTCGCTCATTACTTCACGAGGAACCGACAATGAAGCGAGGGACCGACGAGGAACGGCGAGGGGACCGAGCAAACGGCGAAGCTGAGGGGCCACGGCGGCACGAGCAGGCGGGGACCGGCGGTGGAACTGATGAAGATGAGAAAGAAGCGGGGATAGTCGGTACGAGACTACGGGAAGAATGGAACAGCTAGCACGGGACCTCAAGCGTTTGAGAGGACTCAAAGCTAATCCGATAAGGGAGCGTTCCTCGACGTCACGGCTCTACTGGACCAAGTGCCACCACGAGTCCGGCATGAGTACACATTCAAGGGAATCCCAGAGACTTGGAGGAGCAACTCAAGGTACTCTCCATGGGAAGCAGTTGTTCGGATTAGCCACGAGGCCACATTCGAGACAGTAAGTCCAAAGCGAAGGAACCGAGTTCATAGAAGACGCTCTCGGTGGACCGGCTCTACGAGTCTGTTTGAAGAAGTCATGGAGTTGCCAAACTTGATCGGCGGGAGCTCAGACAACGGCATGATCGCCATGATAGGGACGGCGAAGCCAAGCCTCTCGATCCCGCACCCTCATCAAGCATCCAGCAATGCAGCTGAAGAATTGGGTAACTTTCACCGGACGAAGGGCAAGCCGGGCGGAATTGGAAGACAAGGCGGGCCCGCACCCACATCTCCCTAAACCCGGTCTCAAACCCTGCGAGTCGGTCCTTGTCGAGTCCAGTCCTCTAAGTCATCCAAGCGGCCTTACGCCAGGAGGACTATAATGTTGTAGCCAATCATGTATTCCCGTTCTTGTCTAATGAAAAGTCGAACCTTTCGGAGTATCCTCTCATTGCCACTTTAACAAGCGATAAGTTAACAAACAACTTAAAAGACGTTAATAATTCAATTGATAAAGAAGCGAGACACATTAAACGAACAATACATTAAGGAAGTTCTCGAGCGTGTAGTTGACCAAGAGGACAATAGGGCCCAAGCTGCCGAAGAGGTTATGACCAAAGTGAACACAGGGTCGGTGCAAGAGCCTAAAGAGACACAAGTGGGCGGTTTCTTCGCCGATGCGAAAAAGAAGCCACGATAAGCCTCCTCGGGAGTATGTTGACGTGTTCGCTGGTCATACCGGGACATGCCGGGACTCGATCCCTCAATCGTGGAGCACGAGAATTCCCCTGGATCCCGAATCCAAGCACTGTCAAACAGAAGGCTGCGCAAGATCAAGCAGTGGTCCTTGCAAGTTAAAGAAGAAATTGAGAAAATGCTCCGAGTTGGTTTCATCGAGTGATTGAGTACCCGACTTGGCTCTCCAACATCGTGACGGTCACCAAGGCCAATGGAAAGGTCGGATCTTTGTGTGGATTTCCGGGATCTCAACAAGGCCAGCCCTAAAGATGATTTCCCATTTGCCTAACATCGACATCTTTGAGTCGACACCACGGCAAATTTCGAAGTAAAGTCCTTCGTGGACGGGTTATTTGGATACAACGGATCAAAATGTCCGAGGAGGATCAAGCCAAGGCGCCTTCACCACTCCATGGGGGACATACGTTACACGGTCATGCCGTTCGGTCGAAGAACGGCGGGGCTACTTACCGGCGGTGCAGCGACCCTCTTCCATGACATGATTCACAAAGAAATCGAAGTATATGTCGACGACATGATCATCCACTCGAGGGATCGGACATGCGGCACATGACGAGATGCGAGAAAGTTCTTCAACAGGACTCGAAAGCACTCCATGAGGCTAAACCCGGCAAAGTGCACCTTCGGCGTCAAGCGCGGCAAGGTCTTGGGGTACATGGTTACGAGAAAGAGGTATCGAAGCCGATCCCAGGAAAATCAAGGCCATCATCGACATGAAGCCGCCTCAAACCACGACGAAGTGAAGAGCTTCATGGGAAGACTTGATACATCGGTCGCTTCATCAACCGGTTGACATCTCTCTGCGAGCCCATGTTCAAGCGATGAAAAAGAATGCCGACATCAAATGGGACTCCGAGTGCCAAACAACTTTTGAAAAGATCAAGACCTACTTGGTTAATCCCCCAATTACGTGCCCGCCACATGAAGACAAGCCACTACTCTGTATCGACGGTAACGAGACAAGTCAATCGGAGCAATGCGGCACAAGAACGAGAAAGATTCCAAGGTTGAGCATGCAATCTACTTCGTAAGCCGGAAGCTTCAAGGAAGTGAACTCGGCTACTCAGCATCGAGAGAAAACTTGTACCGCCTTGGTATGGGTAGTCGGGAAAGCTGAAACACTACATGCGGTCGCATTCGGTGCTCCTGGTCTCCAAAGTGGACCCGTCCGATATCTCTTTGACAAGCCATCCTGTCAATGCGGCTAGCCAAGTGGTCATTCTTCTGGCTGAGTTCGACATCAAGTACATGATCGAGAAAATCAACATAGGGCGAGTAATGGCGAGATCAGTGGCCGACTTCCCAAGCAGTGAACCTAAGGGTCTGATCCGCAATTTCCGGACGACGAAATCTTTTCACTTGACGGCGCAAACCGGCGCAACTCTTCTTCGATGGGGCAGCCAACAAGAAGGGAATGGCATTGGAATGCTCTTTGTCGATCCCAGGGACGAGCATACTCCCATAGCCATCAAGGCCGAATTATGAAGCGACCAACAATGCGGCGAGAATCTGGCTTGTGCGGCGGGTTTGGAAGCCGCCCTCGGCGCAACATCTCGAGCTGGATATATATGGAGACTCGGCATTGATCATCAATCAAGTATCCAACAAATGGAAGACGGTAGATTACGGCCTTCGAAGTACCACGCGTACATGGAAGAGCTCATTGCTCGGTTCAAGGACATCTCTTTTCACTATTTGCCAAGAGAGGCAGAACCGCTTCGCGGGCGCCCGGCAACCCTCACCTCTCTTGTCGAAATTCCCGATGGGAAAGCGGTAAAACCCCTCGAGAATAGGCGGACGGGAAACACACGCCTATTCTTTGTGAGATCGAAAAAAGAAAAGAAACGATCGACGAACCACGGTACAATCAGATTTACCGGTACCTCCAAAGCGGAGAATATTCCTTCACAAATGAAGATGGAAAATACAAAGAAGGGATCAAAGCCAAAAACATGATGGCATTAAAGCACGGCATCCCACTTCGTCGTGCAGGGGTATGTTGTACAAGAAGCGCCACCAAGAGGCCACTCCTTCGGTGTGTAAACAAAGAAAAAGCCAACGAGCTAATGAACGAAGTTCACAACGGAACTGCGGTCCGCACATGAACCCAGAGCATTGACACGAGATCATTCTCCGTATGGGATACTCTTGGTATCAATGGAAACTGAATGCATCCAGTTCGTCCGAAGCTGTGACAAATGTCAACGGTTCTCCAATCTCAATCACATTCCTCCACAAGAACTCTATTGCATGACTACGCCATGGCCTTTCGCCACATGGGGAATCGACGTCATCGGCAAGATCACTCCTCCAGGGAGCAATGGTCACGAGTTCATTTTAGTCGCAGTCGACTACTTCACCAAATGGGTAGAAGCCAGATCGTACAAGGTACTGAATTCTAAGAAGGTGGCCGAGTTCATCCGAGAGAACATCATGTGCCGATACGGAGTGCCCAACGAGATCATATCCGACAATGGGTATTAATAGCGACCTTTCACGGTCCGATTTCAATCCTTAATCGCGATCTTTCACGGTCCAATTTCAATCCTCAATCGCGACCATTCACGGTCCGATTCCAATCCTCAATCGCGACCTTTCACGGTCAGATTCCAATCCTCAATCGCGACCTTTCACGGTCAGATTCCAATCCTCAATCGCGACCTTTCACGGTCCGATTCCAATCCTCAACCGCGACTTTTCACGGTCCGATTCCAATCCTCAATCGTGACCTTTCACGGTCCGATTCCAATCCTCAATCGCGACCTTTCACGGTCCGATTTCAATCCTCAATCGCGACCTTTCACGGTCCGATTTCAAGTCTCAATCGCGACCTTTCACGGTCCGATTTCAATCCTCAATAGCGACCTTTCACGGTCCGATTTCAAGTCTCAATCGCGACCTTTCACGGTCCTATTTCAAGTCTCAATCGCGACCTTTCACGGTCCGATTTCAATCCTTAATCGCGACCTTTCACGGTCCGATTTCAATCCTCAATCGTGACCTTTCACGGTCCGATTTCAATCCTCAATCGCGACCTTTCACGGTCCGATTTCAATCCTCAATCGCGACCTTTCACGGTCCGATTCCAATCCTCAATCGCGACCTTTCACGGTCCGATTCCAATCCTTAATCGCGACCTTTCACGGTCCGATTCCAATCCTTAATCGCGACCTTTCACGGTCCGATTTCAATCCTCAATCGCGACCTTTCACGGTCCGATTCCAATCCTTAATCGCGACCTTTCACGGTCCGATTCCAATCCTGTCGCGACCTTTCACGGTCCGATTTCAATCACTTAATCGCGACCTTTCACGGTCCGATTCCAATCACTTAATCGCGACCTTTCACGGTCCGATTCCAATCCTTAATCGCGACCTTTCACGGTCCGATTTCAATCCTCAATCGCGACCTTTCACGGTCCGATTCCAATCCTTAATCGCGACCTTTCACGGTCCGATTCCAATCCTCAATCGCGACCTTTCACGGTCCGATTTCAATCCTCAATCGCGACCTTCCACGGTCCGATTTCAATCCTTAATCGCGACCTTTCACGGTCCGATTTCAAATAGTCAATCCCGACCTTCGCGGTCCGACCTCCACTCTCCTATCGAGACCTTCGCCGTTCCACTTCACCGGCAACAGCAATAAGCCCGAACCCCAAGGCACGAACACCTTGCAACAATCCCTCTTCGGCCATCCTCGTAAGCCCGAACCCCTTTTCACTTCAGCAAGTGAACATTCATCTCCCCGGCCGCCAGTCGTAAGCCCGACCATTCCACCTCAGCGACCATCAAGGTAAGCCCGCACAACAATCCCTCTTCGGCCATCAAGGTAAGCCCGAATGCTCATCCCCAGCAGGATTCTAAAGAAGAAATGTCGATCCCACCGTGTTGTTAATAACGCCAGTTTAACACAACCGTTCCCCTCATTGCTACCTCATCCTCAGCAGGATAAACCTGGCAACAGCAATAAGCCCAGTACCCAAGGCACGAACGCCCTCGTCAGCATCGAAACTCCGGTTTGAGGCGCCATACGCCCTCGAAGGTTTCAGAAGTCCCAGGTTCAGACGCCTCCCAACAGTCTCCATTCAGGTACAGGTACCTCGCGAATGGTCTCATTCAGGTTTAGACGCCTCCTAACATGTCTCGCTCAGGTCAAGGTCCCCATGCGCGGCCCTTGCCCCCTTTCGAACTACGATCGGCTTGATTCCCGCTCGGGATACGTAGGAATCCTTTTCGCTAAGGGTCCAGCCAGCAGACCGCCCAGGTCTCTTTCAAAGTAAGGCATCCCGATTTGGATCCTTATCTTTTTCAACGACCCCACCTCCTTCGGAGGAGACGTCGGCGAGGGCTAAGCTGTAAGTACCCAAATCCGGATCATCCAAATCCGTCGAGAAAGTTAACCGAAATCCGTTAAGCTGGCGCTCCGGAGTTAACCGGAACTCGTTAAACTCCCGTTCTTAGTGCCCAGCGTGACGTCCCGGGATTGCCCTGTGCATCCCGACGTTGAACCATACTTAACACGTGTCATCACACGTAAAAGTATGGCTTTCCCTAAAAAACGCATTTTCTGGCACTTTCCGGGGGCATTTCGGACATTTTCCGGACTGTTATTTTAAAAAACGGACAAAACCGGGATCGGGGAACGAATTCCCATAAGGCTGGTGACTCAGAGGGCACGTGGCAGCCATGCCACCTCCCTCTAGTCACTCTTCAATCACAAATCAAGGCCAAAAGACCAAAATACCCCTGATTTGCAAGCCAAGTCCGGCCGGACTTCCTGTGCACATTTTCTGAAATTGCCAGCAAGTCCTTCAAATTCTCAAAATACCACAAAACCCCCTGGATTCAGGCAAAGTCCGTCCGGACTCCTACTGCTTTTTTCACCTATAAATAGAAATGGCTGTCAAAGCCAAAGAGAGAGGATTTTTACACCAAAAAATCACCACCCCCTCGGCCCAAACTGGTTTCCACCCCTTTCGAGCTTCCATTCTGTCTCAATTCGCGTGAAACCTTCGTATTTCGATCAAATACGCACCTTACTACTCCGAAACAACCTTTCGAATCACTTTCCGTGTCCCGTACACACCTCCCGAGCCAAAGGAGTCGACCCTAGCCATAGGTATAACTCCCTCTCTCTAAATCTCTCGTTCCGTCTCGGTTTACGCTCCAGTCGCTACAACCGTTTCGAACGTCGTTACTGAAATGTAGACGCCTCCGTCTAACGGGATCCGATACGTTTTAGCCCCTCGATCCTCTTCTCTTCCCGTAAGAGAAGTAATCACGGGTTAAAACGGCGTTCCGACCCCGTTCCGTTTACTTTTATCGTCATTTACCAATTCCGGATCGATCGATCCGTTGATCGTCATTTAATATCTGTCATTTACAAATCCGAGCCGTTTGGCCTCGTTGATCGTCATTTACAAATCCGAGCCGTTTGGCCTCGTTGATCGTCATTTACGAATCCGGATCGTTTGATTCCGTTGATACCGCACTTTAAATACTGTCATTTACAAGTCCGACCCGTTTGGATCGTGATAGTATTTACTTTTCAAAGTCCGAGTCGAACCCGATTCGTTGATCGCATATCATTTAATACGCATTTTTCCCGTAAAAATCGTTAATAATGTAATGCCCGGTTCAAAACCGGAGTTCATCCGTCGAACTCTCTTTCAAAAAACGCGCGATATGATGTTTGGCCTCCAAACGCTCATCTTCAAACTAAAAGCCGCCATTTGACACTCAAAATCATTTAATACGCATTTTTACCGCAAAAATCGTTAACAATGACTCGCCCGGTTCAAAAAACCGGAGTTCGACCTTCGAACTCCTTTTCAAACTCAAAGTCGACGTTTGCCACGCAAACGCTCATTTCAAACTCAAAATCGACGTTTGCCACGCAAACGCTCATTTCAAACTCAAAGTCGATGTTTGCCACGCAAACGCTCATTTCGAACTCAAAATCGACCTTTGTCATTCAAACGCTCGTCTTTTCAAACAAAGTCACCTAATCAACGTTTGACATTCAAACCAAGATTAAGCTTGTCATTCAAGCCCCCATTTCAAAAGACACACAAACACGATTTCGAGAAAGGTAGAAAGACTCGTCATGCGAGGCGTTTCGGGCGATCTCGTCATACTCTACCCGAAACGTAACGTGACCTCCGAACCTAACAATCTCTGGTACTAAAAAGCTTTTTACTCGTTTTTGCTGCCAATAAAAATGATCCCCCTTTTCAAAGCCTTTTCCAAAGTTTTTGCTACCAATAAAAACGACACCATTTTCAATAGTCGTTTCTCTACGTTTGGGCTCAAAATACAAAAACCGCGTGGCGACTCCTCATTTTTTCCTTCCCATGAAGCGAGGTCTCAGACACCAACCCCCCGCGAAAGACAACCGCGTTTCGCGCCCCCCGCGCGGAATCTCAGGTAATTTCACATTTGTCGTGCTTGCTTTTTCTTTCTTTGCATCCCATTGCATATTACATCTTGGGAATTGTGCATACTCTGTAAGCTGAACAGGAAGCCTTCTGAAGCTAAAAGGTGCCTAAAATGTTCGGGGAGCAACCTGAAACTGAAAAGGATTGGAACCTGGAAAATTGATCCATGCAGCCGCACGCCTCGGATTCCAGCCGGGCGGCCTCATTTGCAATTCCACCAGGACAGATTTGAGGTTAATCTGGCAGCTTAGGAACGATGGGGCTATTCAGTTCCAAAGCTGACCAGGCTCCAAAAAATTTACGTGCCTTATCTGTTGCATTTTCCCCCGTCCCGAAAAATCATTCCTTTTAAAACACATTTCTGAAAATCTCTGTTTTAACTCAAAAAGGAACATTTTTTAGGAGACCGCACACTACGCGCACCTTATATATCCTGTACACTTTGCATGCACGTCCCTTTAGCCCGGGGTGGTTGTTCAGTTGCAGTCACGGACAGCCTTACGATGCTCCCGGGCACGCACGGAATCACCACAAACTGCCCATGGCAGCCAGTGTCGACCAATGCACAGTCTGTGTCACACGTTTCAAAAAACCGTGACTTTTTTGGTTGGTTTTTGGTTTAGTCCGTGTCATATAGCCCATTTGCATACCCCCGTAAAGGTCAAACCTTAGCCCATGACGGAAGTCAAGATCTTTCGCGCAAGCGAAGCTCTGCCGAAATTCCGACAAGGAAAAATTGGTAGAATCTTGACTTCGGCATTGACTTTGACCATGACCCGCACGGAATGCGTAAGAGTCGAGACCGAGTCCATGCCAAAAATCTGAAGATCTTTCGCGCAAGCGGAGCTCTGCCAAAATTTCGACAAGGAAAAATTGGCAAGATCTTGACCCGGCATTGACTTTGACTTTGACTCACGCACAGCGTATGCAACGAAGTTCAATGTGACACTGTGTCATCCATCTTTTACCGCCCAACCCATGCCTATTATCTTCTCGGACATTGCCGAAAAGTCAAAACGTCATTCGCGCAAGCAAAACTCTGCCGAAATTCTGTTAAGGCTGAAAGACGAGACTTTCCCGGTATTGCCTTGACTATAATCCGCATCGCTCGTGCGTTAAAAGTTCCTATGACCCGCTAGACCCGTTAGGAGCATTATTTTCTCTTGGTCGGTGGAATCTGCGTGCCCTATAGGACCCTCGCCCGGGGCTGTCCACCCTAGGAGGTCGAAATACAGGTGGAATACGAGGGGCTTATAGACGTAGTGACGGAACCCACTGATCCAGGATCTAGAGTAGTTGCGAAAAAGAAGGGCAAGCCCCATTTTCCAACCAAATAGAAATAAATAAAAGACATTGTTTTAAGTAAACTTGAACAATTAACGGAATCATAATTGCATGGTCCTATATCTGAATTCCCTAATCGCGGCCTCCTCGGTCCGATCTCCGATTTTCCTTCTCGACTTTTCGCGGTCAAATCCTTAATCGCGACCTCCTCGGTCCGATCTCTGATTTTCTATCTCGACCTTTCGCAGTCAAATCTCCAATCGCGACCTCCTCGATCTGATCTCCGACTTTCTATCTCGACCTTTCGCGGTCAAATCTCCAATCGCGACCTCCTCGGTCCGATCTCCGATTTTCTATCTCGACCTTTCGCGGTCAAATTTCCAATCGCGACCTCCTCGGTCCGATCTCCGATTTTCTATCTCAACCTTTCGCGGTCAAATCTCTAATCGCGACCTCCTCGGTCCGATCTCCGATTTTCTATCTCGACCTTTCGCGGTCAAATCTCTAGTCGCAACCTCCTCGGTCCGATCTCCGATTTCCGATCTCGGCCTTTCAAGGTCCAATCTTTCCCGATCAATCAGGATTAGGAGAAAATGTGTTAAGTGATAAGTGCATGTTACTTGAGCCTTCAGCCTAAACACTTACCTCCGAGTCTAAACCTTGCCTACCCCCGAGTCTAAACCTTGTCTATCCCTTTCCCGCAGTGAGAAAGAAGTGGGTGAGAATATCGGGTCAGCGGCTTGTCAGTGCGGAAATTTCAGGCTCAGATAGTTCGTCAGAATCGTTCGTTTCATCAGCCCAGAAATTCAGAATGGCAGATTTGACAGAAAATAGTGATGGTTCGGGTCAATCAATGACCAGAGAAGAAGAGTTAGTCCTAGCTTTGGAAAATACCCATAGGGTTCATGAAGAGCAGCTGGTCATGCTCATCGGTGCTCTCCGCCATCATGGAGTTCAGGTAACAGTTGTGGCAAATGGTTCCTTGATCATGGTTGAAGATGAGACTCCAGAAACAGTGATCTCAATCCCTCCATCCTATAACCAATACCATCAGTCATATAACCAATACCTTCCTCCACCCACATATGATCCCTTGATAAGGGCTACCCCTTTCCAATCCTTTCCAACATCCCAGGTCATCAGGGTCCCATCGCCCTCAGCTCCTCAGAACGGATCGGGCTTCATTACGCCTGTTTCTCAGTTTCACCAACCAACCAGTACTACCCCTTTCACTCAAAACCACCAACGCATTTCTGAATCCTCTCAAACAGATCCTAATATCCCTCAATGTCCTCCCAGGTTCACTTCCTTCCATCAATATGCTCAGTCAACAAAGTTCGTCCCCGTGACTTTTCCGGCCCGTTTCTTTGGACACCTTGTGCTTGCCCCAGCTGCTCCATGGCCTCAAATCCCTCCACTTCCACCAGTATCATGGGCACGTAACGGATCACTGCCTCAGTCTGCGATAGGGGATTCAGAAGCTAGCAGAAAAATGGAAAGCTCAAGCGTCCTGGCAGTCCAACCAGCGAAGAGTAGCTAGGCTAGGGGTTACCTATCCTCAAGCAAGACTAAGAAATAAAATAGAGTCTCAGTCAACTTTCGTAGGTTCTAGTGTTTTCCTC
The DNA here is from genome assembly GCA_022495995.1 of Adenophora triphylla var. japonica. Lineage (NCBI taxonomy): Eukaryota > Viridiplantae > Streptophyta > Magnoliopsida > Asterales > Campanulaceae > Adenophora > Adenophora triphylla. Next base: position 191,938 of record JAFEMH010004389.1, on the reverse strand, counting down.
TTTCAATCAAGTCCTCCTCGAACATTGTAATTAGTCTTCAATCTTCTATAAAAGAGTCTTCTTTTTTTCTTGCTAGACTTAAGACATTATTTGCACACCTACATTACATTTAATGAAATGGTTTTATTTTATATGATCACTTGCATTGCTCAACAAATAATCTCTCGAAATAATTAACTTTCCGATTAATCAGTGTGAGAAAGTCAACTAATGTCTTCCCCATACACTTTCCTTACCTCCCAAAAGGTCTCCATCAAACCATACACTTTCCTTATCTCATAAAAATCCTTCATCAAGCCATACACTTCCCAGACCGTGTCCTCACCATCACCTTGATCAAGTCAAAGACGGCGGCATCGTCAAGGGACAACAAAAGGCCACTCAGCTTCGAAAGATTGACCCCATGTCGACAACAACCTAGGAGCTTGCCTTAGACCTCAAGGGTATCAAGAAAGTTCAAGAAGGGGCTCGCCTTGGCACTCAGGTGCTTAAAAAAAAATCTTAGTGCAAAAAGAGTAATGCCCAGCTAGGCTGAAAATCCCAAAAAAGGGCGGTCTAGGCAAAAAAACAGGGTTGCACATAAAAAAAAAAAGAAAAAAAGAAGAAAAAATGTAGTGCAAAAAGAGTAATACCCAGCTAGGCTAAAAACCTTGTAAAGGGACAGTCTAGGCAAAAAAACAGGGTTGCAGATATAAAAAAAAAAAAAAAGAATGAGGCCAAGGACCCAGCGCCACCAATCAAAAGCTTGACAGACAGGCAAAATCAAAGCTCAGAGAATGAAAGTTGTCAATAGCAATGGAGTGGTCAAAGAAAAGGCAGAAACATTCCATAAGCCTTTAGACATATGCAAAGCCTTTCTCTTTCTCCTCCAATGAAAGACGAAAATCAGGAAGCAATTGAAACAGTCGTCCAAAAATGACTTGGTCAAGAAATCATCCCGAGGCTCATGCCTCATCATCCAACCTTCTCATCCTAGCCTTTTCACTAAAGGAACCACAACTCCCATTTCCCAAAGCTAAACACAGTTCAGCCGAGGCCGAACTACGGCGACCTGAGCTCCTCACAATGAGGGGAACGTAGGCAACCAGAAATGGTCCGGTCATAAGCATATTCAAATCCCAGAAAATTCGGTCTCATCAAATGACCTTTCCCATAAGCACATTCAAATCCCAGAAAACTCGGTCTCACCAATGACCTCCCTATACACAGACCTTTCTTTCACACATAGCCAACCTTGATCCGCTACAATTGGTTGACTTTTTCCTCATGATTAATCAAAATTTTTGCTCATATCGAGATTAGTGGTTGAATAACCCGAACATTAATAAAGGGTTTTAAGCAATCTTGTGATCATTGTAAATAAAACAAGTTTTCCGATGTCTTGACAAGTCTTCTCTTTCTACATCTTAGGAAAAATAGTGCTAAACACTGATTTTCTGTCAGCATGGGCTTCCATACACTTTTTACAAACCTTTCTAAGCTTATACTCTCTCAAAAGAGTCAAACCCAAAGCGAGTTTTTGTGCCTACATCGAATAAGGCCATCAAAATAACACAAAATCCGGCTACAATTCGCATTAGGGCTGCCTTGAAACTCTTCAAGGTTGGGGCTTTGCCAAGCCATTTCTTTAGACTGGGGCTTCTTTAGTCATTTTTGGGGTCCGCATTGGGTTCCTCACCATGTCACAAGATGGATTCAATCTTGGTTAGATTAACCTCAGGATCACTTTTGCTGTACCAATCATATTGGGATTTTTGCTAGGTCATCAGATTGGGGCTTCACTAAGTCACTTCTTCGTAACCTAAGACTTCGCCTACTCAGTTCGTCCAACCGGGGCTTTGCAACCGGGGCTTTGCCAATGAAAGGATCTTTCCTTGCTTTAGTAAGACATGGGGCTTTGCAGAAATTTTTCCTCAGATCGGGGCTTCGATAAGTCGCATCCACCCCTAGAAGAGAGGTTTGGTCACTTCGACACCTCCTTTAGTCTTTGGTTCTAAAAGTCTGTCAGCATCAACTTCAAGTGTCAGAGTGTGAGAAAGGAACATTAATCAAGACCCGAGGTTTAAACCCAGTCTCAGCCCAAGAGGGAATTCTAGTCCACGTTGATAATATTTTAAGCAACAACAGCAGTTCAGTTCGCACCCAAGGGATACGACCACACCTGCTCGAAACCTGTCTCAAACAGTTCCCAAACACATACATCCAAACACATGCAACCAAACACATTCTTTCATAAAACTCCTTTCACATTGCCTTTCCGCAAAAGAGTCAGCCCGTGGCTCAGGTGACATGCACAAAGAAAAATAACCTTAAATGATTACCAAATCAAAATAGGAAATACTTTTGCCCTAAATCCTCCGTTATCGCCAAATAGGATAACGTTTCTTTTTAAAAATCTCAGTTATTGCCAGAAGTAATAACATTTCGACCTCTCTCGCGATCTCCCTTATTCCAGAATGAAGGAATAACATTTCGCTATCTCTTTCGATCTCCGTTATTCCCGAAGGAAGGAATAACATTTCGATCTCTCGCGATCTCCGTTATTCCCGAATGAAGGAATAACATTTCGCTATCTCTTTCGATCTCCGTTATTCCCGAAGGAAGGAATAACATTTCGATCTCTCACGATTTCTGTTATTCCCGAATGAAGGAATAACATTTCGCTATCTCTTTCGATCTTCGTTATTCCCAAAAGAAGGAATAACATTTCGCTATCCCTCGCGATCTCCGTTATTCCCGAATGAAGGAATAACATTTCGCTATCTCTCGCGATCTCCGTTATTCCCGAATGAAGGAATAACATTTCGCTATCCCTCGTGATCTCCGTTATTCCCGAATGAAGGAATAACATTTCGCTATCCCTCGCGATCTCCGTTATTCCCGAATGAAGGAATAACATTTCGCTATCTCTCGCGATCTCCGTTATTCCCGAATGAGGGAATAACATTTCGCTATCTCTCGCGATCTCCGTTATTCCCGAATGAAGGAAAAATATTTCACTATCTCTCGCGATCTCCGTTATCACCAAATGGGATAACGTCTCATCCGGAAAATTTCCCGTTATCTCCAAATGGAATAACGATTTTTCCAAATCATTGTCCGTAGCCCGGAAGGCTATAAATTACCCGGTCCGAAAGACCGTATAAATATTTCAAACCATTATCCGTAGCCCGGAAGGCTATAAATTACCCGGTCCGGAAGACCGCATAAATTTTCCAAATCATTGTCCGTAGCCCGGAAGGCTTTAAATTACCCGGTCCGGAAGACCGTATAAATTTCCCAAATCGTATAAATTTCTCCCAAAAATCTCCTATATCTCTGTTAGAATTAAATCAAATAAGGAAACAGCCCCCGAGTTGTCAAGATTCAACTTCAGCTACCTCTATCTCTGATTCGAAAGGGATTGAGAAGTACGCTAAAGTTTTTCCAAACTTTAGCTACCTCTATCTCACAGATTGAGAAGTACGCTCAAGTTTTTCCAAACATTAGCTACATCTATCTCACAGATTGAGAAGTACGCTCAAGTTTCTCCAAACTTTAGCTACCTCTATCTCACAGATGGTGAACTACGCTCAAGTTCTCCAAACTCTAGCTACCTCTATCTCACAAATGGTGAAGTACGCTTAAGTTCTCCAAACTTTAGCTACCTCTATCTCACATATTGAGAAGTACGATCAAGTTCTCCAAACTTTAGCTACCTCTATCTCACAGATTGAGAAGTACGCTCAAGTTCTCCAAACTTTAGCTACCTCTATCTCACAGATTGAGAAGTACGCTCAAGTTCTCCAAACTTTAGCTACCTCTATCTCACAAATTGAGAAGTACGCTCAAGTTCTCTAAACTTTAGCTACCTCTATCTCACAGATTGAGAAGTACGCTCAAGTTCTCCAAACTTTAGCTACCTCTATCTCACAGATTGAGAAGTACGCTCAAGTTTTCCTAACTTTAGCTACCTCTATCTCCTCGATAGTGACGTAAGCTTTAGTTTAATCAGGTGAAAACCTCCATTAATTGTCAATCAGATGACAACTTCCATTAATTGTCAATCAGGTGACAACCTCTATTAATTGTCAATCAGATGACAACCTCCATTAATTGTCAATCAGGTGACAACCTCCATTAATTGTCAAAACCTCAAGGATCCTAGACATCGTTCCTAGCTATCTAGTGATGCTTGAACTACGACCAAGGCTTGATTCCTCCGGGATACATAGGTAGCCTTTCATAAAGGTCCAGCCATCTGACCACATTGGTCACCCTTTTCATTCATCACTCCTCAGTGGTGCGTGAGCCTTTCATAAAGGTCCAACCATCCAACCACATTGGTCACCCTTTTCATTCATCACTCCTCAGTGGTGCGTGAGCCTTTTATAAAGGTCCAGCCATCCGACCACATCGGTCACCCTGTTCCTTCGTCACACCTCAGTGGTGAAGTAGCCCCTCATAGAGGTCTAGATATCCAACCACATCGGTCACTTCTAGCATATCCCCAGTAGGATCAGTCGCTTTACCTCCCAGGTCACTTTCTCTTCTATTTCCCCAGCAAGAGACCAGTTTCTCTTCGCCCTTCCTCAGCGGATCTTATTCCGAACTACGATTTTGGCTTGATTCCCATTCGGGATACGTAGGTAGCCTTCCAATGGTTCAGCCACTCGACCACCTTGGTCACCCAATCCGTCTCGGCATTCGCCAGATCGGATCCTTTTCTATCGACAACCCCACTCGCCCTGCAAGTGACGTTGCCGAGGGGCTTCTGTAAGTACCCAAATCTGGCTCATGCCTTCCGGTTAAATTTCCCGACAATTCCCCGGACTTTCCTAAAGTTCAGGAGCAATTCGGGAACTGTTCCGAACCTTTCGAGGGGTGAAGGAATTACTTGGAATTAAAAAACCACGTTTTCCTTTAATATAAAAACCCTTCTAGAAGGCCACCTTGCATGATTCTAGAAGTATGCTGAGTCATTGGGGATAATGCCGCACGGCTGCATTAGGCCAGGACTCCAAGCCGCACGGCTTCATTGGCTGTCACCAGACTGCCTATAAATAGAGGCCTCCTCTACCCATTTTGATATACAGTTTTCAGCACTGAAACTCTGCCAAAATAACACTACGAAAATATAGAGAGCTGAGAGTGCCAAAAAACACCTCCCTCCTCCTTAAAACCTCCAAAAGTTGGTCCCTTCCCTAGGCAAGCTTCCAAGAGAAAGAGGTCACCACCATTGGTAACCTCTCATCCCCTTTATCTTACATTATGCTTGTATATATGTGATATATTTGCTCCTTGCTTTACATATTACTATATACTCCCTCCGTCCCAGTTCAATAGATACCAACTTTTTGGGTGTGGGAATTAAGGAAAAGTAAGTGAGAGAAAAAGTGAAAGAAAATGTTGTGAGTATGAAGAATTAAATAGGAGAGAGAATGAGTGGGAGGAATAGTTAGGAGAGAGAATGTTGTGAGTGAAAAAGTAAAATAGGAGAGAGAATGAGTGGGATAAATAGTGAAGATTCCTTTCCATTTTGGGTAAGTATCAATTGGTGTGGGACGAATCAAAAAGGAAATAAGTATCAATTGAACTGGGACGGAGGGAGTATTTGCTTGGGATTTGGTACATTGTCATTAAAGATCATATATTTAAGCATGTAAATCATATCCCCCTCCTTTTGCATCCTTTGCATTAAAGTAGCATCTTTTGCTCCTAAAAATGATATCTTTATGCATCCTTTGCTCATAAAAATGTAATCTTTGCATAAAAGTTGCATCCTTTGCACTTGAAACTTCATATTTACACATAAAGATGCATCCTTTGCATTAAAGATCATTTCTTTAACATCAAAATGCATCCTTTGCAAACCAATAGCATCCTTTGCACCAAAATGTCATCTTTTTCATTAAAAATGTCATTTTAGTTTAGAATGCATCATTCATGTCCCTCATGGTTGGATCTCTCTTTCCTAGGATTGCTTAGTGACCTTTCTAAGGCACGAAAAGCATAGGAAGAGCATAAAGATCCAATCTTTATACCCTTCCCCAAGTCCCCTTTGGTATGTGATGCATCCTTTGGAGTGGACCGGTGTAAAGATCCTTTACATCGTTTCTTCCATTAAAGGTGCCACAATCTCTTTAGAAAGGGATAAACCTTGAACCCTATATCTCCGATCATCACTTGAGACGAGCATAATAGTCCCTACATAAGCTCAATCGTCTCAAGATGTAGGATTGATGGGCTAAGGATACTCCTTTCTAAAGAACCTCATTTTGGACTATGAGAGAGAGAGTCCTTCTCTCGATCACACATGACCCAAGGTCAAATAGTGATGATCACAAGTCTAAGATGAGGACAGGATCAAAGTCCCGAACACATAAAAATCCAAGGAATCCCCAGCGATAACCAACTAAATGGTTTATACGTCCGGAAGACAACTTGGAACATCCCCCCCCCTTTTTTCAACACAAGCACATAAGAAAACACGCAAGCAAGCACTAAAAATGGAATCTTGGGAGACTTACTTTGGCAAGGCACCTTGGGTGAACGACGATCCATTCTTCCCAAGGGGTAACTTAACCTCCGAACCCTTATTCCTTTTTTTCAAAGTTTTGAGGAAATCAAAATGGCGTGGCGACTCCGTTTTTCAAATTAAACCGGATGTTTTCAAACTCAAGTGAATCCAAATTAAAACACAAAAAAGATTTTGGGCACCACATTCACAGTATCCCGGGGAGGGAATCAAGCCAAATCGTAGTTCAGGCAAAACTGTCGAGGAGCAAGAAAGGGTAGAGATAAGCTTTCATACCTTTGCTGTGCTTACCTGTAGCTGCCGGAGGGACTGATGTTACTGATGATGAATTTCTGGGACATTTATGATGAAACCTCCGTCCAACATGGGATATTGATAAACCTCCGTCCAACACGGGCAATTTATGATAATCCTCCGTCCAACACGGGCCTTTGACGATGATATTCCGTCTAACACGGGAGCTGATAATGGACTTTCATCTGACACGGGCAATTTGATAAGAACCTTCCGTCCAACACGGGAAATGATAATCCTTTCATCCCACACGGGAAATGATAATCCTTCCGTCCAACACGGGAAACGATAATCCTTCCGTCCAACACGGGAAACGATAATCCTTCCGTCCAACACGGGAAACGATAATCCTTCCGTCCAACACTAGAAACGATAATCCTTTCGTCCAACACAGGAAACGATAATCCTTCCGTCCAACACAGGAAACGATAATCCTTCCGTCCAACACGGGAAACGATAATCCTTCCGTCCAACATAGGAATTTTGATAAACCTTCCGTCTAACACGGGAAATGATGATAATCTTCCGTCCAACACGGGCAATGCATGATAATCCTCTCTCCAACATGGGCAATGCTAATCCTTCCGTCCAATACAGGAAATGATAATCCTTCTGTCCAACACGGGCAATTTAAAATAATCCTCCGTCCAACACGGGCAATGCTAATCCTCCGTCCAACACGGGCTATGGATTATAACTTGACGAAGCTGATGGGCATTATTGCTTGAAGATTGAGGCATCTGAAACTCCTTTTGACGAGCAATGCTTGGACACTAGGAAGCTGAGGCTCTTTCGAACAATGTTGGTGAATCCGAAGATGACGAGACTGATGACTATGATAAAGGCGGGGTCTGCCACCTGAAGGATTTGGAATCCTTGTCCAGATTGTGATTGAGGAACAACTCCTATAATCAGATTATGATCACTTTGATTATTGTACCCTGCGGGGGGAACACAACACTCTAGGCACTTTGAATTTTATTTGACCTTTTTCTTATGCATTATTAATCTTTTGTTGCACAAGTCCATCTTAGCTGGGGAATGGAAAGGAAGTGAGGATTTTGCATGGATTGGCGAGCAGATGTGTATGTAACAGTTGTGCTATGAGGGATCGTGTATGGAACAAAGTGTTTATAATGGGTTGGACCCTCTCCCATGAGGTGGGAAAATGTATGAGTGATGGTGCATGGTTGGTGCAGCTTAGGCAAGTCGGGGGCGCTCCAGGGAGTACTGGCTGCAGTAGGTTGGTTGATGTTGATGAGAACAAAGTGTACCGCACGCCTGAGATAGGAAGAGCAGAGAATGTGCAGAGAATGATCCCGGCTTGGTGGAGCTCCAGTTGATAATGCAAGGCAAACCCGGAGGGAATCTGGTCCTGAGAGAACAACCTAGCGAAGCCCTAGCTTGGTGAAATTCAATGCAGCCTTATTGCAGCCAGAGTCATCTTGTGGCCAAAGAGACAACTCATCATTTCAAACCGCAGTCAACCAGTCACTAGACAAGACTCGGAAATGTATACGTGCAGGGGCACATCTTTCGAAGGTGGGAATAGATCCCGATTCTGTGACACACTCGCTTTTGGGTTTAACTCTTTTGGGAGAGTGTAAGCATCACAAGGTGTGGAAAAGTGTATGGAAGCCCCTACTGACCGAAACAGTGTTTGGATCTATCTTCCTATGATGTAGAAAGAGAAGACTTGTCGAGACACTTGAAAACTTGTCTTATTCGTGATGATCACAAAGCTGCTTAAGACGCTTTATTGATGTTCGGGTCATTCAACCACCAAAGCTGATATGAACAAATATTTCGATTAATCCTGAGGAGAAAACCAACTGATATCGAGAATCAAACTTGGAAGGATGGAAGGTGTCTAGGGACGGCCCTTGCTGAGATCGGATTTTCTGAGACTTGTTTATGATTTCGACCGGACCAGTTGTGGTTGCCTACGTTCCCCTCCTTGTGAGGAGCTCAGGTCACCGTAGTTCGGGCTTATCCCGAATGAAGAGAATGAACATTGGAATTCGAGGATCTGAGGACCTTTGAGGATTTTGAGAATTGCAAAACATGTCCTCTTGGAGTGTCGATGGACGACACGGATGTGAAGCCCCAGTGGGATGTCCACGGCAAGTATTTGCGGAGGAGAAATGAAATATGCTGGCATGCAACGTCGAATGAACAGATGGAATTTGCACAATCTTCGCTTGATGGTCTGAAATTGTTATCCGGTAGGAACTGCGACTGGGCTTCAGGGTTTCGACCGGTCTTCGGGTGATTTTGGAATATCATGACCTCTTAGGATGAGAGGTCGGCCGGGCCTTTTACTGATCGAACCTCTAAAGATGAGAGGTTGGCTTGCAGGAATGTGTTTGGTATTTCTAGGGTGAGGGAATTGGTTGTCTCTAAGAGTGAGAGGTCAGTCTTGGCTTTGCCAAGGTCAAGGGTAATGGTAAAGGGATTGTCCTCTAAAATCGAGAGGACAGCTTGGGATCGGTTAGAGGTAATGGTGAGGGGACATCCGTGTTGTCTCTTTATTCACTCTGAGACTCCTCTTGAGTAACGACCGGATCCTTTGACTTTTGCTTTTGAGAGGATCGCTAGGGACTATGCTCTCTTTCTTTTCTTCTTCTCTTCTTTTTTCTCTTTTTTTTTTTTTTGTTTTTTTTGTATTTTTGTCTCTCTATTTTTTTTAATTTTGTTTTTGAGAGGAGAATTTCAGCTAGTCCCCAGGATGGATCATTGCTTTCCGTCATTCTTGAGCTTGGAGCCGGTCGATCTTTCTTTGAATCACGGGAGTCTCAAGGATAGTCCCTCTTCTTCTGGCGATGGCTAAATGGGTTTCAAAATATGCCGATCTTGAACCGAAGGGGTATTGTTTAGTGAGGGTGAGGTAATGGTTTCCCTATGGGTGAAAGGTTTCAACCGCAGTCCCTACGTGATGATCGGAACGTGATTGAGTTTTCATTGCTTGCTTAAGTTTACTCTGGGAAGGATTCATGCAAATTCATCGAGCAACGAGATGGTGAGGACGATGAAAGGGATGTGAGCACAGGAGATGCGAAATGGGGAGTTGATAAGCCCCAATTTGGGAAGGATATCAGTCGATTTTCTCACTCCGATTAATTTAAACATTAGTCATTTCAAAGCATTAGTCAGTGAGCAGCACAAGTGATCATTTGGAATAAGACCATTTCAATCGAGTGTAACGTGGGTGTGCAAGTAATGTCTCGAGTCTAGCAAGAATAGAAACAAAGATTTTTATTACTGCAATAAAAAGACTCATAACATGGACTTGACAGACTCATGACCACATAAAAGACACTCTAGAACCTATGGAGCTAACTGACTGACTTCTCCTTCTTTGGATGGGAGACCCTTGAAATCATGGCAGGAGATTGGTAACCACGTTGGGGTGAGCCTTCTCAATCTTACCCTCATCGACAAGCTTTTGGATGAGCACTTTCAGGGGAGTGCAATCATTGGTGTCATGGCCCGGATACTGGTGATATTGGCAATACTTGCTGTGATCTAAATCTGGATTGGGCTTGACAGGGTTGTAGTTCTCGAGGGGATTGATCATCCCGACCTTAACCAAACCATTGAATGCCTCCTCGGTAGTCATGCCAATATAATCATACTTAATCTTCTGGCGAGGTGGAAATCTCCCGGTGTTTTGACCAAATCTTCCTCTCTGAAGGCTGTTGACACTGTTGTCTTTGGTTACCTCTTTCCCTTTCGGGGCCATGTAAACTGGATTTTCTGACTTGTAGCGATAACCACCACCATTACCGGCACTAATGTTCGAGACAGTGTTAAAGAGCTTATTTTCACTGGGAGCTCCCATTCCCACCACCTCTCGCAGGTCAGGATACCAACCACTCCCAATGGATTCACGAAGAACCGACTTTACACATGACAAAAAGATGTCTTTTTGATCTTGCAACGGGATTGGTTCAGACAGCTCATTAAGCTTAGCATTCCACCTCTTGTAGAACTTGGTGATTGACTCATCCTGCTTCTGAATTGTACCGACCAAGTCGTCTCTAGTTGTACGCCATTCAAGGTTCCCACGGTACTTTTCAAGAAAGGCTTCAGTGGTCTGATTCCAAGTAGATCGAGCTTCTGGCTTAAGACTTAGAAACCATGTCAAGGTAGGTCCTTTGAGTGTGAGATGAAAATACTGAGCCATAAACTCGGGAGTACAACCCATTGCCCCCATAGTCATCACATATGTGTCTACATGAGTTTTCGGACATGCTGAGCCATCAAACTGTATCTTGGGCATCTTGAACTTATAAGGAAGAGGCTTCACTTGTCCTGGATCAACAACTTTGAGTCCACTTGACCCTACAGTCAACTTGTCGATTTGCTGCTGCATCTGCTTTAATAGTACAATCACCTCCGGAGTCATCCCGGGAAGCTGAGGAAGAGTGGGAGAAATAGTTGAAGAAGGCTCAAAACTGACTGGTTGGAAGAGAGACGGCTGAGCTGTTCTAGAAACTGGTGGTAGACTGAAGGGTGCTGGAGCTGACAAATAGTTAAACTGACCGGTTGGAGAATTCTGATTCTGCGGAAAAGCACTAGCAGGCATGTAAGGAGCTGACCCCGGATATTGCAGAGGTGAGGAGCCAAACCCAAAAGCTGAACCCATCAAAGGTTGAGACTGATATCCCTGAGGTTGAGGCTGGCTAACAGGAGGCTGCAGAAATCCACTTTGGTTGAACTGATTCTGGGAATAAGAGTGCTGTTTCGGATACTGGGCGTTACCCTGGAAGTGAGGACCATGAAACTGACCATGCTGATATTGAAAACCTGGAAACAACAAGCCTTGACTGCTCAAAAACTGGGACCCAAATTGGCTTAGGGGCACGGAAGCATTGGGGATTGGTGAGGAGGTCAAATCATGGAACATCGGCTGTGGTCCTCCGACTAAAACAAAACTCATCTGAGGGTTTGACTGCACACCAAAACTTGGAACTTGATGATATGTTGGAGCAAAGGGAGGAAGGGAGACATTCCTGGTCTCGACATCAAACTCGTTAGCATCAGTAACCTCCTCATAAGTTCCATCAGCACGTCTAATCACGGCAATACCATGGCTTCTCATTGTTTCCACCAATGTAGAGTGTGCCGCCTCTTCTCTAGCTTTAGCGGCTTGAATTAGTAACTGGGCCTCACGCTCTCTAACTAGAGCGGCTTCCAACTTAGCCCTCATCTCTTCCATGGACAGATCTTGCATGCTCTGTTGGCCCAGGGCAGATGAACCCTCAAATTGAGTAGTCATACCCTTTTCCGCACTAGACATCTCTGAAATTGAATCAGATGCGAGCTCTGCTGACACTGCAACTGCCTCAAGATGCGAACTAAATGAGCACCGGGAATTGGATCGCGCACCCCACTTTCCTTAACTGGAGAGGAGAGAGCGAGTTATAAGGCGGAGGATAGAGAACTTTGAGATGGTATGGGAGAGGGAAGAGTACGGAAGGAGATGGACTCATGCAACACTTATTAGTGTTCAAGTAGAAATCGATGTCTTTTAAATCCTAGGAATGGTTGGGAAAGGCTAACCCTTTATTCTCGCAGTCTAAAACCTCGGGGGAACCTAGGACACTTCATCTAAAAATACACCAAATGTGTTGATTCAAAATTAATAATAGGCAATGATACCTAAATAAAACCAAAGCATTTATGGGTCGGACGAGCAACCCCAATTTCTGGAGAAATTTGGGCAGCATAACAGGTATTCCTGAAGAATTTCAAGGAAAAATCCGGCATGACCTCTCGTCGATGCACGTTGACAAAGCGACATGATCTCTCGTTAGAACATGTCATGGGGACGACATGTCCTTTCGTGAAACCATGTTGCGATGGCAACATGCCCACACGTGTTAGGTTTTGGGATGGGTACGAAGGCCTTTTAAAAATTTTGAAGCAATTCATTTTAGTGTATTTGAAAATGGCATGTCAAAACCAACCGTTTGGGTAAGCTTTAAGTGTGGCGCCACCTATAACGCGCTAGGGGGATGGTTTTGACATTAGGCGCTCAAGCATAGGCAAATATTATCACCGTCCGCGATGCCGTCAATCGCACCCGAAGGTTCTAGATCTACGTGAAGTAGTGTGCGAATGACTATGTTTCTTTATTTGCGAAAATGGTTTTTTTTTTATTATTTTTTTTTTGAGAAGGGTGGTAAATGAAAAACAACACACACACACACCCCACAGAGCACAATAATCAAAGGATCAATAATTTGATCATGGGGGACTGCCCCACAATCACAACCCGTACAAAGAAATCAAATCCTGCAACTTGGCCACTTCTGTCATTTGACACAGAACATCTAAGGCACATTCTGTCGCGTGACAGAAGAAGCCATTTCCAGAATCCTGAACAACAAACCAAAACCAGCCCCAATCTCCAAGCTCAATATAACAACTCAAGCCCCAAGCAAACAGCAACACAAACAACATGGAGAACAAAGACAACAAAGCACATAAAATGCATTTTAGGCACATAGAATGTCACACAACAAAGCACACAACAAATGAATGAAATGGACGTTGAACAAACACGAAAGTTTGACCCACTTTTGAAAACAAGTTTCAAGTCCCCAGCGGAGTCGCCACTGAATGAACGCTCGCCGAAAAAAAAATAAAAAATAGGGTGTCGCCATGCCATTTTTAAGGAAACATTGAAAACCTTTTTGAAAGAGAAATTGGGTTCGGGGGTCAGGTTACGTGTTGGGAAGAACCGAGAGTTCACCCAACACGCCTCGTCCGTGGATGAGTCTTTCTATGTTCAACATTCAAACCCATTCAAGAGTGTGTGCAGTTGTGTGTAACAAAATATGTATAAAATGCATGAAAGTGCTTTGTTTTATTAATCAAGAAGGGAGATTACAACTTGTGAACCTTTTACTGTGGGAGGCCACATCCCACATTACAAAGAGGACAAACAGGACTTACAACTGAAAAATGACTTCTGCATATTGACAAAGAGTGTCGCGTGACACAAGATCTGTTGTGCAGATTATGTCGCGTAACACTAACAATCATGTGCAGGAGCCTTACAACCTGAAGCCCAGGACTGACAGGAATCTACACAATCACTCTAAATGAGTGTGGATATTGAAGATCCACACTCAACCTGGAGTGACAAGCAAACAGAATGAACAACTTACATATGGAAAGATGACCTCTGCAGAGCGACTGGTTATGTCGCGCCACACAGGACGGATAGCCCGTTGTGTCGCATGACACTACATGTCCCTCTGCAGATATCTTACAATTTGCAATCAGATCCACCAGAAACATACTCAGATCAAATTATTACAACAAAACAAATCAGAATAAAACTAATCAACAATAGATTGACCAAGGGAGTGTGGATATGGAAGGATCCACCCTCTCTTGACAATCACACAATGAATAGAATTCAAATCACATCATGTATACCAATTATACCAAACCAAGCTAATTAAACAAAGAGATGGCAGTTGGGACTTGATAATTGGAGGCAGATGGAGCCCAATTATCAAGTCCAAGGAACAATAATCGCAACGAAACAATCAGACGGTAAATATGAGATAGAGATATAGGGAAGAGATTCGTTACCCTCGTAGATCCACACTCTCTATACCACATCGGTATAGAGAGCCTTCTAATCAGCTCCGGAAACAAATCAAAACTTAGATTGAAATGGCTGTGAGCAGGTACGCTTGTGTGAGTATGAGGTGAATGAGGACAGGGGTTTAGGACGTGATTCCAATGGAGGAACGCTAAGGGATTGGGAGGTCTGGTGGACATAAATTGGTGGTGCAGCAGTGGTGGTTAACGACTTGGGGCTATGATTGGCGTTGTTGGGGACGGTGGTGGTGAACGGTGATGGGCTCTGGAACGGGGAAACAGCTTAGACGGTTGGAGAGAGGAAGAGAGATGGTGAGGAAACAGTTGTTGTTGGAGGTAGAGAACGATGGTGGGCGATGGAGGTTGGGCTTAAGTCACCGGCGAATGAGTTTAGATTGGAGAAGACAATTGTTGATTGATTGAGTAGGCAATTTGAGAGATAATGGGGGTGAGATCTCTGTTTGTAGGTTGAGGGAGAGAACGGTGATGGAGATTGAGAGGTGTGTGGATCGCCGGTGAACGGTTTGGTGAGGGAGACGGTGAGGAAGCTTGGCCGGAGAGATGGGTGGATGCTGCTGATTGGGATTGGAATTATTATGTCGCACAACCTTTTGCTTCAACTTTTCATGGCTCAATCTGTCGCCACGACGGGACGAGCCAATAGTCGTTTCTGGCGCCAGAAACTGGTTCTGGAACATTCCGGGCTAATTCCTTAAAGGTCCAAAGCCAATAATTCCTTGTAGGTCCTTTTGTCCGGGAAAAATACTAAAGAAATACTTCCTTCGCGAGAAACTTATGAAATGTTTCCGGAAGTCTCGGAACGGACCGGGAATTTACCAAAATGCCCCTTAGTGCAATTTTATCACTTTAAAATGCACCTAAAAAGGGTCGTGAATTGGATTGGCGTACTCACAGAGCCCCTCGGCAACATCACTTATGGAAGAAGTGAGGTTGTAGATAAAAAGGACCCAATCTTAATGAGCAGCAGGGGGATAAGGCGGAGGGTTGGACGATGACTGGTGAGATCGGATGGCTGGACCTTTGGATAAAGGATTCCTACGTATCCCTGGAGGGAATCAAGCCGATCGTAGTTCTGGGACGAAACTGATTGAAGGAGTCTGAACATAGGGAAAACTATTTGAAGGTCTCTTGACCTAAAAGGGATCATTTGAAGGTCTCTTGACCTAAAAGGGATCATTTGAAGGCATCACAACTAGGACGGGGATTATTTGAAGGCATCCAACCTTGAAGGGATTATTTGAAGGTCTTTTGACCTAAAAAGGATCATTTGAAGGTCTCTTGACCTAAACGCGATTATTTGAAGGTCTCTTGACCTAAAAAGGGATCATTTGAAGTCATACTACCTAGAACGGGATTATTTGAAGGTCTCTTGACCTAAAAGGGGATCATTTGAAGGCATTCGACCTGGAATGGGATTATTTGAAGGTCTTTTGACCTAAAAAGGGATCATTTGAAGGTCTCTTGACCTAAAATGGGATTATTTGAAGGCATCCAACCTGGGAACGAGATTAATGCTTCTAGCAAAGTAATTGACTGAGATATGCTTTCATACCTGTGCTGTGCTCACCTGTAGCTACCGGAGGGTCTTATACTACTATTGATGTTGGTGATGGAGAGTTGTAGTTGGCAGAGGGTCTCGTGCTACTGCTTGATTGGAGGTAGCTGTTAAGGTTTTCATGCTACCATTGATTCTGCTGGGGATAGGTGTAGCTGCCGGAGGGTCTCATGCTACTGCTTGATGACCGTGGCTGCCGGAGGGACCTATACCACTTGTCGACGCTTGCTGGGTGGCCATTCACGGGATGGTCTTTGCAAAATAGGCTTTTGAAGTCGTCGAGACTGGTGAGCATTATTGCTTGGGTACTGGGGCAGCTGAAGCTCTTTTTTGACAAGCATTGCTTGGAGACTGGACTGCTGGAGCTCTTTTCGACGGTGCTGATAAGTTCGAAGGTGACGGACCTGATGAAGATGGTAAAGGCGGGGTCTGTCACCTGCGGGATTTGGAATCCTTGTCCAAAACTGTGATTCGAGGGGCAGTCCTCACGATCAACCTACGATCACTTGATCATTATACCCTGCGGGGGAAAGACACAACACTCTAGGCACTTTGCATTTTATTTGACCTTTGCTTATGCATTATTAATCTTTTTATTGCACAAGTCCATCTCAGCTGGGGATGGAAAGGAAGTGAGGATTTTGCATGGCTTGATGAGCAGATGTGTATGTAGCCATTATGCTATGAGGGATCGTGTATGGAACGAAAGTGTTTATAATGGGGTGGAACCTCTCCCATGAGGTGGGAAAATGTATGAGTGATGGTGTATGGATGATGCAGCTTAGGCAAGTCGGGGACGCTCCCGGGAGTACTGGTTGCAGTAGGTCCGTTGCTAGTGAGAACAAAGGGTATCGCGCGTCTGAGACAGCAAGCAGCAGAGAATGTGCAGAGAACGATCCCGGCTTGGCGAAGCCCCAGTTGACAGTACAAAGCAAACCTGGAGGGAAATCTGGTAAGGAGAGCCTGGGGGATACCTTGACCAAAGCCCCAGCTTGAGGAAATTCCATGTAGCTTTATCATAGACAGAGTCATCTTGTGGCCAAAGAGGCAACTCATCATCGTAGTCAATCAGTCGCTGGACAAGACTCGGAAATGTTTACGTGCAGGGGCACATCCTTCGAAGGTGGGGATAGATCCGGAATTTGTGTATGACACTCTCGCTTTTGGGTTTGACTCTTTTGGGAGAGTATAAGCATCGCAAGGTGTGGAAAGGTGTATGGAAGCCCCTGGTGACCGAAACAATGTTTGGCTCTATCTTCCTATGATGTAGAAAGAGAAGACTTGTCGAGACACTTGAAAACTTGTCTTATTCGTGATGATCACAAAGCTGCTTAAAACCCTTTATTGATGTTCGGGTTATTAAACCACTAAAGCCGATACGAACAAATATTTCAATTAATCATGAGGAGAAAGCCCACTGATATCGAGAATCAAACTCGGACGGATGGACAGTGTATGGGCATGGTCCTTGAGGAGACCGGATTTTCTGAGGTTTGTTTGTGATTTCAACCGAACCAATTATGGTTGCCTACATTCCCCTCCTTGGGAGGAGCTCATGTCGCCATAGTTTGGGCTTATCCCGAATGAAGAGAATGAACGTTTGAATTCGAGGATCTGAGGACCTTTGAGGATTTGGAGAATTTCAAAACATGTCCTCTTGGAGTGTCGATGGGAGACACGGATGTGAAGCCCCAGTGGGACGTCCACTGCAAGTGCTTGCGGAGGAGAAATGAAATATGCTCACATGCAACGTTGAATGAACGGGTGGAATTTGCACAATCTTCGATTGACGATCCAAAACTGCTATCTGGTAGGAACTACGGCTGGGCTTCAGGATTTCGATCGGTCTTCGGGTAATTTGGAAAATCATGACCTCCTAAGACGGGAGGTTGGCTGGGCCTTTTGCTAACAGAACCTCTAACGATGAGAGGTTGGCTTTTGGGTATGTGTTTGGGATTTGTTCGGTTAGGGTATTGATTGCCTCTTTGAATGAGAGGTCCAAGCTTGTTTTGGTCAAGGTAAAGGGTAACGGTAATGGGAATATCCTCTAAAATCGAGAGGACGGTTTGGAATTGGTCAAGGTAGTGGGGATATCCTCTAAAATCGAGAGGATGGCCGGAATTGGTTAGAGGTAATGGTGAAGGACATCCGTGCTGTCTCTTTATTCACTCTGAGACTCCTCTTGAGTAACGACCGGATCCTTTGACTTTTGCTTTTGAGAGGATCGTTGGGGACTAGGCTCTCTTTCTTTTCTCTTTTTTTATTCTCTTCTTTTTTTGTATATTTTTTTTTTGTATTTTTGTGTCTTGTTTTTTTTTTTTTTGAGAGAGGAGAATTTCAGATAATCCCCAAGATGGATCATTGCTTTTTCATCATTCTCGAGCTTGGAGACGGTCAATCTTCTTTTGAATCATGGGAGTCTCAAGGATAGTCCCTCTTCTTCTGGAGATGGTTAGACGGGTTTCAAAAACGTGCCGATCTTGAAATGAAAGGGTATTGTTTAGTGAGGGTGAGGTAATGGCTTTCCTATGGGTGAAAGGTTTCAACCGCAGTCCCTACCGTATGATCCAAACGAGATTGAGCCTTCATTTACTTGGTTAAGTTTACTCTGAGAAGGATTCATGCAAATTCATCGAGCAACGAGATGATGAGGACGACGGGAGATAGGAGATGCGAGATGGGGCGTTGGCAAGCCCCAATTCGAGAAGGATATCAATCGATTTTCTCGCTCCGATTAATTTAAACATTAGTTATTTCAAAGCATTAGTCAGTGAGCAGCACAAGTAATCATTTGGAATAAGACCATTTCAATTGAGTGTAACGTGGGTGTGCAAGTGATGTCTCGAGTCTAGCAAGAAAAGAAATGAAGATTTTCATTACTGCAATAAAAAGACTCATAACATGGACTTGACAGACTCGTGACCACATAAAAGACACTCTAGAACCTACGACGCTGACTAATTGACTTCGCCACCTTCGGGTGGGATAGCCTCTGGGCTTCTGCTGATATCACTGAAGAAGATCTGGGACAACATTGGGCCGAGCCTTCTCAACCTTTCCATTATCGACAAGCTTCTGAATGAGCATCTTCAGGGGAATGCAATCGTTGGTTGTATGGCTAGGGAACTGGTGCTAGTAGCAGTACTTGCTCATGTCCAGTTTTGGGTTGCGATGCATGGGGCAATAATTATCGAAGGGCTGAACCATCCCCGCCTTAACCAGACCATTAAATGCTTCTTCTGTAGTCATGCCAAGATCGTCAAACTTCCGTGGCTAACGAGGTTGCGATTTCCCACAGCTTGGGCTAGTGCTTCCCCTCTGAAGGTTGTTGATACTATTGTCTTTTGGGATCCGGGAAACTGGATTGACCATCTTGGACCCATAATCATTAATACTACCGGCTTTGGCTTCCGGGGTAAGGTTGAAGAGTCGATTCTCGCTGCGAGCTCCCATGCCTACCATCTCCCTTAAATCGGGATACCATCCAGTACCTATGGCTTCACGAAGAGCTGGCTTCACACATGACAAAAAGATGTCCTTCTGATCTTGCAATGGAATTGGCTCGGGCAGCTCATTCAATTTGGCATTCCAACGCTTGTAGAAATCAGTAATGGACTCATCATTCTTTTGGATTGTGCCGACCAAGTCGTCTCTAGTTGTGTGCCACTCAAGGTTCCCACGGTACTTTTCAATAAAGGCCTCAGTAGTCTGACTCCAAATAGCTCGAGCTTCTGGCTTAAGATTTAGAAACCATGTCAAGGCAAGTCCTTTGAGTGTGAGATGGAAATGCTGAGCCATAAACTCGGGGGTACAACCCATTGCCCCCATGGTCATCACATATGTGTCTACATGAGTTTTCGGGCATGTCGAGCCATCAAATTGTATTTTGGGCATCTTGAACTTATAAGGAAGAGGCTCTACTTACCGTGGATCAACAACCTTAAGTCCACTTGCTCCCGCAGTCAACTTGTCAATTTGCTGCTGCATCTGTTTTAATAACGCAATCACCTCTGGGGTCATCCTCGGGAGTTGAGGGATAGAGGGAGCGAAAGTTGAATAAGGTTCAAAGCTGGCTGATTGGACCAGAGGTGGCTGAACTGACCCGGATGCTGGAGCTGGCAAAAGATTAAACTGACCGGTTGGGAAATTCTGATTCTGCGGGAAAGCACCGGCAAGCCTGTAAGGAATTGACACCGGATGTTGCATTGATGATGAACCAAATCCAAAAGCTGAACCCACCAAAGGCTGAGAATGATATCCTTGAGATTGAGGCTGGCTAGCGGAAGACTGCAGAAATCCATCTTGGCTGAACTGATTCCCGGAGTAATGGTGCTGATTCGGATACTGGGCGTTACTCTAGAAGTGAGGACCATGAGACTGACCTTGATGATACTGAGAACCTGGAAACCACAAACCTTGACTGTTCAGAAACTGGGACCCAAATTGGCTTAGAGGCACGGAAGCATTGGGAATGGGTGAGGAGGTCAAATCATGGAACATCAGCTGTGGTCCTCCAACTAAACCAAAACTCATCTGAGGGTTTGACTGCACACCATGACTCAGAACTTGAGTTGGATGAAATGTTGGAGCAAGGGGAGGAAGGGAGACATTCCTGGTCTCAACATCAAACTCATTGGCATTGGTAATCTCCTCATAAGTCCCATCAGCACATCGGATCACAGCAATACCACGGCTTCTCATTGCTTCTACGAACTTAGAATGTATTGCCTCTTCTCTGGCTTGAGCGAGTAATCGAGCCTCACGCTCTCTAACTAGAGCGGCTTCCAAATTAGCCCTCATCTCTTCCATGGACAGTTCATGCATGCCTTGTTGACCTGCGGCAGATGAATCCCCAGATTGAGTAGTCATACTCTTCTCTGCATTAGACATCTCTGACTGAATCGTATGCAAACTCTACTAAAACTGCAGCTACCTCGAGACACGAACTAAACGAACACTGGGAGCCGGAGCGCACACCCAACTTGCCGTAACTGGAGAGGAGAGAGCGAGTATAAGGCGGAGGATAGAGAACTTTGAGATGGTATGGGAGAGGGAGGAGTACGGAAGGAGATGGACTCATGCAACATCTTATTAGTGTTAAAGTAGAAATTATGTCTTTTAAATCCTATGAACGGTTGGGAAAGGCTAACCCTTTATTCACGCAGACTAGACCTCGGGGGAACCTAGAGACACATCATCCAAAAATACACCAAATGTGTTGATTCAAAATTAATAATAGGCAATGATACCTAAATAAAACCGAAGCATTTATGGGACGGACGAGATGCCTCAATTTCTGGAGAAATTTGGGCAGCATACCAGGTATTCCCGAAGAAATTCAAGGAAAAATCCGGTATGACCTCTCGTCGGTGCACGTTGACAAGGCGACATGATCTCTCGTTAGAACATGCCGTGGGAGCGACATGTCCTTTCGTGAAACCATTTTGCGATGGCAACATGCCCACACGTGCTAGGTTTTGGGATAGGTATGAGGGCCTTTTTAAAAAATTTGAAGCAATTCATTTTAGTGTATTTGAAAATGGCGTGTCAAAAACCAATCGTTGGGTAAGCTTTAAAGTGTGGCGCCACCTATAACGCGCTAGGGGGATTGGTTTGACATTAGGCGCTCAAGCGTAGGCGAATATCATCACCGTCCGCGATGCCGTCAATCGCACCCGAGGGTTCTAGATCTACGTGAAGTAGTGTGTGGGATGGCTATGTTCCTTTATTTCGCGAAAAAATGATTTTTTTTTATTTTTATTTTTATTTTTATTTGAAAAGGGTGATAAAGGAAAAACAACACACACACACACATACACACTCCCACAGAGTACAATAATCAAGGATCAATAATCTGATCATGGGGGACTGCCCCACAATCACAACCTGTATCAAGGAAATCAAATCCTGCAGAGTGACCACCTTCTGTCACGTGACACAGGATAACCAAGGCACTCTCTGTCGCGTGACAGAAGGAGTCACATTGCAAGAACCCCTGAGCAAAAAAAGCATAACCAGCCCCAGCCTCCAAGCACAAGCAAGAGATCAACACCAAGCCCCAGCACAGCACAACATTAACAGGAAGCAAGGAAGGGGAGGGAATAAAGCAAAGCACTAAATGCATTTATACACATATAATGTCACTAACAATGCACACACAAATGAATGAAGTGAATGTTGAATAAATATGAAAGTTTGACCCACTTTTGAAAACCAAGTTTCAAGTCCCCAGCGGAGTCGCCACTGAATGAACGCTCGCTGAAAAAAATAAAAATAGGAGTCGCCACGCCGTTTTTAAGGAAACATAGAAAACCTTTTTGAAAGAGAAAATGGGTTCGGGGGTCAGGTTACGTGTTGGGAAGAACCGAGAGTTCACCCAACACGCCTCGTCCGTAGACGAGTCTTTCTATGTTCAACATTCAATTCATTCAAAAGTGTGTGCAATTGTGCGGGATATTGATATATGTATAAATGCATTTTAATGCTTTGTTTTATTAATCGACAAAAGGATTACAACTTGTGAGTCATTTAATTCAGGAGACCACCACCTGATCACATAGGAATGAAACAACTTACAACTGAAAAAATAACCAGCTGCAGATAGGCTAAGTATGTCGCACGACGCAGGACCATGAATGGCCAGTTGTGTCGCGGGACATACTCTGCCATCTGCAGAGGTTTTACAATCAATGGATTACAGAGACAATAAAATGACAATCCGAGATTAACGAAGATAGAAATCAGGTCCCAACGACCTCAGAGAGATCAATTTGCGGATGAGTGTGGATATGGAATAATCCACACTCACCTTACCAATTCATGCCCAACGCACGACATCAATACAAGAGCATCCATAACCACTACGAAAAATGTAGGAAATAGGTCCCAACGACCTCAGAGAGATCCAAGCTTAGATGAACGTGGATATGAGACGATCCACGCTCACCTTAGCGCAATTCATGCACAACGCACACAATCACATGAACAAAACAAGTATCATCACCAAGACAACTTCAATGATCAGAATATCCAAACAAACCATAGCATACTACATGCTAACTAATATTGTAACAAAGCCAGTATACTCAGTTCTACACCGCAAGCATTTTTAAGCAATGGCAGTTGCACTACGCAGAAAAACAAATAGAGAGAAGATTAGGATTCGTTACCCTCGTAGTGTCCAAGCTCCTTAAACCACATTAGGTAGAAGGATCTTCAATTCGGCTCCGGGACGACGATTGGAAAACAGGGAAGACGGGAGGAATTGCAGAAGAACGAGTTTCCGGAAATGAGCAAAACCAAAGTTAGATCCAGACGAATTTGCAATGGATGAACAAGCAATCTCTTGATTTGGCGTTGCTTATGGCGGATATTGCTGATGAAGCAGTGGTGGTAAATGGACCTAGGATCTGGAAACAGGGGGGACGGCGTCGATGGATTTGGGGTAGCGAGCAGAGAACGGTGAGGGAGATTGAGGTTGGGCTAGGTTTCCGGTGAGGTCTCCGTTCAACCGGGGTTGAGAGAGAGAACGGTGAGTAACGGGATCGTTTTGGTGGAGAGAGAGAACGGCGATGGGCGATTGGCGTGGCCGGAAGGAGAGAGCATTGTTGTGGGAGAGAATTGGGTCACCGGAGAATGGGTAGAGAGAAGATGGAGAAACAGTGATGGGCGCTTGAGATGGAAATGGCTAGGTGAGGAAGACGACCATTAGAGAGAGACTGGATTGTTTGCGTTTAGAGAGAGAGGGGGTGAAAAGCGTTTAGTGAGAGAGAGATAGAGTTGTGAGAGGCCTCCTTTACAAAATGAGAGATTTTGGTATTTAACGCTGATTTGGGAAAATGCTTTAATATGTCGCACGACCTCCTGCTCCGCTTTTCCATGGCTCAATCTGTCGCACGACTGGTCACGTCCGTAACTATTTCTGGCGCCAAAACCTGCTTCTGGAACATTCCGAGTTAATTCTTTAAAAGCCCAAAGCAGTTAATTCCCTGTAGGTCCTTTTGTCTGGGAAAAATACTAAAAAATAATTCCTTCGCGAGAAACTCATAAAATCTTTCCGGAAGTCTCGGAACGGACCAGAAATTTACCAAAATGCCCCTTAGTGCGATTTTATCACATTAAAATGCACCTAAAAGGGTCGCGAATTGGATTGGCATACTTACAGAGCCCCTCGGCAATGTCACTTATGGAAGAAGTGAGGTTGTCGATAAGATAAGACCCAATCCCAATGAGCGGCCGGGGGATATGGCGGATAGTGAAAAATGATTTGGATGACTAGACCTTTGGAGAAAGGATTCCTACATATCCCGGGGAGGGAATCAAGCCAAATCGTAGTTCAAACGAAACTGTCGAGGAGCAAGAAAGGGTAGAGATAAGCTTTCATACCTTTGCTGTGCTTACCTGTAGCTGCCGGAGGGACTGATGTTACTGCTGATGGTGCAAGGGCATTTGCTGATGATAAGTCTCCATCCAACACGGGCTTTTGTTGATTTTCCGTCCAACACGGGTAGTGCTTTTCCGTCCGATACGGGAACTGATGATGAATTTCCGGGACATTTATGATGAAATCTCCATCCAACACGGGATATTGATAAACCTCTGTCCAACACGGGCAATTTATGATAATCCTCCGTCCAACACGGGCCTTTGACGATGATCTTCCGTCCAACACGGGAGCTAATAATGGACTTCCATCCGACACAGGCAATTTGATAAGAACCTTCCGTCCAACACAGGAAATGATAATCCTTCCGTCCCACATGGGAAACGATAATCCTTCCGTCTAACACGGGAAACAATAATCCTTCCGTCCAACACGGGAAACGATAATCCTTCCGTCCAACACGGGAAACGATAATCCTTCCATCCAACACAGGAATTTTGATAAACCTTCCGTCCGACATGGGAAATGATGATAATCTTCCGTCCAACACGGGCAATGCATGATAATCCTCCGTCCAACACGGGCAATGCTAATCCTTCTGTCCAACACGGGAAATGATAATCCTTCCGTCCAACACGGGCAATTTAAAATAATCCTCCGTCCAACACGGGCAATGCTAATCCTCCGTCCAACACGGGCAATGGATTATAACTTGCCGAAGATGATGGGCATTATTGCTTGAAGATTGAGGCATCTGAAACTCCTTTTGACGAGCAATGCTTGGAGACTGGGGCAGCTGAGGCTCTTTTGAACAATGTTGGTGAATCCGAAGATGATGAGACTGATGAATATGATAAAGGCGGGGTCTGCCACCTGCAGGATTCGGAATCCTTGTCAAGATTGTGATTGAGGAACAACTCCCATAATCAGATTATGATCACTTTGATTATTGTACCCTGCGGGGGGAACACAACACTCTAGGCACTTTGCATTTTATTTGACCTTTTGCTTATGTATTATTAATCTTTTGGTGCACAAGTCCATCTCAGCTGGGGAATGGAAAGGAAGTGAGGATTTTGCACGGATTGGCAAGCAAATGTGTATGTAACAGTTGTGCTATGAGGGATCGTGTATGGAACGAAACTGTTTATAATGGGGTGGACCCTCTCCTATGAGGTGGGAAAATGTATGAGGGATAGTGCATGGATGGTGCAGCTTAAGCAAGTCGGGGATGCTCCCGGGAGTACTGGCTGTAGTAGGTTGGTTGTTGTTGATGAGAACAAAGTGTATCGCACGCCTGAGACAGCAAGCAACAGAGAATGTGCAGAGAATGATCCCGGCTTGGTGGAGCCCCAGTTGATAATGCAAGGCAAACCCGGAGGGAATCTGGTCCTGAGAGAACATCCTAGCGAAGCCCTAGCTTGGTGAAATTCAATGCAGCCTTATTGCGGACAGAGTCATCTTGTGGCTAAAGAGGCAACTCATCATTTCAAACCGTAGTCAATCAGTCACTGGACAAGACTCAGAAATGTTTACGTGCAGGGGCACATCTTTCAAAGGTGGGAATAGATCTCGATTCTATGACACACTCGCTTTTGGGTTTAACTCTTTTGGGAGAGTATAAGCATCACAAGGTGTTGAAAAGTGTATGGAAGCCCCTGCTGACCGAAACAGTGTTTGGCTCTATCTTCCTATGATGTAGAAAAAGAAGACTTGTCGAGACACTTAAAAACTTGTCTTATTCGTGATGATCACAAAGCTTCTTAAGACCCTTTATTGATGTTCGGGTCATTCAACCACCAAAGCTGATATGAACAAATATTTCGATTAATCCCGAGAAGAAAACCAACTGATATCGAGAATCAAACTCGGAAGGATGGAAGGTGTCTAGGGACGGCCCTTGCTGAGACCGGATTTTCTGAGACTTGTTTGTGATTTTGATTGGACCAGTTTTGGTTGCCTACATTCCCCTCCTTGGGAGGAGCTCAGGTCGCCGTAGTTAGGGCTTATCCCGAATGAAGAGAATGAACGTTGGAATTTGAGGATCTGAGGACCTTTGAGGATTTTGAGAATTGCAAAACTTGTCCTCTTGGAGTGTCGATGGAAGACACGGTTGTGAAGCCCTAGTGGGACGTCCACGACAAGTGTTTGCGGAGGAGAAATGAAATATGCTCACATGCAACGTCGAATGAACAGATGGAATTTGCACAATCTTCGCTTGATGGTCTGAAACTGTTATTCGGTAGGAACTGCGACTAGGCTTCAGGGTTTTGACCGGTCTTTCGGTGATTTTGGAATATCATGACCTCTTAGGATGAGAGGTCGGCCGGTACTTTTACTGACTGAACCTCTAAAGATGAGAGGTTGGCTTGCAGGGATGTGCTTGGGATTTCTAGGGTGAGGGAATTCGTTGTCTCTAAGAGTGAGAGGTCAGTCTTGGCTTTACCAAGGGCAAGGGTAATGGTAATAGGAATGTCCTCTAAAATCAAGAGGACGGCTTGGGATCGGTTAGAGGTAATGGTGAGGGGACATCCGTGTTGTCTCTTTATTCACTTTGAGACTCCTCTTGAATAACGACCGGATCCTTTGACATTTACTTTTGAGAGGATCGCTAGGGACTATGCTCTCTTTCTTTTCTTCTTCTCTTATTTTTTCTCTCTTTTTTTTTTTTTTGTTTTTTTTTTTTTTTTTTGTATTTTTGTCTCTCTCTCTTTTTTCAATTTTGTTTTTGAGAGGAGAATTTCAGCTAGTCCCCAGGATGGATCATTGCTTTCCGTCGTTCTTGAGCTTGGAGCCGGTCGATGTTCTTTGAATCACGAGAGTCTCAAGGATAGTCCCTCTTCTTCTGGCGATGGCTAAATGGGTTTCAAAACATGCCGATCTTGAACCGAAGGGGTATTGTTTAGTGAGGGTGAGGTAATGGTTTCCCTATGGGTGAAAGGTTTCAACCGCAGTCCCTACCGGATGATCCGAATGAGATTGAGTTTTCATTGCTTGCTTAAGTTTACTCTGGGAAGGATTCATGCAAATTCATCGAGCAACGAGATGGTGAGGAGGATGAAAGGGATGTGAGCACAGGAGATGCGAAATGGGGAGTTGATAAGCCCCAATTTGGGAAGGATATCAGTCGATTTTCTCGCTCCGATTAATTTAAACATTAGTCATTTCAAAGCATTAGTCGGTGAGCAGCACAAGTGATCATTTGGAATAAGACCATTTCAATCGAGTGTAACGTGGGTGTGCAAGTAATGTCTCGAGTCTAGCAAGAATAGAAACAAAGATTTTTATTAATGCAATAAAAAGACTCATAACATGGACTTGACATACTCATGACCACAGAAAAGACACTCTAGAACCTATGGAGCTAACTGACTGACTTCTCCTTCTTTGGATGGGAGACCCTTGAAATCATGGCAGGAGATTGGTAACCACGTTGGGGGGAGCCTTCTCAATCTTCCCCTCATCGACAAGCTTTTGGATGAGCACTTTCAGGGGAGTGCAATCATTGGTGTCATGGCCCGGATACTGGTGATATTGGCAATACTTGTTGTGATCTAAATCTGGATTGGGCTTGACAGGGTTGTAGTTCTCGAGGGGCTTGATCATCCCGACCTTAACCAAACCATTGAATGCCTCCTCGGTAGTCATGCCAATACCATCATACTTCATCTTCTGGCGAGGTGGAAATCTCCCGGTGTTTTGACCAAATCTTCCTCCCTGAAGGCTATTGACACTGTTGTCTTTGGTTACCTATTTCCCTTTCGGGGCCATGTAAACTAGATTTGCTAACTTGTAGCGATAACCACCACCATTACCGGCATTGATGTTCGAGACAGTGTTAAAGAGATTATTTTCACTGCGAGCTCCCATTCCCACCATCTCTCGCAGGTCGGGATACCAACCACTCCCAATGGCTTCACGAAGAACCGGCTTCACACATGACAAAAAGATGTCTTTTTGATCCTGCAACGGGATTGGTTCAGACAGCTCATTAAGCTTAGCATTCCACCTCTTGTAGAACTCGGTGATTGACTCATCCTGCTTCTGAATTGTACCGACCAAGTCGTCTCTAGTTGTACGCCATTCAAGGTTCCCACGGTACTTTTCAAGAAAGGCTTCAGTGGTCTGATTCCAAGTAGATCGAGCTTCCGGCTTAAGACTTAGAAACCATGTCAAGGCAGGTCCTTTGAGTGTGAGATGAAAATGCTGAGCCATAAACTCGGGAGTACAACCCATTGCCCCCATAGTCATCACATATGTGTCTACATGAGTTTTCGGACATGCTGAGCCATCAAACTGTATCTTGGGCATCTTTAACCTATAAGGAAGAGGCTTCACTTGTCCTGGATCAACAACTTTGAGTCCACTTGACCCTACAGTCAACTTGTCGATTTGCTGCTGCATCTGCTTCAACAGTACAATCACCTCCGGAGTCATCCCGGGAAGCTGAGGAAGAGTGGGAGCAATAGTTGAAGAAGGCTCAAAACTGGCTGGTTGGAAGAGAGACGGCTGAGCTATTCCAGAAACTGGTGGTAGACTGAAGGGTGCTAGAGCTGACAAATAGTTAAACTGACCAGTTGGAGAATTCTGATTCTGCGGAAAAGCACTAGCAGGCATGTAAGGAGCTGACCCCGGATATTGCAGAGGTGAGGAGCCAAACCCAAAAGCTGAACCCATCGAAGGCTGAGACTGATATCCCTGAGGTTGAGGCTGGCTAACAGGAGGCTGCAGAAATCCACTTTGGTTGAACTGATTCTGGGAATAAGAGTGCTGATTCGGATAATGGGCATTACCCTAGAAGTGAGGACCATGAAACTGACCAAGCTGATATTGAGAACCTGGAAACAACAAGCCTTGACTGCTCGGAAACTGGAACCCAAATTGGCTTAGGGGTACGGAAGCATTGGGGATTGGTGAGGAGGTCAAATCATGGAACATCGGCTGTGGTCCTCCAACTAAACCAAAACTCATCTGAGGGTTTGACTGCACACCAAAACTTGGAACTTGATGATATGTTGGAGCAAAGGGAGGAAGGGAGACATTCCTGGTATCGACATCAAATTCGTTAGCATCAGTAACCTCCTAATAAGTTCCATCAGCACGTCTAATCACGGCAATACCACGACTTCTCATTGTTTCCACCAACGTAGAGTGTGCCGCCTCTTCTCTAGCTTTAGCGGCATGAATTAGTAACTGGGCCTCACGCTCTCTAACTAGAGCAGCTTCCAACTTAGCCCTCATCTCTTCCATGGACAGATCTTGCATGCTTTGTTGGCCCAGGGCAGATGAACCCTCAAATTGAGTAGTCATACCCTTTTCCGCACTAGACATCTCTGAAATTGAATCGGATACGAGCTCTGCTGACACTGCAACTTCCTCAAGATGCAAACTAAACGAGCACCGGGAATCGGATCGCGCACCCTACATGCCTTAACTGGAGAGGAGAGAGCGAGTTATAAGGCGGAGGATAGATAACTTTGAGATGGTATGGGAGAGGGAAGAGTACGGAAGGAGATGGACTCATGCAACACTTATTAGTGTTCAAGTAGAAATCGATGTCTTTTAAGTCCTAGGAACGGTTGGGAAAGGCTAACCCTTTATTCTCGCAGTCTAAAACATTGGGGGAACCTAGGACACATCATCCAAAAA
Source organism: Adenophora triphylla var. japonica (assembly GCA_022495995.1). Taxonomy (NCBI): domain Eukaryota; kingdom Viridiplantae; phylum Streptophyta; class Magnoliopsida; order Asterales; family Campanulaceae; genus Adenophora; species Adenophora triphylla. The sequence continues at coordinate 161,896 of JAFEMH010004389.1, read as the reverse complement.
TACACCAAATGTGTTGATTCAAAATTAATAATAGGCAATGATACCTAAATAAAATCAAAGAATTTATGGGACGGACGAGCAGCCCAATTTCTGGAGAAATTTGGGCAGCATAACAGGTATTCCTGAAGAATTTCAAGGAAAAATCCGGCATGACCTCTCGTCGGTGCACGTTGACAAAGCGACATGATCTCTCGTTAGAACATGTCGTGGGGACGACAAGTCCTTTCGTGAAACCATGTTTCAATGGCAACATGCCCACACGTGCTAGGTTTTGGGATAGGTACGAAGGCCTTTTAAAAATTTTGAAGCAATTCATTTTAGTGTATTTGAAAATGGCGTGTCAAAACCAACCGTTTGGGTAAGCTTTAAGTGTGCCACCACCTATAACGCGCTAGGGGGATGGGTTTGACATTAGGCGCTCAAGCGTAGGCGAATATTATCACCATCCGCGATTCCGTCAATCGCAGCCGAAGGTTCTAGATCTACGTGAAGTAGTGTGTGGATGACTATGTTCCTTTATTTGCGAAAATGATTTTTTTTTTATTTTTATTTTATTTTTTATTTTTTTTTGAAAAGGGTGGTAAATGAAAAACAACACACACACACACACCCCACAGAGCACACTAATCAAAGGATCAATAATTTGATCATGGGGGACTTCCCCACAATCACAACCTGTACAAAGAAATCAAATCCTGCAACTTGGCCACTTCTGTCGCGTGAAACAGAACATCTAAGGCACATTCTGTCGCGTGACAGAAGAAGCCATTTCCAGAAACCTGAACAACAAACCAAAACCAGCCCCAATCTTCAAGCTCAATATAACAGCTCAAGCCCCAAGCAAACAGCAACAAAGACAACATGGAGAACAATGATAACAAAGCACATAAAATGCATTTTAGGCACATAGAATGTCACACAACAAAGCACACAACAAATGAATGAAATGGACGTTGAACAAACACGAAAGTTTGACCCACTTTTGAAAACAAGTTTCAAGTCCCCAGTGGAGTCGCCACTGAATGAATGCTCGCCGAAAAAAAATAAAAAATAGGGAGTCGCCACGCCGTTTTTAAGGAAACATTGAAAACCTTATTGAAAGAGAAAATGGGTTCGGGGGTCAGGTTACGTGTTGGGAAGAACCGAGAGTTCACCCAACAGGCCTCGTCAGTGGACGAGTCTTTCTATGTTCAACATTCAAAACCATTCAAGAGTGTGTGCAATTGTGTGTAACAAAATATGTATAAAATGCATGAAAGTGCTTTGTTTTATTAATCAAGAAGGGAGATTACAACTTGTGAACCTTTTACTGTGGGAGGCCACATCCCACATTACAAAGAGGACAAACAGGACTTTCAACTGAAAAATGACTTCTGCATATTGACAAAGAGTGTCGCGTGACACAAGATCTGTTGTGCAGATTATGTCGCGTGACACTAACTATCATGTGCAGGAGCCTTACAACCTGAAGCCCAGGACTGACAGGAATCTACACAATCACTCTAAATGAGTGTGGATATTGAAGATCCACACTCAACCTGGAGTGACAAGCAAACAGAATGAACAACTTACATATGGAAAGATGACCTCTGCAGAGCGACTGGTTATGTCGCGCCACACAGGACGGATAGCCCGTTGTGTCACGTGACACTACATGTCCCTCCGCAGAGATCTTACAATTTGCAATCAGATCCACCAGAAACCAACTCAGATCAAATTATTACAACAAAACAAATCAGAATAAAACGAATCAACAATAGATTGACCAAGGGAGTGTGGATATGGAAGGATCCACCCTCTCTTGACAATCACACAATGAATAGAATTCAAATCTCATCATGTGTACCAATTATACCAAACCAAGCTAATTAAACAGAGAGATGGCAGTTGGGACTTGATAATTGTAGGCGGATGGAGCCCAATTATCAAGTCCAAGGAACAATAATCGCAATGAAACAATCAGACGGTAAATATGATATAGAGAAAGAGGGAAGAGATTCTTTACCATCGTAGATCCACACTCTCTATACCATGTCGGTATAGAGAGCCTTCTAATCAGCTCCGGAAACAAATCAAAACATAGATTGAAATGGCTGTGAGCAGGTACGCTTGTGTGAGTATGCGGTGAATGAGGACAGGGGTTTAGGACGTGGTTCCAATGGAGGAACGCTAAGGGATTGGGAGGTTTGGTGGACAGAAATTGGTGGTGCAGCGGTGGTGGTTAACGACTTGGGGCTATGATTGGCGTTGTTGGGGACGATGGTGGTGAACGGTGATGGGCTCTGGAATGGGGAAACAGCTTAGACGGTTGGAGAGAGGAGGAGAGATGGTGAGGAAACAGTTGTTGTTGGAGGTAGAGAACGTTGGTGGACGATGGAGGTTGGGCTTAAGTCACCAGCGAATGAGTTTAGATCGGAGAAGACGATTATTGTTTGATTGAGGAGGCAATTTAAGAGATAACGGGGGTGAGATCTCTGTTTGTGGGTTGAGGGAGAGAACGGTGATGGAGATTGAGAGGTGTGTGGATCGCCGGCGAACGGTTTGGTGAGGGAGACGGTGAGGAAGCTTGACCGGAGAGATGGGTGGAGGCTGCGTTTGCGTATAGAGAGAGAGAGGGGGAGAGTTTGCATCTTGTGAGAGAAAGGGTAGTGAGAGAGAGAGTATCTGAGTGAGAGTCTTTTTTTTTTGACAAATGAATGAATTTGTTATTTAAAGCTGCTGATTGGGATTGGAATTATTATGTCGCACAACCTTTTGCTTCAACTTTTCATGGCTCAATCTGTCGCACGACGGGACGAGCCAATAACCGTTTCTGGCGCCAGAAACTGGTTCTGGAACATTCCGGGCTAATTCCTTAAAGGTCCAAAGCCAATAATTCCTTGTAGGTCCTTTTGCCCGGGAAAAATACTAAAGAAATACTTCCTTAGCGAGAAACTTATGAAATATTTCTGAAAGTCTCGGAACGGACCGGGAATTTACCAAAATGCCCCTTAGTGCAATTTTATCACATTAAAATGCACCTAAAAAGGGTCGCGAATTGGATTGGCGTACTCACAGAGCCCCTCGGCAATGTCACTTATGGAAGAAGTGAGGTTGTCGATAAAAAGGACCCAATCTCAATGAGTAACAGGGGGATAAGGCAGTGGGCTGGACGATGACTGGTGAGATTGGATGGATGGACCTTTGGAGAAAGGATTCCTACGTATCCCTGGAGGGAATCAAGCCGGTCGTAGTTCTGGGACGAAACTGATTGAAGGAGTCTGAACATAGGGAAAACTATTTGAAGGTCTCTTGACCTAAAAGGGATCATTTGAAGGTCTCTTGACCTAAAAGGGATCATTTGAAGGTCTCTTGACCTAAAAGGGACCATTTGAAGGTCTCTTGACCTAAAAAGGATCATTTGAAGGCATCACAACCTGGACGGGGATTATTTGAAGGCATCCAACCTGGAAGGGATTATTTGAAGGTCTTTTGACCTAAAAAGGATCATTTGAAGGTCTCTTGACCTAAACGAGATCATTTGAAGGTCTCTTGACCTAAAAAGGGATCATTTGAAGGCATACTACCTAGAACGGGATTATATGAAGGTCTCTTGACCTAAAAGGGGATCATTTGAAGGCATCCAAACTGGAACGGGATTATTTGAAGGTCTCTTGACCTAAAAAGGGATCATTTGAAGGTCTCTTGACCTAAAATGGGATTATTTGAAGGCATCCAACTTGGGAACGAGATTAATGCTTCTAGCAAAGTAATTGACTGAGATATGCTTTCATACCTGTGTTGTGCTCACCTGTAGCTGCCGGAGGGTCTTAGACTACCGTTGCTGTTGGTGATGAAGAGTTGTAGCTGCCGGAGGGTCTCGTGCTACTGCTTGATGTGAGGTAGCTGTTAAGGGTTTCATGCTACCATTGATTCTGCTGGGGATAGGTGTAGCTGCCGGAGGGTCTCATGCTACTGCTTGATAACCGTGGCTACCGGAGGGACCTATACCACTTGTCAACGCTTGCTGGGTGGCCATTCACGGGACGGTTTTGGCAAAATAGGCTTTTGAAGTTGCCGAGACTGGTGAGCATTATTGCTTGGGTACTGGGGCAGCTGAAGCTCTTTTTTGACAAGCATTTCTTGGAGACTGGACAGTTGGAGCTCTTTTCAATGGTGCTGATGAGTTCGAAGGTGACGGGCCTGATGAATATGGTAAAGGCGGGGTCTGTCACCTGCCGGATTTGGAATCCTTGTCCAAAACTGTGATTCGAGGGGCAGTCCTCACGATCAAACTATGATCACTTGATCATTGTACCCTGCGGGGGGAAAGACACAACACTCTAGGCACTTTGCATTTTATTTGACCTTTGCTTAGGCATTATTAATCTTTTTGTTGCACAAGTCCATCTCAGTTGGGGATGGAAATTAAGTGAGGATTTTGCACGGCTTGATGAGCAGATGTGTATGTAGCCATTATTCTATGAGGGATTGTGTATGGATTGAAAGTGTTTATAATGGGGTGGACCCTCTCCCATGAGGTGGGAAAATGTATGAGTGATGGTGTATGGATGCTGCAGCTTAGGAAAGTCGGGGACGCTCCCGGGAGTACTAGTTGCAGTAGGTTCGTTGCTAATGAGAACAAAGCGTATCGCGTGTCTGAGACAGCAAGCAGCAGAGAATGTGCAGAGAACAATCCCGGCTGGGCGAAGCCCCAGTTGATAGTGCAAAGCAAACCTGGAGGAAAATCTGGTAAGGAGAGCCTGAGGGATACCTTGACCAAAGCCCCATCTTGAGGAAATTCCATGCAGCTTTATCGTAGACAGAGTCATCTTGTGGCCAAAGAGGCAGCTCATCATCACAGTCAATCAGTCGCTGGACAAGACTCGGAAATGTTTACGTGCAGGGGAACATCCTTCGAAGGTGGGGATAGATCCCGAATTCGTGTATGACACTCTCGCTTTTGGGTTTGACTCTTTTTGGAAAGTATAAGCATCGCAAGGTGTGGAAAGGTGTATGGAAGCCCTGCTGACCGAAACAGTGTTTGGCTCTATCTTCCTATGATGTAGAAAGAGAAGACTTGTCGAGACACTTGAAAACTTGTCTTATTCGTGATGATCACAAAGTTGCTTAAAATCCTTTATTGATGTTCGTGTTATTAAACAACTAAAGCCGATATGAACAAATATTTCAATTAATCATGAGGAGAATGCCCACTGATATCGAGAATCAAACTCGGACGGATGGACAGTGTATGGGCATGGTCCTTGAGGAGATCAGATTTTCTGAGGTTTGTTTGTGATTTCGACCGAACCAGTTATGGTTGCCTACGTTCCCCTCCTTGGGAAGAGCTCAGGTCACTGTAGTTCGGGCTTATCCGAATGAAGAGAATGAACGTTGGAATTCGAGGATCTGAGGACCTTTGAGGATTTGGAGAATTGCAAAACATGTCATCTTGGAGTTTCGATGGGAGACACGGATGTGAAGCCCCAGTGGGACGTCCACGGCAAGTGTTTGCGGAGGAGAAATGAAATATGCTCACATGCAACGTTGAATGAACGGGTGGAATTTGCACAATCATCGATTGACGATCCGAAACTGCTATCTGGTAGGAACTGCGACTGGGCTTCAGGATTTCGATCGGTCTTCGGGTAATTTGGAAAATCATGACCTCCTAAGACGGGAGGTCGGCTGGGCCTTTTGCTGACAGAACCTCTAAAGATTAGAGGTTGGCTTTTGGGTATGTGTTTGGGATTTCTATGGTTAGGGTATTGATTGCCTCTTTGAATGAGAGGTCCAAGCTTGTTTTGGTCAAGGTAAAGGGTAACGGTAATGGGAAAATCCTCTAAAATTGAGAGGACGGTTTGGAATTGGTCAAGGTAGTAGGGATATCCTCTAAAATCGAGAGGATGGCCGGAATTGGTTAGAGGTAATGGTGAAGGACATCTGTGTTGTCTCTTTATTCACTCTGAGACTCCTCTTGAGTAACGATCGGATCCTTTGAATTTTGCTTTTGAGAGGATCGCTGGGGACTAGGCTCTCTTTCTTTTCTCTTTTTTTTATTCTCTTCTTTTTTTGTATATTTTTTTTTGTATTTTTGTCTCTTTTTTTTTTTTTGAGAGAGAGAGGAGAATTTCAGCTAATCCACAGGATGGATCATTGGTTTTTCGTCGTTCTCGAGCTTGGAGATGGTCAATCTTCTTTTGAATCACGGGAGTCTCAAGGATAGTCCCTCTTCTTCTGGAGATGGTTAGACGGGTTTCAAAAACGTGCCGATCTTGAAATGAAAGGGTATTGTTTAGTGAGGGTGAGGTAATGGCTTTCCTATGGGTGAAAGGTTTCAACCGCAGTCCCTACCGGATGATCCAAACGATATTGAGCCTTCATTTGCTTGCTTAAGTTTACTCTGGGAAGGATTCATGCAAATTCATCGAGCAACGAGATGATGAGGACGACGGGAGATAGGAGATGCGAGATGGGGCGTTGGAAAGCCCCAATTCGAGAAGGATATCAGTCGATTTTCTCGCTCCGATTAATTTAAACATTAGTCATTTCAAAGCATTAGTCAGTGAGCAGCACAAGTAATCATTTGGAATAAGACCATTTCAATTGAGTGTAACGTGGGTGTGCAAGTGATGTCTCGAGTCTAGCAAGAAAAGAAATGAAGATTTTCATTATTGCAATAAAAAGATTCATAATATGGACTTGACAGACTCGTGACCACATAAAAGATACTCTAGAACCTACGACGCTGACTGATTGACTTCGCCGCCTTCGGGTGGGATAGCCTCTGGGCTTCTGCTGATATCACTGAAGAAGATCGGGGACAACATTGGGGCGAGCCTTCTCAACCTTTCCATCATCGACAAACTTTTGAATGAGCATCTTCAGGGGAATGCAATCGTTGGTTGTATGGCCAGGGAACTGGTGGTAGCAGCAGTACTTGCTCGTGTCCAGTTTTGGGTTGTGATGCATGGGGCGATAATTATCGAGGGGCTGAACCATCCCCGCCTTAACCAGACCATTAAATGCTTCTTCCGTAGTCATGCCAAGATCGTCAAACATCCGTGGCTGACGAGGTTGCGATTTCCCACTGCTTGGGCCAGTGCTTCCCCTCTGAAGGTTGTTGATACTATTGTCTTTTGGGATCCGGGAAACTGGATTGACCATCTTGGACCCATAATCATTAATACTGGCGGCTTTGGCTTCTGGGGTAAGGTTGAAGAGTCGATTCTCGCTGCGAGCTCCTATGCCTACCATCTCCCTTAAATCAGGATACCATCCAGTACCTACGGCTTCACGAAGAGCTGGCTTCACACATGACAAAAAGATGTCCTTCTGATCTTCCAATGGAATTGGATCGGGCAGCTCATTCAATTTGGCATTCCAACACTTGTAGAAATCAGTAATGGACTCATCATTCTTTTGGATTGTGTTGACCAAGTCGTCTCTAGTTGTGCACCACTCAAGGTTCCTACGGTACTTTTCAGGAAAGGCCTCAGTAGTCTGACTCCAAGTAGCTCGAGCTTCTGGCTTAAGATTTAGAAACCATGTCAAGGCAGGTCCTTTGAGTGTGAGATGGAAATGCTGAGCCATAAACTCGGGGGTACAACCCATTACCCCCATGGTCATCACATATGTGTCTACATGAGTTTTCGGGAATGTCGAGCCATCAAATTGTATTTTGGGCATCTTTAACGTATAAGGAAGAGGCTCTACTTGCCGTGGATCAACAACCTTAAGTCCACTTGATCCCGCAGTCAACTTGTCAATTTGTTGTTGCATCTGCTTTAATAACGCAATCACCTCTGGGGTCATCCCCGGGAGTTGAGGGATAGAGGGAGCGGCAGTTGAATAAGGCTCAAAGCTAGCTAATTGGACCAGAGGTGGCTGAACTGACCCGGATGCTGGAGCTGGCAAATGATTAAACTGACCGGTTGGGAAATTCTGATTCTGCGGGAAAGCACCTGCAAGCCTGTAAGGAATTGACCCCGGATGTTGCATAGATGAAGAGCCAAATCCAAAAGCTGAACCCACCAAAGGCTGAGACTGATATCCCTGAGGTTGAGGCTGGCTAGCGAAAGACTGTAGAAATCCATCTTGGCTGAACTGATTCCCGTAGTAATGGTGCTGATTCGGATGCTGGGCATTACTCTGGAAGTGAGGACCATGAGACTGACCTTGCTGATACTGAGAACCTGGAATCCACAGACCTTGACTGTTCGGAAGCTAGGACCCAAATTGGCTTAGAGGCACGGAAGCATTGGGAATGGGTGAGGAGGTCAAATCATGGAACATCGGCTGTGGTCCTCCAACTAAACCAAAACTCATCTGAGGGTTTGACTGCACACCATGACTCGGAACCTGAGTTGGATGAAATGTTGGAGCAAGGGGAGGAAGGGAGACATTCCTGGTCTCGACATCAAACTCATTGGCATCAGTAATCTCCTCATAAGTCCCATCAGCACGTCGGATCACAGCAATACCACGGCTTCTCATTGCTTCTACGAACTTAGAATGTATTGCCTCTTCTCTGGCTTGAGCCAGTAATCGAGCCTCACGCTCTCTAACTAAAGCGGCTTCCAAATTAGCCCTCATCTCTTCCATGGATAGTTCATGCATGCCTTGTTGACCTGCGGCAGATGAATCCCCAGATTGAGTGGTCATACTCTTCTCTGCATTAGACATCTCTGACTAAATCGTATGAAAACTCTACTGAAACTGCAGCTACCTCGAGACACGAACTAAACGAACACTGGGAGCCGGAGTGCACACCCAACTTGCCGTAACTGGAGAGGAGAGAGCGAGTATAAGGCGGAGGATAGAGAACTTTGAGATGGTATGGGAGAGGGAGGAGTACGGAAGGAGATGGACTCATGCAACATCTTATTAGTGTTCAAGTAAAAATTATGTCTTTTAAATCCTATGAACGGTTGGGAAAGGCTAACCCTTTATTCACGCAGACTAGACCTCGGGGGAACCTAGAGACACATCATCCAAAAATACACCAAATGTGTTGATTCAAAATTAATAATACGCAATGATACCTAAATAAAACCGAAGCATTTATGGGACGGACGAGATGCCTCAATTTCTAGAGAAATTTGGGCAGCATACCAGGTATTCCCGAAGAAATTCAAGGAAAAATCCGGCATGACCTCTCGTCGGTGCACGTTGACAAGGCGACATGATCTCTCGTTAGAACATGCAGTGGGAGCGACATGTCCTTTCGTGAAACAATTTTGCGATGGCAACATGCCCACACGTGCTAGGTTTTGGGATAGGTATGAGGGCCTTTTTAAAAATTTTGAAGCAATTCATTTTAGTGTATTTGAAAATGGCGTGTCAAAAACCAATCGTTGGGTAAGCTTTAAAGTGTGGCGCCACCTATAACGCGCTAGGGGGATAGGTTTGACATTAGGCGCTCAAGCGTAGGCGAATATCATCACCGTCCGCGATGCCGTCAATCGCACCCGAGGGTTCTAGATCTACGTGAAGTAGTGTGCGGGATGGCTATGTTCATTTATTTTGCGAAAAAATGATCTTTTATTTTTTATTTTTTTTTATTTGAAAAGGGTGATAAATGAAAAACAACACACACACACACACACACTCCTACAGAGTACAATAATCAAGGATCAATAATCTGATCATGGGGGACTGCCCCACAATCACAACCTGTATCAAGGAAATCAAATCCTGCATAGTGACCACCTTCTGTCGTGTGACACAGGATAACCAAGGCACTCTCTGTCGCGTGACAGAAGGAGTCACATTGCAAGAACCCCTGAACAAAAAAAGCATGACCAGCCCCAGCCTCCAAGCACAAGCAAGAGATCAACACCAAGCCCCAGCACAGCACAACATTAACAGGAAGCAAGGAAGCAAGTAAGGGGAGGGAATAAAGCAAAGCACTAAATGCATTTATACACATATAATGTCACCAACAATGCACACACAAATGAATGAAGTGAATGTTGAATAAACATGAAAGTTTGACCCACTTTTGAAAACCAAGTTTCAAGTCCCCAGCGGAGTCGCCACTGAATGAACGCTCGCCGAAAAAAATAAAAATAGGAGTCGCCAAGCCGTTTTTAAGGAAAAATAGAAAACCTTTTTGAAAGAGAAAATGGGTTCGGGGTCAGGTTACGCGTTGGGAAGAAACGAGAGTTCACCCAACACGCCTCGTCCGTAGACGAGTCTTTCTATGTTCAACATTCAATTCATTCAAACGTGTGTGCAATTGTGCGGGACAAAATATATGTATAAATGCATTTTAATGCTTTGTTTTATTACTCGACAAAAGGATTACAACTTGTGAGTCATTTAATTCAGGAGACCACCACCTGATTACATAGGAATGAAACAACTTACAACTGAAAAAATAACCAGCTGCAGATAGGCCAAGTATGTCGCACGACGCAGGACCATGAATGGCCAGTTGTGTCGCGGGACATACTCTGCCATCTGCAGAGGTTTTACAATCAATGGATTACAGAGACAATAAATGACAATTCGAGATTAACGAAGATAGAAATCAGGTCCCAACGACCTCATAGAGATCAATTTACGGATGAGTGTGGATATGGAATAATACACACTCACCTTACCAATTCATGCCCAACGCACAACATCAATACAATAGCATCCATAACCACTACGATAAATGTACGAAACAGGTCCCAACGACCTCAGAGAGATCCAAGCTTAGATGAACGTGGATATGAGACGATCCACGCTCACCTTAGCGCAATTCATGCACAACGCACACAATCACATGAACAAAACAAGTATCATCACCACGACAACTTCAATGATCAGAATATCCAAACAAACCATAGCATACTACATGCTAACTGATATTGTAACAAAGCCAGTACACTTAGTTCTACACCGCAAGCATTTTTAAGCCATGGCAGTTGCACTATGCAGAAAACAAATAGAGAGAAGATTAGGATTCATTACCCTCGTAGTGTCCACGCTCCTTAAACCATGTTAGGTAGAAGAATCTTCAATTCGGCTCCGGGACGACGACTGGAAAATAGGGAAGACGGGAGGAATTGCAGGAGAACGAGTTTCCGGAAATGAGCAAAACCGAAGTTAGATCCAGACGAATTTGCAATGGATGAACAAGCAATCTCTTGATTTGGCATTGCTGATGGCGGATATTGCTGATGAAGCAGTGGTGGTAAATGGACCTAGGATCTGGAAACAGGGGGGACGGCGTCGATGGATTTGGGGTAGCGAGCAGAGAACGGTGAGGGAGATTGAGGTTGGGCTAGGTTTCCGGTGAGGTCTCCATTCAACCGGGGTTGAGAGAGAGAACGGTGAGTAAAGGGATCGTTTTGGTGGAGAGAGAGAATGACGATGGGCGATTGGCATGGCCGGAAGGAGAGAGCGTTGTTGTGGGAGAGAATTGGGTCACCGGCGAATGGGTAGAGAGAAGACGGAGAAACAGTGATGGGCGCTTGAGATTGAATTGGCTAGGTGAGGAAGACGACCATTAGAGAGAGGCTGGATTGTTTGCATTTAGAGAGAGAGGGGTGAAAAACGTTTAGTGAGAGAGAGAGAGAGAGTTGTGAGAGGCCTCCTTTACAAAATGAGAGATTTTGGTATTTAACACTGATTTGGGAAAATGCTTTAATATGTCGCACGACCTCCTGCTTCGCTTTTCCATGGCTCAATCTGTCGCACGACTGGTCACGTCCGTAACTGTTTCTGGCGCCAAAACCTGCTTCTGGAACATTCCGAGTTAATTCTTTAAAAGCCCAAAGCAGTTAATTCCCTGTAGGTCCTTTTGTTCGGGAAAAATACTAAAAAATACTTCCTTCGCGAGAAACTCATAAAATGTTTCTGGAAGTCTCGGAACGGACCGGAAATTTACCAAAATGCCCCTTAGTGCGATTTTATCACATTAAAATGCACCTAAAAGGGTCGCAAATTGGATTGGCGTACTTACAGGTCCAGGCTATAATAAAACATGTCTCTCTCTCTCTCTCCCGTTCTCGAAGGATGGACGAACGACATAAGTCAGCTTGTACTCCTCCCTCGGCACTCCATACTTGGAGTATAGAGCCTCTAGCATTGGCTCTCTGGGAGGCCACATCCCTTTACATCAATGAGAACAGATTACAAAAGAAAACAGGTCCTCTGCAAAGGATCATCTATGTCGCGTGACACAGGACTCCCTTGTCCAAATATGTCGCGTGACATCAATGGTCACCTTGCAGAGACTCACAACTAACAGATCACAGAACCTCTAGATGAACATAAAACTACCATTAAGACCAGATCTAAGCACTAAACATCACGAACCTACTACTGAATATGAAAATAACCAACTAAAACAAATTACAACTGAAACATGGTCCCTGCAGATGGTCACGACATGTCGCGTGACACAGGACTCCTCATGTCCAAATGTGTCGCGTGACATAGTGTTACCATCTGCAGGTACCTCAGAAACTGAGATGCAGATCCAACAGATGCACAACAATTATATCAAAACCAATAAGAACAACACGAATTAGATACGAATTAATCAAAGGAGTGTGGATATGGGAGATCCACACTCCCTTGACATCCAAATTGCCAATTTAAGTAAATCACATCATAAGCAAGCAATTGGACTCAAGCATAAACGATTTAAACAGAGAGATTGCAGTTGCCACTTGATAATCTGAGGCAGATGGAGCCTGATTATCAAGTGGAGAAGAAGGAAGAACAATTAAGCAAATAGATGAGAGAGAGAGAGAGAGGAGAAGAGAGTAGTTACCCTTGTAGTCCTCAACTCATACACCAAGTTAGGTGTAGGAGCCTTCAATTTAGCTTCTGAATGGAGATTTGAACACGAACTGGAAGTTGAATTGGAAGATCTGGAGTCTATGGGGAAATTGGAGAGGAAATGGGTTGATAAGAGGTGAGAGGTGGAGGAATTGGTAGGGGAATTGGGTAGTTTTGGTGAGGGAGCAGGAGAGAGAGAGAGTTTCCGGATGAATTTTGGCAGAGTGACTTTGGTAGGTTCAAATTCGGATCCAAAACTGAGAGGGGTAGGGTCTTATTTATAGCTGCAGTCCATGGTAGCCTTGTGTCGCACGACGTAACGTAACCACTTTCCATGCCTCGACTTGTCGCGTGACACAAGGTGACCATAACCGTTTTTGGCACCAAATCTGGTTCTGGAACCTTCTTGGATAATACCTAAAAAGTCCAAAACAGATTTATTCATTTTAGGTCCCTTAGCTTGGGCAAAGTACAAAAAAGTACTTCCTTCGCGAGAAACTTATGAAATGTTTCCGAAAGTCTCGAGATGGACCGGGAATTTACCAAAACGCCCCTAAATGCAATTCTATCATATTAAAATGCATCTGGAAAGGACGTGAATTGGATTGGCGTACTTACAGAGCCCCTCGGCAACGTCACTTATGGAAGAAGTGAGGTTGTCGATAAAAAAAGACCCAATCCCAATGAGCGGCTGGGGAAAGAGGCGGAGGGCTAGACGGTGATCTGGGGAATCAGATGGCTGGACCTTTTGAGAAAGGATTCCTACGTATCCCGGGGAGGGAATCAAGCCAAATCGTAGTTCAGACATATGACTAGAGGGGGAAATCAACAAAGGACACGACTGTAAGGGGCGTCACCTAAGGACACGACTGTAAGGGGCATCACCCAAGGACACGACTGTAAGGGGCATCACCCAAGAACCCGACTGTAAGGGGCATCACCCAAGGACACGACTGTAAGGGACATCACCCAAGGACACGACTGTAAGGGGCGTCACCCAAGGACACGACTGTAAGGGGCGTCACCCAAGGACTCGACTGTAAGGGGCATCACCCAAGGACACGACTGTAAGGGGCGTCACCCAAGGACACGACTGTAAGGGGCATCACCCAAGGACACGACTGTAAAGGGGCGTCACCCAAGGACACGACTATAAGGGGCATCACCCAAGGACACGACTGTAAAGGGGTGTCACTCAAGGACATGACTGTAAGGGTAAGGGGCGTCACACAAGGACTCGACTGTAAAGGGCATCACCCAAGGACACGACTGTAAGGGGCATCACCCAAGGACACAACTTTAAGGGGCATAACCCAAGGACACGACTTTAAGGGGCGTCACCCAAGGACACGACTTTAAGGGGTGTCACCCAAGGACATGACTGTAAGGGGCGTCACCCAAGGACACGACTGTAAGGGGCATCACCCAAGGACACGACTGTAAGGGGCATCACCCAAGGACACGACTGTAAGGGGCGTCACCCAAGGACACGACTGTAAGGGGCGTCACCCAAGGACACGACTGTAAGGGGCGTCACCCAAGGACACGACTGTAAGGGGCGTCACCCAAGGACACGACTGTAAGGGGCGTCACCCAAGGGCACGACTGTAAGGGGCGTCACCCAAGGACACGACTGTAAGGGGAATCACCCAAGGACACAACTGTAAGGGGCATCACCCAAGGACACGACTGTAAGGGGCATCACCCAAGGACACGACTGTAAGGGGCGTTACCCAAGGACACGACTGTAAGGGGCGTCACCCAAGGACATGACTTTTCTTTTTAGGAAAGGATTTGACTGAGATGTGCTTTCATACCTGTGCTATGCTTGCCTATAGCTGCCGGAGGGTCTTGTGCCATTACTAATCTTTGCGGGTGCCGGAGGGACTAATATTATGATTTATGTTGCTGGGGGCCGATGTAGCTGCCGGAGGGTCTTATGTTACTATCTGCTGTTGAAGGTTGTTGAGCATGGGGTGGTCTTTTGTTGACTGTTGGCTTCGGGATCTGGGACCTTGCCTGATGTGATGGGAACCTTGCTTGTTGTGACGGGGGCTTTGCTTGCTATGACGGGGCTTTGCTTGCTTGTGACGGGGGCTTTGCTTGCTGTGACGAATTCTTGTTGACGGTTGACGGTGAGGCTATTTGATTTTCGATGCGTCCTGCTGGGGGGATTCAGATAGACACGGGCTCTTTGTCTTGGCTTTACTTTGAGAGACAATCTTTGAGGTTTGCTCAGTTTACTGTTGTACCTGAGGGGGAAAAGCAACACTCAAAACACTACAATCTAATTACGCTATTTTGTTAGCAAAAGTTAAACTATGTTAGCTTGTTTGCATGAGTCTGTTTGTTCCGGGAATGAAGGGAAAGGGGTATGATTTATTGTATTGACAGGTTTGCTTTGCCGGGTTTATACATGAGATTATGGAACTGCTTTGGGTAATTGTGTATGACATATGTATGAGGGTTCGTATGCATTTGAACTGAATGAATCCCTCTCCCGGGCTTATCTGCAGGCTGGTGGTTTTGGTCATTTGTAGCTTGTGACAAAGTCGGGATGTGTCTTGGTACAGATCTGATTGCAGATTGCTGATGTCTGATGTTGGTCACAAGATGTCGCACGGCTCAGGACTGCTGAGGCACCTTCTGTCGCGTGACACAACAAGTCATGCTGACAAACCCTCCAATCTAGGCTTCTATATCATTTCAAAACTTCCCCCTTTTTTCTTAGGGTATGGGACTCAGTAGATCCATCCTAAGGTATGCCTTTAGTAGCAAATCAATTCCCAAGGGTCGGGGTTATAGAACCATCCTCTGGAACCGTACAAGTTCACAAATAATTCTCTTCCTCTGGCTAAGCCCCAGTTTGATACATATAGCCTTATTGTAGACGACACATCATGTAACCTTGGAGGAGATCGCTTTTCAAAGCTCGGTCAATCAGTCGGCAGACAAGACTCAGAAATGTTTATGTGCAGGGGCATATCTTTCGAGGGTGGGAATGTATCCCGATTTTCTGTATGACACTCTCGCTTTGGGTTTGACTCTTTTGAGAGAGTATAAGCATTACCAGGTGTGGAAAGTGTATGGAAGCCCCTGCTGACAAGAATACAGTGTTTACCTCTATATCCTAAAAATGTAGAGAATAAGACTTACTGAGACACTTGAAAACCTGTCTTATTCTCGATGATCACAAAGCTGCTTAAAACCCTTTATTGATGTTCGGGTGATTCAACCACCAAAGCCGACATGAGCAAATATTCCAATTAATCCTGAGGAGAAAACCCACTGATATCGAGGATCAAATTTAGAAGGATGGAAGGTGTATGGGAATGGTCCTTGAGGAGACCGGATTTTTCTGAGATCTGTTTGTGATTTCGACCGGACCAGTTATGGTTGCCTACGTTCCCCTCCTTGGGAGGAGCTCAGGTCACCGTAGTTCGGGCTTATCCCGAATAAAAAGAATGAACGTTGAAATTCGAGGATCTGAGGACCTTTTAGGATTTTGAGAATTGAAAGAACATGTCCTCTTGGAGTGTCGATGGGAGACACAGATGTGAAGCCCCAGTGGGACATTCACGGCAGGTGTTTGCGGAGGAGAAATGAAATATGCTCACATGAAACGTCGAATGAACGGATGGAATTTGCACAATCTTTACTTGACGGTCTTTTGAGCCAGGATAGCCTTGGCTTCTTTTCAAGCAACAACCTGTTTTAGATCTCGACGATATTGGAATGAGGCTGCTATCTGGTAGGAACTGCGACTGGGCTTCAGGGTTTCGATCGGTCTTCGGGTGATTTTGGAATATCATGACCTCTTAGGACGAGAGGTCGGCTAGGACTTTTGCTGGTTGAACCTCTAAAGATGAGAGGTTGGCTCTTGGGTATGTGTTTAGGAATTCTAAGGTGAGGGGAATATCATTAATGCCTCTAAGAATGAGAGGTCAATCTTGGCTTTGGTCAAAGGTAAGGTATGGTATTGGGAATGTCCTCAAAAATCGAGAGGATGGCTTGGAGTTGGTTAAGGCGGGTGAGGGGACATCCGTGCTGTCTCTTTATTCACTCTGAGACTCCTCTTGAGTAACGACCGGATCCTTTGACTTTTGCTTTTGAGAGAATCGCTGGGGACTAGGCTCTCTTTATTTTCTCTTTTTCTTCCCTTTTTTTTTATTCTCTTCATTTTTTATTTTTTTTTTGTATATTTTTTTTTTGTATTTTTGCCTCTCTTTTTTTTCAACTTTGTTTTGAGAGGATAATTTCAGCTAGTCCCCAGGATGGATCACGGGAGTCTCAAAGATAGTCCCTCTTCTTCTTGAGATGGTTAAACGGGTTTCAAACATACCGATCTTGAAATGAAGGGATATTATTTAGTGAGGGTGAGGTAATGGTTTTCCTATGGGTTAAAGGTTTCAACCGCAGTCCCTACCGGATAGTCTGAACGAGATTGAGCTTTCATTGCTTTCTTACGCTTACTTCACGGGAGATTCATGCAAATGCATCGAACAACGAGATAGTGAAAGACAAAAGAATATATGTGAGCACAGGGGATGCGAGATGGAGGAATTGGTAAGCCCCAATTTGGGAAGGATATCAGTCGATTTTCTTGCTCGAATTAATTTAAACATTAGTCATTTCAAAGCATTAGTCGGTGAGCAGCACAAGTGATCATTTCGAATAAGACCGTTTCAATTAAAATGTAATGCGGGTGTGCAAGTTATGTCTCGAGTCTAGCAGGAATAGAAGCAAATATGTTATTATTTGAAATAAAAGACTCATAATATGGATGTACTAGATTCAAACCATAGGAACACTTGCTAGCAAAACAAAATAAAACAATCTAGGACCCTACGATGCCTGACTGACTGACTTCTTCACATGGGGTATCCTTGGAATTGCGGAAGAGGATTGTCGATCACCTTTGGAGGAGCTTTCTCGATTCTTCCTTCGTCAACCAGCTTCTGAATGAGCACCTTTAGAACGGAACAATCGTTGGTTAAATGCCCAGGGTACTGATGATAGTAACAGTACTTGCCACGATCCAAATTCGGATTAGGTTTGGTAGGTTGATAATTATCAAGTGGCTTTATCATTCCCCTTCGCATCAATCCGCTGAAAGCTTCCTCGGTTGTTATTCCCAGGTCATCAAATTCTCACTTCTTGCGCAGTGGAAATTGACCATGACTCTGGACACCATTTTCTTCATGAGAACCAACTTCGATCTTCCCTTCATTAATAAGTTCTTGAATAATCACCCTCAACTGTCTGCATTCGTACGAGGTATGGCCCTGACATTGGTGATAGTGACAATACTTGCTCGAATCTAGCTTTGCGTCGTTATGAGGAGGGACATAATTGACTAGTGGCTGAACCAGTCCTCTGCTCACCAAAATCTTGAGGAATTGATTCATAGGCATTCCCACCTTTCCCCAATACGCTTTCTTCCTTTCCGTCTGAACTATCTTTGGAGGGGACTCAAGTATTGGCATCCCTGGCTGGATAGGGTTCACAACTGGCATGAAAGACATCTGATTCATGGTTACATATGAGGTCGGTCTTGAATGGTGATCCTGTGGGGGTGACAAACTGAAACCATATGAACTCATTGGTGGCTGTGGATCACTTCCTTGTGGGGGAACATGGTCAGGGTGGAATAGCAGTGATCCTTTTTGAGTAAGATAATGGTATGACCCTTGGGAATCTGGCTGGTATTGACTCTTCACATCAGGTTGATTTGGAATACTGAAAGCCCCGGGGATCAGCTGCTCATCCTCAATCTGAGTTTGGACCACATGAGGTATCGGGGAAAGAATCTTATCTTGTCCAACTTCATTCACCCCTTTCATTACATTTCCACTACCATAATCAACACTTTTGGTCTTGATGATTTCTTCATACGACCCATCTTCGTGGCGAATTATCGTAACCCCTCGGATGCGCATTGCTTCCACAAATCTAGCGTGAGTCTCTTCCTCTCGGGCTTTGGCAATTTGGGCAAGCAATTGAGCCTTACATTCACGAACCATAGCGGCTTCAAGAGCATCTCGCAACTCTGCTACCGACAGATCATTCAATTCTAACTGGCCCGAAGTAGGAAGAATTCCAGACTGAGCGGATGGCATATCTTTTGCACCAGACATCTTGGATAGCAGAACAGATAAAAGCTTTGCGGGAAATGCTTTGAAGATCAGAACCCAAAGACCACAGAATATCAGAACACGCTCCTAACTTGTCACCGCTACAGAGGGTAGATATGGGTTTATAAGGTAGGGAAAGAAAAGGAAATACGGGAGAGGGAGAGGAAACGGAGAGAACAGACTTGCGCAAACAATTTATTTATCTTCAAGTATAAATCAGTGATTTAAATCCTAAGGATAGTTGGGAAAGGCTAATCCTTTATTTACGCAAACTATACCTTGGGGAAGCCTAGGGACGCAACGTTCAAATTACACTAAATGTCTTGCATTTGAAATTAATAATAAGTGATGATACCTAAACAAAACCTAACACGATGTGGGACGGACGAGTAGCCCCAATTTCTAGGGAAATTTGGGCAGCATAACGGGTATTCCTGAAGAATTTCAAGGAAAAAACCGGCATGACCTCTCGTCGGTGCATGGTGACAATGCGGCATGATCTCTCGTTTAGGACACGTCACGGGAGTGACATGTCCTCACGCGAAACCATGTTGCATTGGCAACATGCCCACAAGGTGTGGAGTTTTGAGGAAGGTAAAAAGACTTATTGGAAACTTCAAAAACAACTCATTTTGGTGTAGTTAAAACGTTGTATCAAAAACCAACTGTGGGTAAGGTTTAAGTGTGGTGCCACCTAAACGCACTAGGGGGATGTGTTTGACATTAGGCGCTCAAGCGTAGGCAAATATTATCACCGTCCGCGATGCCGTCAATCGGACCCGAGGGTTCTAAAGCTATGTGACGTAGTGTGCGGATGACTATATTCTATTATTTACAAAAAAAACAAAGATTTTTTTTTATTTATTTATATTATTTTAAGAAAAGGAAAACACACACACTCTCTCAGGGAAGAAAAAGGGAACAACAGTCAACTGAGCAATCTTTCTCTTGATTCAAGGGACTGCCCTCAAACCAGAACCTGAAACCTGTCCAGTGACTATTCTTGTCGCGTGACACAGAACAGCATGAGACAAAGATGTCGCACGACCAAGAGAGTCACTGAACCAGACCCTGCAAAACTGAGATTAGCCCCTGCCTCCCATTGGCAAGGGATGAAACCAAACCAGTAAAGCAACACATAAAAAACACAAGCAACAGACAAAAGGCATACAAGTTGTAAGATCTCATAAAATGCATGTATCGCACATGATTATCAAGAATGCACAAAAATGAATACATTGGATGTTTAAACGAACGAAAGTATGACCCTCTTAGTTTTTGAAAAAATAGGTTTTCAAAAAGCAAGTCCCCAGCAGAGTCGCCACTGAATGTGCGCTCGCCCGAAAATATAAAAATGAGAATAAAAAGGGAGTCGCCACGCCATGCTTTTGGAGGTGCACTTTGAAAAACCTTTTTGAAAGAGAACGGGTTCGGGGGTCAGGTTACGTGTTGGGAAGAACCGAGAGTTCACCCAACATGCCTCATCCTTAGACGAGTCTTTCTAATTTAGACATCCAAATAATTCAGAAGAACGTGCAAATGATGATAATATGCAAGTGGGATAAACATGAATTTTATTGAATAAGCAAGATCATTACAACTTGTAGACCAATTGTCCGGGAGGCCACATTCCTTTACATCAATGAGAACAGATTACAAAAGAAAACAGGTCCTCTGCAAAGGATCTTCTATGTCGCGTGACACAGGACTCCCTTGTCCAAATATGTCGCGTGACATCAATGGTCACCTTGCAGAGACTCACAACTAACAGATCACAGAACCTCTAGATGAACATAAAACTACCATTAAGACCAAATCTAAGCACTAAACATCACAAACCTACTACTGAATATGAAAATAACCAACTAAAACAAATTACAACTGAAACATGGTCCCTGCAGATGGTCACGACATGTCGCGTGACACAGGACTCCTCATGTCCAAATGTGTCGCGTGACATAGTGTCACCATCTGCAGGTACCTCATAAACTGAGATGCAGATCCAACAGATGCATAACAATTATATCAAAACCAATAAGAACAACATGAATTAGATACGAATTAATCAAAGGAGTGTGGATATGGGAGATCCACACTCCCTTGACATCCAAATTGCCAATCTAAGTAAATCACATCATAAGCAAGCAATTGGACTCAAGCATAAATGATTTAAACAGAGAGATTGCAGTTGCCACTTGATAATCTGAGGCAGATGGAGCCTGATTATCAAGTGGAGAAGAAGGAAGAACAATTAAGCAAATAGATGAGAGAGAGAGGAGAAGAGATTAGTTACCCTTGTAGTCCTCAACTCTTACACCAAGTTAGGTGTAGGAGCCTTCAATTTAGCTTCTGAATGGAGATCTGAACACGAACTAGAAGTTGAATTGGAAGATCTGGAGTCTATGGGGAAATTGGAGAGGAAATGGGTTGATGAGAGGTGAGAGGTGGAGGAATTGGTAGGGGAATTGGGTAGTTTTGGTGTGGGAGCAGGAGAGAGAGAGTTTTCGGATGAATTTTGGCTGAGTGACTTTGGGAGGTTCAAATTCGGATCCAAAACTGAGAGGGGTAGGGTCTTATTTATAGCTGCAGTCCATGGTAGCCTTGTGTCGCACGACGTAACGTAACCACTTTCCATGCCTCGACTTGTCGCGTGACACAAGGTGACCATAACCGTTTTTGGCGCCAAATCTGGTTCTGGAACCTTCTTGGATAATACCTAAAAAGTCCAAAACAGATTTATTCCTTTTAGGTCCCTTAGCTTGGGCAAAGTACAAAAAAGTACTTCCTTCGCGAGAAACTTATGAAATGTTTCCGGGAGTCTCAGGATGGACCGAGAATTTACCAAAATGCCCCTAAATGCAATTCTATCATATTAAAATGCATCTGGAAAGGTCGCGAATTGGATTGGCATACTTACAGATGTGTTCGAGCATCTCATCCCGGTCATGAAATATTATCATACTTGGAGACATGGAATCAACCCGGTCAATTCTCATCTTGCTGGGGTAACGAAGATCTTCCCTCGGGGTTCCAAACCTTGTCAACATCTCCCCAATTTCCTCTAGGGCCACCATCAACCATGGCCCTCTTTCCCTCCGGTAAACCCTAAGGTTTCCCTTATGATATCCATAGATGAAACGGGGTTCATGGTCCCAAGAGCGGGTCATTTCTAAAATGAGATGAAGGGTTTAAGAATCTTATCAAGACAAGAAACTCAAGAAAAGCTTAATGGTTTCAACAATGGCGGTTTCAAAAAATCAACCCCAACCAAAACCCTAGAAATTACAAAGTTAAAATGCAAAAATCAAAAGGGAAAAGCGATTATACCTGTTTGCGATGAAAATGAACGAAGACGAACGGACGATTCAAGCGTTTCTGGAGATTCTGGGTAGGGGTGGACATGGTTCAGTTCAAACCGCGGTTTGAGACCGAACCGAACCAAACCACACAGTTTGGTTTGGTTTTTTTCTATAAATGGTTTAGCTTGGTTTGAAAATTTAATAAACCGTGTGGTTCGGTTCAGCTCGCAGTCTGGAACCTCAAAACCGAACCAAGACTGATATAGGTTGAAATTGAAAAGGCAATTTTGCTTATATACTCACACAGACGGGTCAAACCCGAAACAAAATGGGTCAAAGCGAGTACGGTGCCCCAAGAATTTAATGCGTTAGTGGGTTCCCCATACTGTGTCAAGCATCGTGGACCACGCCCATCATTGCCTTAGTAACCGACAGATAATGGAACGACACAAACCTTGAAGCAACATTGCCACGTGACGCTTGTTCGTACTCTCAAAGGCTGAGGATGAGATTACTTTCTCCTCGTCATAAGCCGAGCTAGAAAGTTGGGGGCCAGTGAACATTATAAACCGAGATACGAACATGGGCTTATCCGTGTAAGGCCCAAGTGGATTGGGCCCTAAACTTAATCCATCAAGCCTCAGCTATGAAGGAAGACTTGGGCTTCCTCGTCTCTCTATCTCATCATTTATAAGGCCGACATGGGCTCAGCAGGTGAGAATAACCAAGGCCTAACTCAAGTGCCGAGGGACCTCCCTCATAGGCCGAAATGTCTCCCTTGAGAACGAGGTGCCTTCCTCGGATATGACATCATCATGACTGGCTCTCCTATTGTAATGACCCTAACCCTAGGCACTATTTTAGTACCATATTATATGCTTTTAATATTATTGTTAATTCTATGTGTTCATTATATGCCCTTGATTTCTTATGTTAAGTGGAGATGGTTGTGAAATAACTCTAAAGCCTTCGGATAAAATGGGAATATGATAATTGAAAATAAATAAATTATTATATTTAGTGGAAGTGGGTAGTGTAAATATTGGAAGTTGTAGTATAGTTGCATTCTTTCAAATCTTAGAGGGCTTAAGGGCATATTTTGAAAGATTTGATTTAATGATGGGATGGGGGGCCATATCTTCCCCTTATTTTCCTCACCTCCCTTTTCATTAGTCAAACACCTCCATACTTCCTCCATCATCCTTTTAACCTCCCCATCCTTTTACCATCCCATTTAATCATCCTCCCCATTTCTTATTCATCATCTTCTTCCTTCTCAAAATATCCATGGAAACCTCCTCTCCAATCTTTTCCTTCCAAAAACTCTAGTAAACCCAATCCTTCTCCATATGATGATCCGGGTGTACTTCCGTGTTCGTGGAGTCGAGGGGAACACATCAAGCTAAGAAAATCCTTGTTCCATCTAATATAGCTAAGGTAAGTTATTATGACTTCTTTCTAATAATTGTTCACTTTATGTGTTATTGAATATCTTGTTGAAAGAAAGGATTTTGATGTGTTAAATAATGATTAAATGAGTTGAAATGGGTTAGTCAAGGTTAAATTGATTTTTAGTTGTAAAATGGTAATCTAATATTGAAGGAGGAAAATTATAGAAGAATTGTGAATGTTAATGATTTAAGAGTAAGTATTAAATTTGGGTTTTGGCCAATTTACTAGAATTAGAAAGTGAAGAAAATGGTTTATAAGAAATGGTTATATGTTAAAATGAAATAAAGTTTTTGTACTAAAGGATTTTGGGTTAATGTTGGAATGTATTGGAATACTTTCTTGGAGTAGAGAAATTGTTTAATAATCTAAAAATAAGATTTATGTTCATGGAGGTTGATAAAGGAGAAAGAGTAAGGTTTGAGTGGGGGTAGAAAGGTTGAATATGAAATGGGTAGTGAAATGAGTAGAACCTCTAAGGATTTAATGGATTTAACCTATTTTATGTGATTAAGAATGATCTAGTATGGGATTAGTGAAGTTGGTAATACCTTCTATGTTCACCTAAATTAGCAAGGATTGTTACAGGAAAAAGGAAATGGGTAGAAGGGGTTAAGAAATCTGAGCATTGCTGGAAATGGGCTTGGGCGGTCGCCCATGAGGGGCTTGAGCGGCCGCCCATGTGATCAGAAACTTGTGTGCCTTGAAGTCCTTCTTAGGCGGTCGCCCAAGATATCTTGTGTGGTCGCCCATCCCTTCAGCAACATGCCTTCCCTTTTGAACTTCACTTGGCCGGTCGCCCAAGTGACTAGGGCGGTCGCCCATGTCACCAGATCCTCCTCAATTACTTTTCTTGCTGATTTTCACCAATAACCTCGTGGCATGACTCCCAATCATTATAATTAGTAGAACCTAATCCAACCCGGATATGAATTAATCCTTTTTAACCTATGTTAAAGTAGAATACCTTGGCTAGGCCATGATGTCTTATTTGGTCAAAATGGAATTGTGGGAGTAGTTAAATATTGTTCGGAAAATGGTGGATAAGCTTGATTCGTAACTTCACCAAAGTGGTTCAAACTTGAGAAGTAGGTCTTGCACTTTTATTAAGATTATTCAAGGTTGAGTAATGACTTCGTAGGAATGGTTTATGGTTCAGGGTGACCTTACTTGCTCCCATATCCTCGGTGATTAGTTGAATAGTGTAGAGGCTATGAGTCACACTATTGCGTTAGTAAGGAACGTATATGTATTACATCGTTGTACTGTATCCCCAGTGTGGATTAATTGGCATATTGTTATATGGTATCCCAATTGTGGATTATCTGGCATGTTGATTATATTGTATCTCGAGTGGGGACTAATTGGTATATTGTTATGCTGCATCCCAAGTGTGGATTATTTGGCTACATTGTTACCTTACTTGAATTCCTATTCATTGATGGTATTATGCATAGTGTATTAAATGAATGTTGCACTATAGTATTGATTTAACATGAGTATACATTACCATGTTGTTATATTATTATTCCTTTTGTGGATTTTATTTCAAGTATCTATTATGTGCTTGAACGTGTTATATTATATGTGATTCGGGGGTATAATGGAATTCAATCAATTATTGATTTGTTCTATAAGTGATTGAAGGTCCATCATACCTGTGACCGGCCCCTCTGTGGCCACAGAGTGGGTGTGCTAGCAGCTGTATTGAGCCAAAAGCCTTACAGTCCGCTGCGACTTTGGTGACTAGGTGGAATGCTTCTGTATTAAGCCAAAAGCCTTACAGATAGTGGCAATATTATATGGTACTCTTGTTAAAGGGTCATATTAGTATCTGATTTTCTTATATGGATCTCTGGGGTATGAGTCCTATAAGAGGTGAATGTGCATGGAGGCAGTTCACCAAAGAGAGGAGTTTTACTCCCACATTGTACGACTTATTGTTTAGACGCGAAAGGTAAAATGAGGTAATGTAAGGTGTTTACCGCTTTAATAATGTGCTATGGGTAACCATGCTATGTGTTGCATCTTGTTTGGCATCTTGCTGCATTCATAATAGCTTATTGAGATTTATTCTCACCCCTTCCCTTTTACTGTTTTAGATTGTGCTGAGACAGGTGACTGAGCCAGTGAGGCCGGGGAAAGAGTTTGGACTCTTGCTTTTGGGACTTTTTAGGATAGGTATATGAGTAGGTTGTCGGGAGTCCTATTTAAGTATTACTCTTTTATAAGTTGTATGGAAAACTCTTTTGTTAAACAATGTTAATTTGGGTTTTCAATGTAATTGATCAAGTTATAGTTTATTAGAATATTTGTTTAAACTCCTCCGAGTGGAGATATTATCAGTTGATTTTATTTTGGAAGTTTGAGAAGTGATTTTCTTTTAAAGTGAAATAAAAGTTTTTAAAAATTTAAGATGGGTTTTCTTAGTTTGAGCTCCTCAAGCTCGGGACACGCGTTAGGACCCGGGTTGGGGTGCTCACAGTTGGTATCAAAGCTTAGTTTAGAGGTTAAGGGTAGATGTCTAAACTAAGGGGGAATGTGTGGTAATTGATGCCGAGTGTTTAATGCAGGAGTTCGTTCTAATGGCCGGAAGCAATGATGATCAGCGAAAGGTTCTAGAAAATGAAGGAGATATGGGTATAGGTGGAATTCAGAATGAAGAGATGATGAAATTATTCAGGATGATTGTACAGAATATGGAGACTAGATGATCAATTCCGAATCAACCTGAGGGATGTCAAAGTGATGAATTGGAAAGGTTTGTGAAGATGAATCCATCGAGTTTTAATGGATATCCGGATTCGTTAAGGGCAGAAAAATGGTTAGCAGAAATGAACAAAATCTTTGAGGTTATGGAGAGTCGCAACGAAGAGAAAGTTAGATATGCCATTTTCAAACTTGAAGGTCCAGCTGATCAGTGGTGGCAGATTTTGAAGGAAAGTTGGGAGCGGGATCATACACCCCAGACATGGGATAATTTCACTCAGCAGTTCGAGGATTATTTCATTTCAATGGTTACAAGGGATAAGAAGGAGATTGAATTCTTAGGACTAAAACAAGGGAACATGACGGTGAATCAGTATTCAGTCTGGTTTGAGGAATTAGCTAGGTGTTGCCCTCATTTGGTATCGCATGAAGCGAGAAGAGTTCATAGGTTTGTAAAAGGTTTGAGGATTGAGTTTAGGAAGAAATTAGTGATTGATAGCTTCACCAATTATCAGACAGTCATAGATAGAGTATATAAGATCGAGAATGACATTGAGGAAAATTGTGAAAGATCGGAAGGTGGGATTAGAAATAAACCAAAGTATCTAGGACAAGGATCCAAAATCACTAGAGGACAGCCAAGGGCTTTAACTTCAGGAAGTGTGAGAGGGGAACTTGTTGTAGCTTCTTCGTCTAGGCCAATATCCAAACAGTATGGGATGATTTGTAAATTTTGCAAGAAGGTTGGACATACCGAAGATCTGTGTTGGAGTAAGCAAGGCAAGTGTATTAATTGTGGAGCAATGGGACACTTTAGGAGGAATTGCCCAAGGTTGCAGCGGGGACGAGCTTCAAGCAGTTGTCAGCTCGGTGGACAACAAAGAGGTGGTACCAAAAGAGATAAGGAAGGGAAACCAAAAGAGAAGGTCCAAGGTCGAGTATGTGTTTCGGGCCTAGGAGAGATAGCTCCCTCAGAGGTCACTAGAGGTATATTACCTGTCTCAGAAGTTAGGGGCCATATTTTATAAATCCTGTTTCATATCATTTATGTTTGGCATCACATTTTGCTTCTATGTGGCATACATTGCTTGAGATTTTGTTTTATTGTTAGAGGATTCTGCTCTTATGAGAGAATGCCTCGAATCTCCTTTGGTTTACCACGGTGGTGATGTGGTTATAGCTGGGCATGTATTGCCAGTTGATTTGGTATGATTACCGATTTGTAATTATGAGATATACTTGACCTGGATAGTTAAGTAGTTGTTTTGCATTGGTAGACTATCATAAGAAGTGAGTCTCCTTTTCTATACCTAAGTTGATTATATTGGTATTTGATATAGATAAACCTTTATATGGTATTCTTGTTATCTAAGCATTAAAGGCAGAAAGTTTTGGTTAAAAGTGTGAAGGGTATTTGGTATGTGTTAGACTTGCATAAGAAGTCTTTCTAGAAATTTTACGTGCTAGTTGTGAGTAGATGGTAATTGTGTTTCCATCAAGGTATCTCATGTGTTGATTCTAAGTATGATAATCAGAATTTTAATCCTTATCTTGACGGCTTTATGGTAGTTATGATTGATGACCTCCTTGGTTATTTAAAGTTACGAGAGGATCATGAAGATAATTTGTGAGTTGTGTCATTTACCTTTAGTGGGAAGTCATCGTTTGAGAAGTTTAGCAAATGTGAGTTGGCTCGCAAAGATTTTACGTTTTGGGTTCTATAGTCTTAAGCTCGGATGTTATCATGAATCTTACGAGGATTGAGTCCGTGGTCTTTGGGTTGGAAAGTGTTACCGAGGGATTGTCAAAGGGTCCTTGAGAATTGAAAAATCGTTGATTTAGTTAACTCAAAAGGATATATCAATGGTGTAAGATGTAATAAGGGTAAATCGTATTGATAGAGATGGAGAATAGAATTGCTATAGATCCTATACTTACCTTACCTAGTGGATGTGAGGACTTTGTGAATTTTAAGTGCGTATTAAAGAAAGATTTGGTTGTGATATTATGAGAAATGGGAAAGTGATAGCGTATGCTTTGAGGAAGTTAACTTAGATAAAGCGGAATTTTCTTATTTTCTACTCGAGAGTGGCTGCAATTATGTTGCGTTATTAAAGTGGGAACCTTATCTTTTTGAAGCTCCATTTGAGATTTGTTACCGATCCTAAGAGTTGGAGAGATTAGTTACTCGAAAGGAATAGATTAGAAGACTATCCAGATTCTTGAGGAATAGGTTGTGTGTTGTGTGATGGATTTCCTTTCAACTTGAGAAGTTAATTTACCTTAGCGAGGTTGCGAATAATGATAGTTTTTAGTTTAGCATCGAATAGGTATTGTATAAAGCTTGGTATGGAAAATTTATTTGTATGATCCTTCGTACGTATGGAGTTCTTCAGTTAAGGATGATTTGGCGGATTTGACTTACGTGGGGAAACCGTTGAGAGTTATTAGAATCGAAATTCCGGGATTAAATTCTAGAATACTTGGGTTGTGAGAATGTATAGAAGAATCATGACATTGAGGAAACTGTTTGAAGGTTATAATTCAAAATGCTTGGTAGAGTAACCTTTGTTATTGATAACCCTAGGCACTATTTTAGTACCATATTATATGCTTTTAATATTATTGTTAATTCTATGTGTTCATTATATGCCCTTGATTTCTTATGTTAAGTGGAGATGGTTGTGAAATAACTCTAAAGCCTTAGGATAAAATGGGAATATGATAATTGAAAATAAATAAATTATTATATTTAGTGGAAGTGGGTAGTGTAAATATTGGAAGTTGTAGTATAGTTGCATTCTTTCAAATCTTAGAGGGCTTAAGGGCATATTTTGAAAGATTTGATTTAATGATGGGATGGGGGGCCATATCTTCCCCTTATTTTCCTCACCTCCCTTTTCATTAGTCAAACACCTCCATACTTCCTCCATCATCCTTTTAACCTCCCCATCCTTTTCCCATCCCATTTAATCATCCTCCCCATTTCTTATTCATCATCTTCTTCCTTCTCAAAATATCCATGGAAACCTCCTCTCCAATCTTTTCCTTCCAAAAACTCTAGTAAACCCAATCCTTCTCCATTTGATGATCCGGGTGTACTTCCATGTTCGTGGAGTCGAGGGGAACACTTCAAGCTAAGAAAATCCTTGTTCCATCTAATATAGCTAAGGTAAGTTATTATGACTTCTTTCTAATAATTGTTCACTTTATGTGTTATTGAATATCTTGTGGAAAGAAAGGATTTTGATGTGTTAAATAATGATTAAATGAGTTGAAATGGGTTAGTCAAGGTTAAATTGATTTTTAGTTGTAAAATGGTAATCTAAGATTGAAGGAGGAAAAGTATAGAAGAATTGTGAATGTTAATGATTTAAGAGTAAGTATTAAATTTGGGTTTTGGCCAATTTACTAGAATTAGAAAGTGAAGAAAATGGTTTATAAGAAATGGTTATATGTTAAAATGAAATAAAGTTTTGGTACTAAAGGATTTTGGGTTAATGTTGGAATGTATTGGAATACTTTCTTGGAGTAGAGAAATTGTTTAATAATCTAAAAATAAGATTTATGTTCATGGAGGTTGATAAAGGAGAAAGAGTAAGGTTTGAGTGGGGGTAGAAAGGTTGAATATGAAATGGGTAGTGAAATGAGTAGAACCTCTAAGGATTTAATGGATTTAACCTATTTTATGTGATTAAGAATGATCTAGTATGGGATTAGTGAAGTTGGTAATACCTTCTATGTTCACCTAAATTAGCAAGGATTGTTACAGGAAAAAGGAAATGGGTAGAAGGGGTTAAGAAATCTGAGCATTGCTGGAAATGGGCTTGGGCGGTCGCCCATGAGGGGCTTGAGCGGCCGCCCATGTGATCAGAAACTTGTGTGCCTTGAAGGCCTTCTTGTGCGGTCGCCCAAGATATCTTGTGCGGTCGCCCATCCCTTCAGCAACATGCCTTCCCTTTTGAACTTCACTTGGGCGGTCGCCCATGTCACCAGATCCTCCTCAATTACTTTTCTTGCTGATTTTCACCAATAACCTCGTGGCATGACTCCCAACCATTATAATTAGTAGAACCTAATCCAACCCGGATATGAATTAATCCTTTTTAACCTAAGTTAAAGTAGAATACCTTGGCTAGGCCATGATGTCTTATTTGGTCAAAATGGAATTGTGGGAGTAGTTAAATATTGTTCGGAAAATGGTGGATAAGCTTGATTCGTAACTTCACCAAAGTGGTTCAAACTTGGGAAGTAGGTCTTGAACTATTATTAAGATTATTCAAGGTTGAGTAATGACTTCGTAGGAATGGTTTATAGTTTAGGGTGGCCTTACTTGCTCCCATATCCTCGGTGATTATTTGAATAGTGTAGAGGCTATGAGTCACACTATTGCGTTAGTAAGGAACGTATATGTATTACATCGTTGTACTATATCCCCAGTGTGCATTAATTGGCATATGTTATATGGTATCCCAATTGTGGATTATCTGGCATGTTGATTATATTGTATCCCGAGTGGGGACTAATTGGTATATTGTTGTGCTGCATCCCAAGTGTGGATTATTTGGCGACATTGTTACCTTACTTGAATTCCTATTCATTGATGGTATTATGCATAGTGTATTAAATGAATGTTGCACTATAGTATTGATTTAACATGAGTATACATTACCATGTTGTTATATTCTTATCCCTTTTGTGGATTTTATTTCAAGTATCTATTACGTGCTTGGACGTGTTATATTATATGTGATTCGGGGGAATAATGAAATTCAATCAATTATTTATTTGTTCTATAAGTGATTTAAGGTCCATCATACCTGTGACCGGCCCCTCTGTGGCCACAGAGTGGGTATGCTAGCAGCTATATTGAGCCAAAAGCCTTACAGTCCGCTGCGACTTTGGTGACTAGGTGGAATGCTTCTGTATTAAGCCAAAAGCCTTACAGATAGCGGCGATATTATATGGTACTCTTATTAAAGGGTCATATATGTATCTGATTTTCTTATATGGATCTCTGGGGTATGAGTCCTATAAGCGGTGAATGTGCATGGAGGCAGTTCACCAAAGAGAGTTATTTTACTCCCACGTTGTACGACTTATTGTTCAGACGGGAAAGGTAAAATGAGGTAACGTAAGGTGTTTACCGCTTTAATAATGTGCTATGTGTAACCATGCTATGTGTTGCATCTTGTTTGGCATCTTGCTGCATTCATAATAGCTTATTGAGATTTATTCTCACCCCTTCCCTTTTACTGTTTTAGATTGTGCTGAGACAGGTGACTGAGCCAGTGAGGCCGGGGAAAGAGTTTGGACTCTTGCTTTTGGGACTTGTCAGGATAGGTATATGAGTAGGTTGTCGGGAGTCCTATTTAAGTATTACTCTTTTATAAGTTGTATGGAAAACTCTTTTGTTAAACAATGTTAATTTGGGTTTTCAATGTAATTGATCAAGTTATAGTTTATTAGAATATTTGTTTAAACTCCTCCGAGTGGAGATATTATCAGTTGATTTTATTTTGGAAGTTTGAGAAGTGATTTTCTTTTAAAGTGAAATAAAAGTTTTTAAAAATTTAAGATGGGTTTTCTTAGTTTGAGCTCCTCAAGCTCGGGACACGCGTTAGGTCCCGGGTTTGGGTGCTCACAGTTGGTATCAGAGCTTAGTTTAGAGTTCAAGGGTAGATGTCTAAATTAAGGGGGAATGTGTGGTAATTGACGCCGAGTGTTTAATGCAGGAGTTCGTTCTAATGGCTGAAAGTAATGATGATCAGTGAAAGGTTCTAGAAAATGAAGGAGATATGGGTATAGGTGGAATTCAGAATGAAGAGATGATGAAATTATTCAGGATGATTGTACAGAATATGGAGACTAGAGGATCAATTTCGAATCAACCTGAGGGATGTCAAAGTGATGAATTGGAAAGGTTTGTGAAGATGAATCCACCGAGTTTTAATGGATATCCGGATTCGTTAAGGGCAGAAAAATGGTTAGCAGAAATGAACAAAATCTTTGAGGTTATGGAGAGTCGCAACGAAGAGTAATTTAGATATGCCATTTTCAAACTTGAAGGTCCAGCTGATCAGTGGTGGCAGATTTTTAAGAAAAGTTGGGAGCGGGATCATACACCCCAGACTTGGGATAATTTCACTCAACAGTTCGAGGATTATTTCATTTCAATGGTTACAAGGGATAAGAAGGAGATTGAATTCTTAGGACTAAAACAAGGGAACATGACGGTGAATCAGTATTCAGTCCGGTTTGAGGAATTAGCTAGGTGGTGCCCTCATTTGGTATCGCATGAAGCGAGAAGAGTTCATAGGTTTGTAAAAGGATTGAGGATTGAGTTTAGGAAGAAATTAGTGATTGATAGCTTCACCAATTATCAGACAGTCATAGATAGAGCATATAAGATCGAGAATGACATTGAGGAAAATAGTGAAAGATCGGAAGGTGGGATTAGAAATAAACCAAAGTATCTAGGACAAGGATCCAAAATCAATAGAGGACAGCCAAGGGCTTTAACTTCAGGAAGTGTGAGAGTGGAACTTGTTGTAGCTTCTTCGTCTTGGCCAATATCCAAACAGTATGGGATGATTTGTAAATTTTGCAAGAAGGTTGGACATACCGAAGATCTGTGTTGGAGTAAGCAAGGCAAGTGTATTAATTGTGGAGCAATGGGACACTTTAGGAGGAATTGCCCAAGGTTGCAGCGGGGACGAGCTTCAAGCAGCGGTCAGCTGGGTGGACAATAAAGAGGTGGTACCAAAAGAGATATGGAAGGGAAACCAAAAGAGAAGGTCCAAGGTCGAGTATGTGTTTCGGGCCTAGGAGAGATAGCTCCCTCAGAGGTCACTAGAGGTATATTACCTGTCTCAAAAGTTAGGGGTCATATTTTATAAATCCTGTTTCATATCATTTATGTTTGGCATCACATTTTGCTTCTATGTGGCATACATTGCTTGAGATTTTGTTTTATTGTTAGAGGATTCTGCTCTTATGAGAGAATGCCTCGAATCTCCTTTGGTTTACCACGGTGGTGATGTGGTTATAGCTGGGCATGTATTGCCAGTTGATTTGGTATAATTACTGATTTGTAATTATGAGATATACTTGACCTGGATAGTTAAGTAGTTGTTGTGCATTGGTAGACTATCATAAGAAGTGAGTCTCCTTTTCTATACCTAAGTTGATTATATTGGTATTTGATATAGATAAACCTTTATATGGTATTCTTGTTATCTAAGCATTAAAGGCAGAAAGTTTTGGTTAAAAGTGTGAAGGGTATTTGGTATGTGTTAGACTTGCATAAGAAGTCTTTCTAGAAATTTTACGTGCTAGTTGTGAGTAGATGGTAATTGTGTTTCCATCAAGGTATCTCATGTGTTGATTCTAAGTATGATAATCAGAATTTTAATCCTTATCTTGACGGCTTTATGGTAGTTATGATTGATGACCTCCTTGGTTATTTAAAGTTACGAGAGGATCATGAAGATAATTTGTGAGTTGTGTCATTTACCTTTAGTGGGAAGTCATCGTTTGAGAAGTTTAGAAAATGTGAGTTGGCTCGCAAAGATTTTACGTTTTGGGTTCTATAGTCTTAAGCTCGGATGTTATCATGGATCTTACGAGGATTGAGTCCGTGGTCTTTGGGTTGGAAAGTGTTACCGAGGTATTGTCAAAGGGTCCTTGAGAATTGAAAAATCGTTGATTTAGTTAACTCGGAAGGATATATCAATGGTGTAAGATGTAATAAGGGTAAATCGTATTGATAGAGATGGAGAATAGATTGGCTATAGATCCTATCCTTACCTTACCTAGTGGATGTGAGGACTTTGTGAATTTTAAGTGCGTATTAAAGAAAGATTTGGTTGTGATATTATGAGAAATGGGAAAGTGATAGCGTATGCTTTGAGGAAGTTAACTTAGATAAAGCGGAATTTTCTTATTTTCTACTCGAGAGTGGCTGCAATTATGTTGCGTTATTAAAGTGGGAACCTTATCTTTTTGAAGCTCCATTTGAGATTTGTTACCGATCCTAAGAGTTGGAGAGATTAGTTACTCGGAAGGAATAGATTAGAAGACTATCCAGATTCTTGAGGAATAGGTTGTGTGTTGTGTGATGGATTTCCTTTCAACTTGAGAAGTTAATTTACCTTAGCGAGGTTGCGTATAATGAAAGTTTTTAGTTTAGCATCGAATGGGTATTGTATAAAGCTTGGTATGGAAAATTTATTTGTATGATCCTTCGTACGTATGGAGTTCTTCAGTTAAGGATGATTTGGCGGATTTGACTTATGTGGGGAAACCGTTGAGAGTTATTAGAATCAAAATTCCGGGATTAAATTCTAGAATACTTGGGTTGTGAGAATGTATAGAAGAATCATGACATTGAGGAAACTGTTTGAAGGTTGTAATTCAAAATGCTTGGGAGAGTAACCTTTGTTATTGATCCTTAAGGTAAGTCTTTTTAAAATTCGGGACGAATTTTCTTTAAGGGGGAGTGAATGTAACGACCCTAACCCTAGGCACTATTTTAGTACCATATTATATGCTTTTAATATTATTGTTAATTCTATGTGTTCATTATATGCCCTTGATTTCTTATGTTAAGTGGAGATGGTTGTGAAATAACTCTAAAGCCTTAGGATAAAATGGGAATATGATAATTGAAAATAAATAAATTATTATATTTAGTGGAAGTGGGTAGTGTAAATATTGGAAGTTGTAGTATAGTTGCATTCTTTCAAATCTTAGAGGGCTTAAGGGCATATTTTGAAAGATTTGATTTAATGATGGGATAGGGGACCATATCTTCCCCTTATTTTCCTCACCTCCCTTTTCATTAGTCAAACACCTCCATACTTCCTCCATCATCCTTTTAACCTCCCCATACTTTTCCCATCCCATTTAATCATCCTCCCCATTTCTTATTCATCATCTTCTTCCTTCTCAAAATATCCATGGAAACCTCCTCTCCAATCTTTTCCTTCCAAAAACTCTAGTAAACCCAATCCTTCTCCATTTGATGATCCGGGTGTACTTCCGTGTTCGTGGAGTCGAGGGGAACACATCAAGCTAAGAAAATCCTTGTTCCATCTAATATAGCTAAGGTAAGTTATTATGATTTCTTTCTAATAATTGTTCACTTTATGTGTTATTGAATATCTTGTTGAAAGAAAGGATTTTGATGTGTTAAATAATGATTAAATGAGTTGAAATGGGTTAGTCAAGGTTAAATTGATTTTTAGTTGTAAAATGGTAATCTAAGATTGAAGGAGGAAAAGTATAGAAGAATTGTGAATGTTAATGATTTAAGAGTAAGAATTAAATTTGGGTTTTGGCCAATTTACTAGAATTAGAAAGTGAAGAAAATGGTTTAAAAGAAATGGTTATATGTTAAAATGAAATAAAGTTTTGGTACTAAAGGATTTTGGGTTAATGTTGGAATGTATTGGAATACTTTCTTGGAGTATAGAAATTGTTTAATAATCTAAAAATAAGATTTTTGTTCATGGAGGTTGATAAAGGAGAAAGAGTAAGGTTTGAGTGGGGGTAGAAAGGTTGAATATGAAATGGGTAGTGAAATGAGTAGAACCTCTAAGGATTTAATGGATTTAACCTATTTTATGTGATTAAGAATGATCTAGTATGGGATTAGTGAAGTTGGTAATACCTTCTATGTTCACCTAAATTAGCAAGGATTGTTAAAGGAAAAAGGAAATGGGTAGAAGGGGTTAAGAAATCTGAGCATTGCTGGAAATGGGCTTGGGCGGTCGCCCATGGGGGGCTTGAGCGGCCGCCCATGTGATCAGAAACTTGTGTGCCTTGAAGACCTTCTTGGGCGGTCGCCCAAGATATCTTGTGCGGTCGCCCATCCCTTCAGCAACATGCCTTCCCTTTTGAACTTCACTTGGGCGGTCGCCCATGTCACCAGATCCTCCTTAATTACTTTTCTTGCTGATTTTCACCAATAACCTCGTGGCATGACTCCCAACCATTATAATTAGTAGAACCTAATCCAACCCGGATATGAATTAATCCTTTTTAACCTAAGTTAAAGTAGAATACCTTGGCTAGGCCATGATGTCTTATTTGGTCAAAATGGAATTGTGGGAGTAGTTAAATATTGTTCGGAAAATGGTGGATAAGCTTGATTCGTAACTTCACCAAAGTGGTTCAAACTTGGGAAGTAGGTCTTGAACTGTTATTAAGATTATTCAAGGTTGAGTAATGACTTCGTAGGAATGGTTTATAGTTTAGGGTGGCCTTACTTGCTCCCATATCCTCGTTGATTATTTAAATAGTGTAGAGGCTATGAGTCACACTATTGCGTTAGTAAGGAACGTATATGTATTACATCGTTGTATTGTATCCCCAGTGTGGATTAATTGGCATATTGTTATATGGTATCCCAATTGTGGATTATCTGGCATGTTGATTATATTGTATCCCGAGTGGGGACTAATTGGTATATTGTTATGCTGCATCCCAAGTGTGGATTATTTGGCGACATTGTTACCTTACTTGAATTCCTATTCATTGATGGTATTATGCATAGTGTATTAAATGAATGTTAAACTATAGTATTGATTTAACATGAGTATACATTACCATGTTGTTATATTCTTATCCCTTTTGTGGATTTTATTTCAAGTATCTATTATGTGCTTGGACGTGTTATATTATATGTGATTCGGGGGTATAATGGAATTCAATCAATTATTGATTTGTTCTATAAGTGATTGAAGGTCCATCATACCTGTGACCGGCCCCTATGTGGCCACAGAGTGGGTGTGCTAGCAGCTGTATTGAGCCAAAAGCCTTACAGTCCGCTGCGACTTTGGTGACTAGGTGGAATGCTTCTGTATTAAGCCAAAAGCCTTACAGATAGCGGCGATATTATATGGTACTCTTATTAAAGGGTCATATAAGTATCTGATTTTTTTATATGGATCTATGGGGTATGAGTCCTATAAGCGGTGAATGTGCATGGAGGCAGTTCACCAAAGAGAGGAGTTTTACTCCCACGTTGTACGACTTATTGTTCAGACGGGAAAGGTAAAATGAGGTAACGTAAGGTGTTTACCGCTTTAATAATGTGCTATGTGTAACCATGCAATGTGTTGCATCTTGTTTGGCCTCTTGCTGCATTCATAATAGCTTATTGAGATTTATTCTCACCCCTTCCCTTTCTTGTTTTAGATTGTCTTTGAGACAGTGGCGAGCCAGTGAGGCCAGGGAAAGAGTTTGGACTCTTGCTTTTGGGACTTGTCAGGATAGGTATATGAGTAGGTTATCGGGAGTCCTATTTAAGTATTACTCTTTTATAAGTTGTATGGAAAACTCTTTTGTTAAACAATGTTAATTTGGGTTTTCAATGTAATTGATCAAGTTATAGTTTATTAGAATATTTGTTTAAACTCCTCCGAGTGGAGATATTATCAGTTGATTTTATTTTGGAAGTTTGAGAAGTGATTTTCTTTTAAAGTGAAATAAAAGTTTTTAAAAATTTAAGATGGGTTTTCTTAGTTTGAGCTCCTCAAGCTCGGGACACGCGTTAGGTCCCGGGTTGGGGTGCTCACAGTTGGTATCAGAGCTTAGTTTAGAGGTCAAGGGTAGATGTCTAAACTAAGGGGGAATGTGTGGTAATTGACGCCGAGTGTTTAATGCAGGAGTTCGTTCTAATGGCCGGAAGCAATGATGATCAGCGAAAGGTTCTAGAAAATGAAGGAGATATGGGTATAGGTGGAATTCAGAATGAAGAGATGATGAAATTATTCAGGATGATTGTACAGAATATGGAGACTAGAGGATCAATTTCGAATCAACCTGAGGGATGTCAAAGTGATGAATTGGAAAGGTTTGTGAAGATGAATCCACCGAGTTTTAATGGATATCCGGATTCGTTAAGGGCAGAAAAATGGTTAGCAGAAATGAACAAAATCTTTGAGGTTATGGAGAGTCGAAATGAAGAGAAAGTTAGATATGCCGTTTTCAAACTTGAAGGTCCAGCTGATCAGTGGTGGCAGATTTTGAAGGAAAGTTGGGAGCGGGGTCATACACCCAGACTTGGGATAATTTCACTCAGCAGTTCGAGGATTATTTCATTTCAATGGTTTCAAGGGATAAGAAGGAGATTGAATTCTTAGGACTAAAACAAGGGAACATGACGGTGAATCAGTATTCAGTCCGGTTTGAGGAATTAGCTAGGTGTTGCCCTCATTTGGTATCGCATGAAGCGATAAGAGTTCATAGGTTTGTAAAAGGTTTGAGGATTGAGTTTAGGAAGAAATTAGTGATTGATAGCTTCACCAATTATCAGACAGTCATAGATAAAGCATATAAGATCGAGAATGACATTGAGGAAAATAGTGAAAGATCGGAAGGTGGGATTAGAAATAAACCAAAGTATCTAGGACAAGGATCCAAAATCACTAGAGGACAGCCAAGGGCTTTAACTTCAGGAAGTGTGAGAGGGGAACTTGTTGTAGCTTCTTTGTCTAGGCCAATATCCAAACAGTATGGGATGATTTGTAAATTTTGCAAGAAGGTTGGACATACCGAAGATCTGTGTTGGAGTAAACAAGGCAAGTGTATTAATTGTGGAGCAATGGGACACTTTAGGAGGAATTGCCCAAGGTTGCAGCGGGGACGAGCTTCAAGCAGCGGTCAGCTGGGTGGACAACAAAGAGGTGGTACCAAAAGAGATAAGGAAGGGAAACCAAAAGAGAAGGTCCAAGGTCGAATATGTGTTTCAGGCCTAGGAGAGATAGCTCCCTCAGAGGTCACTAGAGGTATATTACCTGTCTCAGAAGTTAGGGGTCATATTTTATAAATCCTATTTCATATCATTTATGTTTGGCATCACATTTTGCTTCTATGTGGCATACATTGCTTGAGATTTTGTTTTATTGTTAGAGGATTCTGCTCTTATGAGAGAATGCCTCGAATCTCCTTTGGTTTACCACGGTGGTGATGTGGTTATAGTTGGGCATGTATTGCCAGTTGATTTGGTATGATTACCGATTTGTAATTATGAGATATACTTGACCTGGATAGTTAAGTAGTTGTTGTGCATTGGTAGACTATCATAAGAAGTGAGTCTCCTTTTCTATACCTAAGTTGATTATATTGGTATTTGATATAGATAAACCTTTATATGGTATTCTTGTTATCTAAGCATTAAAGGCAGAAAGTTTTGGTTAAAAGTGTGAAGGGTATTTGGTATGTGTTAGAATTGCATAAGAAGTCTTTCTAGAAATTTTACGTGCTAGTTGTGAGTAGATGGTAATTGTGTTTCCATCAAGGTATCTCATGTGTTGATTCTAAGTATGATAATCAGAATTTTAATTCTTATCTTGACGGCTTTATGGTAGTTATGATTGATGACCTCCTTGGTTATTTAAAGTTACGAGAGGATCATGAAGATAATTTGTGAGTTGTGTCATTTACCTTTAGTGGGAAGTCATCATTTGAGAAGTTTAGCAAATGTGAGTTGGCTCGCAAAGATTTTACGTTTTGGGTTCTATAGTCTTAAGCTCGGATGTTATCATGGATCTTACGAGGATTGAGTCCGTGGTCTTTGGGTTGGAAAGTGTTACCGAGGGATTGTCAAAGGGTCCTTGAGAATTGAAAAATCGTTGATTTAGTTAACTCGGAAGGATATATCAATGGTGTAAGATGTAATAAGGGTAAATCGTATTGATAGAGATGGAGAATAGATTGGCTATAGATCCTATCCTTACCTTACCTAGTAGATGTGAGGACTTTGTGAATTTTAAGTGCGTATTAAAGAAAGATTTGGTTGTGATATTATGAGAAATGGGAAAGTGATAGCGTATGCTTTGAGGAAGTTAACTTAGATAAAGCGGAATTTTCTTATTTTCTACTCGAGAGTGGATGCAATTATGTTGCGTTATTAAAGTTGGAACCTTATCTTTTTGAAGCTCCATTTGAGATTTGTTACCGATCCTAAGAGTTGGAGAGATTAGTTACTCGGTAGGAATAGATTAGAAGACTATCCATATTCTTGAGGAATAGGTTGTGTGTTGTGTGATGGATTTCCTTTCAACTTGAGAAGTTAATTTACCTTAGCGAGGTTGCGTATAATGATAGTGTTTAGTTTAGCATCGAATGGGTATTGTATAAAGCTTGGTATGGAAAATTTATTTGTATGATCCTTCGTACGTATGGAGTTCTTCAGTTAAGGATGATTTGGCGGATTTGACTTATGTGGGGAAACCGTTGAGAGTTATTAGAATCGAAATTCCGGGATTAAATTCTAGAATACTTGGGTTGTGAGAATGTATAGAAGAATCATGACATTGAGGAAACTGTTTGAAGGTTGTAATTCAAAATGCTTGGGAGAGTAACCTTTGTTATTGATCCTTAAGGTAAGTCTTTTTAAAATTCGGGACGAATTTTCTTTAAGGGGGAGTGAATGTAACGACCCTAACCCTAGGCACTATTTTAGTACCATATTATATGCTTTTAATATTATTGTTAATTCTATGTGTTCATTATATGCCCTTGATTTCTTATGTTAAGTGGAGATGGTTGTGAAATAATTCTAAAGCCTTAGGATAAAATGGGAATATGATAATTGAAAATAAATAAATTATTATATTTAGTGGAAGTGGGTAGTGTAAATATTGGAAGTTGTAGTATAGTTGCATTCTTTCAAATCTTAGAGGGCTTAAGGGCATATTTTGAAAGATTTGATTTAATGATGGGATGGGGGGCCATATCTTCCCCTTATTTTCCTCACCTCCCTTTTCATTAGTCAAACACCTCCATACTTCCTCCATCATCCTTTTAACCTCCCCATCCTTTTCCCATCCCATTTAATCATCCTCCCCATTTCTTATTCATCATCTTCTTCCTTCTCAAAATATTCATGGAAACCTCCTCTCCAATCTTTTCCTTCCAAAAACTCTAGTAAACCCAATCCTTCTCCATTTGATGATCCGGGTGTACTTCCGTGTTCGTGGAGTCGAGGGGAACACATCAAGCTAAGAAAATCCTTGTTCCATCTAATATAGCTAAGGTAAGTTATTATGACTTCTTTCTAATAATTGTTCACTTTATGTGTTATTGAATATCTTGTTGAAAGAAAGGATTTTGATGTGTTAAATAATGATTAAATGAGTTGAAATGGGTTATTCAAGGTTAAATTGATTTTTAGTTGGAAAATGGTAATCTAAGATTGAAGGAGGAAAAGTATAGAAGAATTTTGAATGTCAATGATTTAAGAGTAAGTATTAAATTTCGGTTTTGGTCAATTTACTAGAAATAGAAAGTGAAGAAAATGGTTTATAAGAAATGGTTATATGTTAAAATGAAATAAAGTTTTGGTACTAAAGGATTTTGGGTTAATGTTGGAATGTATTGGAATACTTTCTTGGAGTAGAGAAATTGTTTAATAATCTAAAAATAAGATTTATGTTCATGGAGGTTGATAACGGAGAAAGAGTAAGGTTTGAGTGGGGTTAGAAAGGTTGAATATGAAATGGGTAGTGAAATGAGTAGAACCTCTAAGGATTTAATGGATTTAACCTATTTTATGTGATTAAGAATGATCTAGTATGGGATTAGTGAAGTTGGTAATACCTTCTATGTTCACCTAAATTAGCAAGGATTGTTACAGGAAAAAGGAAATGGGTAGAAGGGGTTAAGAAATCTGAGCATTGCTGGAAATGGGCTTAGGCGGTCGCCCATGAGGGGCTTGAGCGGCCGCCCATGT
Organism: Adenophora triphylla var. japonica; assembly: GCA_022495995.1. Lineage (NCBI taxonomy): Eukaryota > Viridiplantae > Streptophyta > Magnoliopsida > Asterales > Campanulaceae > Adenophora > Adenophora triphylla. The sequence continues at coordinate 119,801 of JAFEMH010004389.1, read as the reverse complement.
GATCAGAAACTTGTGTGCCTTGAAGACCTTTTTGGGCGGTCGCCCAAGATATCTTGTGCGGTCGCCCATCCCTTCAGCAACATGCCTTCCCTTTTGAACTTCACTTGGGCGGTCGCCCAAGTGACTAGGGCGGTCGCCCATGTCACCAGATCCTCCTCAATTACTTTTCTTGCTGATTTTCACCAATAACCTCGTGGCATGACTCCCAACCATTATAATTAGTAGAACCTAATCCAACCCGGATATGAATTAATCATTTTTAACCTAAGTTAAAGTAGAATACCTTGGCTAGGCCATGATGTCTTATTTGGTCAAAATGGAATTGTGGGAGTAGTTAAATATTGTTCGGAAAATGGTGGATAAGCTTGATTCGTAACTTCACCAAAGTGGTTCAAACTTGGGAAGTAGGTCTTGCACTTTTATTAAGATTATTCAAGGTTGAGTAATGACTTCGTAGGAATGGTTTATGGTTCAGGGTGGCCTTACTTGCTCCCATATCCTCGGTGATTAGTTGAATAGTGTAGAGGCTATGAGTCACACTATTGCATTAGTAAGGAACGTATATGTATTACATCGTTGTACTGTATCCCCAGTGTGGATTAATTGGCATATTGTTATATGGTATCCCAATTGTGGATTATCTGGCATGTTGATTATATTGTATCCCGAGTGGGGACTAATTGGTATATTGTTATGCTGCATCCCAAGTGTGGATTATTTGGCTACATTGTTACCTTACTTGAATTCCTATTCATTGATGGTATTATTCATAGTGTATTAAATGAATGTTGCACTATAGTATTGATTTAACATGAGTATACATTACCATGTTGTTATATTCTTATCCCTTTTGTGGATTTTATTTCAAGTATCTATTATGTGCTTGGACGTGTTATATTATATGTGATTCGGGGGTATAATGGAATTCAATCAATTATTGATTTGTTCTATAAGTGATTGAAGGTCCATCATACCTGTGATCGGGCCCTCTGTGGCCACAGAGTGGGTGTGCTAGCAGCTGTATTGAGCCAAAAGCCTTACAGTCCGCTGCGAGTTTGGTGACTAGGTGGAATGCTTCTGTATTAAGCCAAAAGCCTTACAGATAGCGGCGATATTATATGGTACTCTTATTAAAGGGTCATATAAGTATCTGATTTTCTTATATGGATCTCTGGGGTATGAGTCCTATAAGCGGTGAATGTGCATGGAGGCAGTTCACCAAAGAGAGGAGTTTTACTCCCACGTTGTACGACTTATTGTTCACACGGGAAAGGTAAAATGAGGTAACGTAAGGTGTTTACTGCTTTAATAATGTGCTATGTGTAACCATGCCATGTGTTGCATCTTGTTTGGCATCTTGATGCATTCATAATAGCTTATTGAGATTTATTCTCACCCCTTCCCTTTTACTGTTTTAGATTGTGCTGAGACAGGTGACTGAGCCAGTGAGGCCGGGGAAAGAGTTTGGACTCTTGCTTTTGGTACTTGTCAGGATAGGTATATGAGTAGGTTGTCGGGAGTCCTATTTAAGTATTACTCTTTTATAAGTTGTATGGAAAACTCTTTTGTTAAACAATGTTAATTTGGGTTTTCAATGTAATTGATCAAGTTATAGTTTATTAGAATATTTGTTTAAACACCTCCGAGTGGAGATATTATTAGTTGATTTTATTTTGGAAGTTTGAGAAGTGATTTTCTTTTAAAGTGAAATAAAAGTTTTTAAAAATTTAAGATGGGTTTTCTTAGTTTGAGCTCCTAAGCTCGGGACACGCGTTAGGTCTCGGGTTGGGGTGCTCACACCTATCATATCTCATCCTTTCCCCGGCTCCTTGTATGCCAGCCAGGCTACGTAGGACGAGGAAAGGGCATCTCGGCATTCCGGCATAATGCAGATTTACAGTCCTATCCCAACAAGGATGCTAAGCAGTTATAATCTTATCAGGATTGTGACCACCTTCTATATTAATTCAAGTCAAATAAGGACTCCTCAACAAATATAATCCTCCTAGGATTATACCTTATCTCTTTATAGTCCAAGTTCAACATGGATTCTACATATTTACACCTATAAATATATGCCATAATTCTAATATTTGGGTACGTTATTTCTTTGACTCGAAGCTCTGTCAATTTGATTTTTCTCTACACAAAACGTGAACTTACTCTCACGTCAGAGGGCCTTCGCCGGAGAAGCCCCGGCTTAGTTTACGTTTCTTGTTTGCTTTTTAGGCTATTCAATCGCCGGAGTACAACCGACCGCTAGATTTGGGCTGATTCGATCTTTTTGACAGCATCAAGAGGGAATAAAGAAAGGGAGTTGAAGGAGATCTTACACCATTAATATGTAAAGAAAATCATGCTAAGATAGTTGATTATGACTGGAAATTTTTTTTTATTCAAGACTGCCATTTACTCAATACAATAAGGGTATTTATAGGATACAAAAGTTAACTGAAAAGACTTATTAATGAACCATAGAATGACTTTCAAAATACTAAAAATTTTGACACTTTGACTTCTACGACAAAAGGAATGAATTATATGAGAATACTTATCACAAAAATGCTAAGAGTACTCCAGAATATTACTGCATCAGTACACCACAAAATACAGGTGTGGTTTTCCGCTATGGATGACCGTCATATTAAGGCGTGGAAAACAGAAGTACACCATAAAATGCATGTGTGTCTTTTCGGTAAGGATGACCATCATATCGGTTTTAGGAGTGCAGGAGCAGTTATTCGCTATGGGTGACCATCACATCAATGCATGGAGGACCGAGGTGCACAAAAAATGCAGGTGCGATTTTCACCTATAAATGGCTGCCACATCAGAGCGTGGAGGACCGAGGTTCACCATATATTGCAAGTGCAATTTTCCGATATGGTTGACCATCATATCGGTTGTAAGAATGGAGGTGCAATTTTCCGCTATGGCTGACCATCATATGGATTTACCGTTGCAGCTGTCCGGAGGACTCATACAGTCGTATCATTGAACCATTGTAGAGTGCGGATTTTACATTGCGATTTTCCAGTGGACTCATACTCCCTTATCATTGTAAAGAGAGAGAGAGAGAGAGAGAGAGAGAGAGAGAGAAAAAATATGCACAATTGATTTATTAAATCCTAGTGTTTTAATCTACTCCTAGTCTCTCTATGTTTCATAGACGAATAAGAAGCTTGTCTACTCAAAGCATCAGCAACTTTATTTTGAATCCCATCCTTGTGTCTTAAGGTGAAAGTAAAGTCTTGTAAAAAATTTACCCACTTCGCATGCATTTGGTCAACTTTTGTTGGTTGTTAATCTATTTAAGTGCTTCATGGTATGAGTTAAAGATGAACTCCCGATGCACTAAATAGAGCTGCCAATGTCTCAATGCTAGAATAATAGCATAAAACTCAACATCATAAGTTGACTAATTTTATCATGCTCCACTCAGCTTCTCACTGTAAAATTCAAGGGGATGCTCCTCGTGGCTTAAGACAGCACCTATTCCAATCTTTAATGCGTCGCAATCCACTCCAAAAACCTTCCCAAAATATGGTAATACAAGGACCGGAACTTCTGTAAGCTTCTATTTTATGAGCTCAAAGCTTTGATCAGCTTCTGAACTCCAACTAAACTTCGATTCAGACTTCATACATTTAGTAATTGGAGATACTATACTGCTGAAATTCTTGATACGTCGCCTATAAAATGAGGCCAGCCCATGGAAACTTCGAACATTGTGAATTGAACGAGGCATCTACCATTCATTGATAGCCTAAACATTGGATTGGTCAACTTTTATCCCGTCCGTAGAAATAGTGTAGCCAAGAAATAACACCGAGGAAGTTGCAAAACTGTATTTCTTTAAGTTCACGTACAATTTCTCCCTCTTGAAAGATATGTTGTGACCTATTTATAGATTACTTGGAACAACCCTCCAAGCTTCGAAATCATCAAAATACTATAGGATAAAGCTAACAATTAATATTTAGAGATACACCATAGAAACCTCAAAAGACATGATAAACATAAAGATAAAGTAAATTTCCAATGGGCTCATACTCCCTTATCATTGCAAAGAGAGAGAGAGAGAGAGAGAGAGAGAGAGAGAGAGAGAGAGAGAGAGAGAGAGAGAGAGAGAGGGAGAGAGAGAGAATATGCACAATTTATTTTATAAGTCCTAGTGTTTTAATCTACACCTAGACTCTCTATGTTTCGGTACATGCCGAAAGGTGTTTGTATTTACTGAGTTGTCTTCTGTTGTGTTTCATTTGGAGGCAAACGAGCCTGGACTTTGTCTGAACTAAAGGAGCATGTTCTGGCGCTCAAGTTTTCTTGCTGTTGTGGAGCCAAATATACGATGCCAAGTGTAACAGTCCCAAATTTCTGAATATCATAATATCATTAATAATATAAATCCGTCCCCCAAAATAAAGGATTAACGGTCACAAACTACAATTTAAATCTCTACGGCTAGTACATCTAACCACAAAACCAAAACAAATAACGGAAGCGTAACAATCATCTTTCACTACTAACGGCTAGCAGCCATCAAAATTCATTTATTACAATCTCAATAAAAGCCTACTTAAAATATAAAATCACTACTTTACTTATTCGGGTCCGCCTCAAAGATGTCTCCACTGAAAGCCTTGCTTTCCTACTTATAACCTGAAGAAATAGAATTTAGAAAAGGGTGAGCGAACAATGCTCAGTAAGGTTCTACGCCGCCCCTTCGGTTTCTAAGAAGGGGTGACCTCAAAGACGTGTCAATAATCATTTAACAATGAAGCGGTTGATTCACACAATACAATAATTTTCAATAATCAATAAGAAGTATGGCTCAAGCAATATTCAATAATAACGATGTCATCATGATCACTTAATATTTTCAATGTCATTTTATTATTTTGGTTTATCCGGATAACCTAACCACAATTCTTAGTGGTGTCAATATCAATGTAAATGCCACATAGGCATGTCATGAATTACCCCATGACCGGGTGTCGATAGTGTCATTTATACCCATGACCGGGTGTCAATAGTGTCAGTTATACCCATGACCGGGTGTCATTAAGTGATCGTTCAATAGTTTTAATGTCAAGGTGTCCTTTAATTGACCAAGGATTTGAAGTCAATTAAAGTTTAGATTTTTATTCCAAAGACGGAAGGACAGTGAGTGAATGCCAAAGAATTAAAAGTACCAGCCATAATGGTACTCAATGACAATAATCGGAACGGAGGGTCAAATGAACAATAACATGAATAAAGGAGTAGGAACGTAATCCCTTACCTTATAATAGCACGCTAGCGTCGTCAACGAAGCGGACTGACTTCAATCAATACTTTTCCCAAAATCTATAACAATAAATTATCAATCAATCTCTATCCGTCTCAATTAATTAATGTAATAAAATCCATAAGAATGACCCATCTAAAATATAAGTATGCTACTGGATACTTCATGTTTTAATAATCGATACTTCATGTTTCAATAATCTAAAGATAGCTTTTTGAAAATACCATTTCATGAACAGATCTTATATTTCCATGACTTGATTCCACTTATCATCCAATGAATTAAATTATTAATCAAGTCATTTTCCAATTGACAAAACACTTTGATAAATCTCTCTCACCTCACGTCCCTCTCACTTCCACAAATTAGTCCCTGCTAGACCTAAAGCCATGGAACACTTGAGAGCAAATATTAGTCCCTTACTGTTCCATTCCATATTCAGACACCCAAAAATCCTTTTAAAGCTAAAACTATCCTGGGTTCCCGAGCTTCTGGATTGTTCAGGCTTACTTATCTGACTATCACTTTGGACTGATTGAGGTTTCAGAGTTATTGCTGGATCGGTAAGAAATTGTTCTATGCAGGACAAGAAAAAAAATCGGAAGGTCTTTTTGAGTCAGGGAAGAAGTTAGAAAAGATTGAAGGGATTTGCCTACGAGTTTTCCTTTTGTTTCTGGAACTGTCATTGCATCCAAAGGTAAAAAGCACTTTGCTTGCTCGAGTTTCAGACCTTGTTGTACTTCTGGACCTTGGAGAACACTGCTGAGCTCTGAATCAATCAGACTAACTGGAAACAAAGGTATGGAAGCTAGGGCAATTTCCATCCCTCTTATTAATATACTTAGTCAATACTAACATTATTAATATACTCCAGTATATAGCAACACCCATTCACAATCATTATATATATAATCTGGATCATAAGCCTTTATTTATTTCTATCTATTCCTATTTGTATCGAATTATGAGAACTATAAAAGGCTAATATACACATACCTTTTTGATCAATCCCAAGCTGTCCCTTTCTGCCTATTTCTGCTTGTCTTACTCAGTCTCTCCCTTCTAGCGCCGCACACACTCTCAATCTTGCTCTCTCAATTTCGAATGAAAATCCTTAGCCTGAAGAAGCTCTCTTTTATACTGATGTATGGCTTTCTAAATCCCAAGGCTGGCTTTCTAATTTCCCACAGCAATGGCTGTCAAGATTCTAAGGTACAACTATGGCTGTCAAATTTCTAAGGTTGGCCTTTTTATTTTTTATTGTTATTATTATTTTTTTTCTATTATAATATATCAAAATACACATATATTACATTCTTACCCCCTTAAAAGGAGTTTAGTCCTCTAAACTCGACGTACCTCATTCGACGAACAATTTGGGATACTTCTCACGCATCTCACTTTCAAGCTCCCATGTAGCTTCTCGAACAGTATGGTTACTCCACTGGACCTTCACATATGGGATGTTGCGCTTTCTTAATACTTGGTCCTTCTTATCCACAATCCGAATCGGTTCTTCATCATAACTTAGATCCGCTCGAAAACGTAACCGTTCAAATTCAATGACATGGCTCGGGTCAGGGACATACTTTCGTAACATGGACAAATGGAACACATTATGGACTCCCGCGAGCGCAGGCGGCAATGCCAATCTATACGCCACCTCCCCAACTCGGTCTAGTATCTCGAAAGGTCCCACATATCTCGGGCTAAGTTTCCCTCTAATTCCAAATCTCATAACACCTTTCGTAGGCGATATCTTCAAGAATACATGATCTCCCACCTCGAACTTGAGTTCACGACGATGTCGATCGGCATACGATTTCTGTCTACTTTGTGCTGTCAATAATCTTTTCTTTATCAATTGGATCTTTTCAGTAGTCACTTGAACCAATTCGGGTCCCAATAACTTTCTCTCGCCCACTTCGTCCCAACAAGTTGGCGAACGACATTTCCTACCATACAAGGCTTCATACGGTGCCATGCCAATACTAGAGTGAAAACTGTTATTATACGCGAATTTCACTAAGGTTAGATGTTCGTCCCAAGAGCCTCGCTAATCCAATGAGCACGCCCTAAGCATATCCTCAAGTGTTTGAATAGTCCGCTCTGACTGTCCATCTGTCTGCGGGTGAAATGCGGTACTCATGGTCAATTGAGTCCCCAATGCTCTTTGTAAACTTCCCCAAAATTTTGATGTGAATCTAGCATCTCTATCGGACACAATCGATACTGGCACTCCATGAAGTCTAACTATCTCATCGACATACATTTTGGCTAACTTTTCCATGGAATCAGTAATTTTGAAAGCTAAGAAGTGAGCCGACTTGGTCAACCTATCAACGATCACCCAAATTGCATTATTACCCTTTAGGGTCCTTGGTAGTCCTACCACAAAATCCATGGCAATGTGTTCCCACTTCCATTCAGGAATCGGTAACGACTGTAATAAACCACCCGGCCTCTGATGTTCGCACTTTATCTGTTGACACACCAAACACTTGGCCACAAAATCTGCTATATCTCTCTTCATGTTGATCCACCAATACGAATCTTTCACATTTTGGTACATCTTCGTGCTACCAGGGTGCACTGCGAATCTAGAACAATGAGCTTCTTCAAGGATTTCTCGTTTAATACTCTCATCATTTGGAACACAGATCCTTGACCGATATCTCAACATATTGTCATTCCCAACTTTAAATTCAGATGACTCGCCATCTTTCAGTTTATCTAGGATCTCCACTAACTCCGGGTCAATTACTTGAGCCGCCTTAATTCTTTCTAACAATGCTGGTTGCGCGCTCAAATGTGCTAAACAACCCCTCTCACTGCTAACCTTCACTTCTAGGCACACAGGTTTGATGTCCCCAAATGAACTTTCCTTCCTTGCCAACAGCGCCGCTAAACTACCTCGGTTCTTACGGCTTAAAGCATCAGCCACCTTATTAGCTTTTCCTGGATGATACAAAATATTACAATCATAGACCTTTAGTAACTCTAACCACCTTCTTTGACGCATGTTCAACTCCTTCTGGGTGAAAATATACTTCAGACTTTTATGATCCGTATATATCTCACAATGCACTCCATATAAATAATGCCTCCAAATCTTTAACGCAAAGACTATGGCCGCTAATTCCAAATCATGAGTTGGATAATTTCGTTCGTATCTCTTCAACTGACAGGATGCATACGCTATTACTCTCTCGTTCTGCATAAGGACACAACCCAACCCTTTCAATGAAGCATCACTATAAATCACAAAACCTTCTGTTCCTGATGGGAGAGTAAGAATTGGCGCAGACACCAACCGCTTCTTCAACTCCTGAAAATTGGCTTCACATTCCTCTGTCCATTCAAACTTAACATCCTTTTGCATCAGCTTTGTCAATGGCAATGATATCTTGGAGAATCCTTCCACAAAACGTCTATAGTAACCTGCCAGCCCCAAGAAACTCCGAACTTCCGTAACTGTCGTTGGTCTCTCCCAATTCACCACCGCTTCAATTTTTGACGGGTCCACCGATATACCACTTTTAGAAACTACATGGCCCAGAAAAGCTACTTCCTCTAGCCAAAATTCGCACTTCTTGAACTTAGCATACAACTTCTGTTCTCTAAGAATCTGTAGCACTATCCTCAAATGCTCCTCATGTTCTTCCTTAGTCTTCGAGTAAACCAGAATGTCATCAATAAACACAATAACACATCGGTCCAAGAACTCCTGGAACACCATATTCATCAACTCCATAAAGACTGTCGGAGCATTCGTCAACCCAAAAGGCATTACCAAGAATTCATAATGTCCATATATGGTTCTAAATGCTGTCTTGGAAACATCCTCCTTCCTCACTCTCAATTGATGGTATCCAGAACGAAGATCAATTTTGGAGAAGTAACAAGCTCCTTGTAACTGATCAAACAAATCATCTATCCTTGGTAAAGGATACTTATTCTTCACCGTCACCCTGTTCAACTCCCTATAATCAATGCAAAGCCTCATAGACCCATCCTTCTTCTTCACGAATAGCACAGGAGCACCCCAAGGTGAGACACTAGGCCTGATCAATCCCTTCTCCAGCAGTTCTTGCAACTGCTCTTTTAACTCCTTCAGTTCAGCGGGTGCCATTCGATAGGGTGCCTTAGAGATAGGACCCGTGCCAGGGACCAAGTCAATAGAAAACTCAACTTCTCGCTCAGGCGGTAATCCCGGTAAGTCCTCAGGGAAAACATCTACGAACTCATTTACAATTGGAACCATTTCGATCTTAACGCCTTCCTTTCTAGTGTCAATAATAGAAGCTAAAAACCCTTCACAACCCTTCTTCAACATCTTCCGAGCCTTTAAGAACGATATCAACCCTGACTTTCGCTCAGACCTTTTCCCCTTAAAATAGAATTCTGGTTCACCAGGAATACAAAATACCACCTCTTTCTTAAAACAATCTATCTTTGCATGATATGCAGCTAACCAATCCATACCTAAAATGACATCAAAATCCCGGAGGTCTAACTCAATGAAGTCGATAGACAAATTCCTCCCATCCACTTTCAAAGTATAAGATCTATAGACCGAATTTATTTGAATGGCCTCATTGGTGGGTGTATCAATTTCTAGGCTTATCTCTAGGTTTTCAGGTTCCAATTTCAAACGACTGACCAATCGGGATGAAATCACAGAATGAGTAGCACCTGAATCTATCAAAGCATAAACATTTCGATTACATAATTGAACGATACCTGTCACCACATCATTAGAAGCCCGAGCATCCCTAGCTGTCATAGTGAACACCCTTCCCCTTCCATTCGACTTGTCTTTGTCTTTACCCTCATTTCCTCTCGGTGCAGTCTTCACTGGTTCCGGGCAGTCTTTTATCTTGTGCCCACGTTTACCACAGTTAAAGCAAGAGGCTGTGTTCCAGTAACACTCTTCAGTTTTATGCTTCCTCCCACAAGTACGACAGGTTGGTGGAGCCACGTCCAGATTCTGACCCCTATACCCATTTTGGCTTCCCTGATAGTTCCTGTTGTTCTGATAGCGATTATTGGTAGTTGGAGGGCCTCCTCTATGGCGATTTTCTTCAGTAGTCCGCTTCTTATAGTTCCCGCTATCATACCCATTCTTACTAGTCTGACCGCTTTCCTTCCCCGTATCGCGTTCAGCTCCCCGCTTCTTATTATCTCTAGAACTTTGATACTCCTTCGCATCCAGCTCAACTATTCGAGCTTTATTTGCCACTTGAGCTAGAGTTGGGAGCTCTAGCGGTACTAATCTGTACTTCAGCTTTGAATTCAATCCAGCCTCAAATTTCCTGGCCTTCTGTTCTTCATCATCAAAGAACCTCGGGGTAAAACGAGATAACTCCAGAAACTTTGCCAAATATTCTTCCACAGTCATAGATCCTTGAGTTAGATTCATAAACTCCGATATCTTCATATTCTTCACAATCGGAGGGTAGAATTTGTTATTAAAATCTTCCAGAAACATCTCCCAAGTATAATTGGTTACCCCACTAGCTGCACCTGCCTGGATTACTGTCTCCCACCAAACCATGGCTTCCCCTTTTAACACAAAAGTAGCAAAAGTGACCTTCTGCTCACTAGTACAATCTAAAGTGCGGAAAATCCTTTCAATGCCCTTAATCCATTCCTCGGGCTTTTCACCTGGTGCACCAGAGAAGTACTCTGGGTTGCGCTTCTGGAATAGTGCTAGTGGATCTCTAACAGGTGGAGGTGGTGGAGGTGCGTTGGCTTGATTAAGGCTTGTTGTCACTGCCTGAGCTAATGTCTGATTCATCTGACCTATCCCCACTACTGCCTGTGTTAACGTCTGAATCAGAGCAGTAAGCATCGGGTCCGGCTGACCCTGGTTGTTCACGTTACTATTTTGCTGGCCATGGTTCTGGCCTCCCTCTCCTATAGACTCAGAGTCTGGGACATTACCGCTTCGGCCCCCTCGGCCTCCTCGACCTCCTCGACCTCTACCTCTTCCTCCTTCCATTTCCTATTACCAAAAGTTAACGATCATAAGTTTGTAATTACTAAGCAAGGTAATATAATTAGTCTACCTTATACGTGTCTCATAATCAATGGTTTCAAGTACATTCGAATTGTTCAATAATTTCTTTTAAATTTTCAACATAAATTTCAATTTTATTTTCAATCTTCAATTTTTTTTATTTTTTTTTTTTTTTTTTCATAGGGTTCAATCAAATCAATGGGTAGGGACAATGGTATTGAGACAATGTAGAAGATAAATAATTCAACTTTTATTTCTCAATTGATGGAGTCAAGGGTACATTATTCATCTAACACCATCTAATACTCAACTAAATAGATTTGACAAATCTTAATCTTCTGATTGTCCTTCATCTTGTTCATCACTTCCCCACCCGTACATCAATGCACTAGCCTGATTCATCATTTGTAATCCCCATTCATTTGCTCGGTCCAATTTCATCTCCATTAGTTTTAGGTCTTCATCTCTCTCCTTGAGCTTCTTACGAGTTTGTCTTAATTTCTTTTCCAATCTTTTAACCTTCTTATGACCTTTGAGATTCCAGTACTCCATTCTTTTCACCCTACTCATTCCCCGGGTGGGCGTCCTCTTAATTCTCGCCATTTCCTACAATTGAGACAAGAATTATTGATTACAATTGAGACAAGAAATATTGATTAATCTCAATAGATACTAAGAAACCATTAAATCAATCATCTATATCATCAATAAGCTTCCAAAACTTAATAGCTATTATCCTCAATTGACTTTAAGGAACTAATTCTTTAATTGTTCATAACCCTAATGCTTCACTAATCAGAGTTCTTATCTCCTTTCAAGATCTAATCCAAATGCTTTGATACCAACTGTAACAGTCCCAAATTTCTGAATATCATAATATCATTAATAATATAAATCCGTCCCCCAAAATAAAGGATTAACGGTCACAAACTACAATTTAAATCTCTACGGCTAGTACATCTAACCACAAAACCAAAACAAATAACGGAAGCGTAACAATCATCTTTCACTACTAACGGCTAGCAGCCATCAAAATTCATTTATTACAATCTCAATAAAAGCCTACTTAAAATATAAAATCACTACTTTACTTATTCGGGTCCGCCTCAAAGATGTCTCCACTGAAAGCCTTGCTTTCCTACTTATAACCTGAAGAAATAGAATTTAGAAAAGGGTGAGCGAACAATGCTCAGTAAGGTTCTACGCCGCCCCTTCGGTTTCTAAGAAGGGGTGACCTCAAAGACGTGTCAATAATCATTTAACAATGAAGCGGTTGATTCACACAATACAATAATTTTCAATCATCAATAAGAAGTATGGCTCAAGCAATATTCAATAATAACGATGTCATCATGATCACTTAATATTTCCAATGTCATTTTATTATTTTGGTTTATCCGGATAACCTAACCACAATTCTTAGTGGTGTCAATATCAATGTAAATGCCACATAGGCATGTCATGAATTACCCCATGACCGGGTGTCGATAGTGTCATTTATACCCATGACCGGGTGTCAATAGTGTCAGTTATACCCATGACCGGGTGTCATTAAGTGATCGTTCAATAGTTTTAATGTCAAGGTGTTCTTTAATTGACCAAGGATTTGAAGTCAATTAAAGTTTAGATTTTTATTCCAAAGACGGAAGGACAGTGAGTGAATGCCAAGGAATTAAAAGTACCAACCATAATGGTACTCAATGACAATAATCGAAACGGAGGGTCAAATGAACAATAACATGAATAAAGGAGTAGGAACGTAATCCCTTACCTTATAATAGCACGCTAGCATCATCAACGAAGCGGACTGACTTCAATCAATACTTTTCCCAAAATCTATAACAATAAATTATCAATCAATCTCTATCCGTCTCAATTAATTAATGTAATAAAATCCATAAGAATGACCCATCTAAAATATAAGTATGCTACTGGATACATCATGTTTTAATAATCGATACTTCATGTTTCAATAATCTAAAGATAGCTTTTTGAAAATACCATTTCATGAACAGATCTTATATTTCCATGACTTGATTCCACTTATCATCCAATGAATTAAATTATTAATCAAGTCATTTTCCAATTGACAAAACACTTTGATAAATCTCTCTCACCTCACAGTCCCTCTCACTTCCACAAATTAGTCCCTGCTAGACCTAAAGCCATGGAACACTTGAGAGCAAATATTAGTCCCTTACTGTTCCATTCCATATTCAGACACCCAAAAATCCTTTTAAAGCTAAAACTATCCTGGGTTCCCGAGCTTCTGGATTGTTCAGGCTTACTTATCTGACTATCACTTTGGACTGATTGAGGTTTCAGAGTTATTGCTGGATCGGTAAGAAATTGTTCTATGCAGGACAATAAAAAAAATCGGAAGGTCTTTTTGAGTCAGGAAAGAAGTTAGAAAAGATTGAAGGGATTTGCCTACGAGTTTTCCTTTTGTTTCTGGAACTGTCATTGCATCCAAAGGTAAAAAGCACTTTGCTTGCTCGAGTTTCAGACCTTGTTGTACTTCTGGACCTTGGAGAACACTGCTGAGCTCTGAATCAATCAGACTAACTGGAAACGAAGGTATGGAAGCTAGGGCAATTTCCATCCCTCTTATTAATATACTTAGTCAATACTAACATTATTAATATACTCCAGTATATAGCAACACCCATTCACAATCATTATATATATAATCTGGATCATAAGCCTTTATTTATTTCTATCTATTCCTATTTGTATCGAATTATGAGAACTATAAAAGGCTAATATGCACATACCTTTTTGATCAATCCCAAGTTGTCCCTTTCTGCCTATTTCTGCTTGTCTTACTCAGTCTCTCCCTTCTAGCGCCGCACACACTCTCAATCTTGCTCTCTCAATTTCGAATGAAAATCCTTAGCCTGAAGAAGCTCTCTTTTATACTGATGTATGGCTTTCTAAATCCCAAGGCTGGCTTTCTAATTTCCCACAGCAATGGCTGTCAAGATTCTAAGGTACAACTATGGCTGTCAAATTTCTAAGGTTGGCCTTTTTATTTTTTATTGTTATTATTATTTTTTTTCTATTATAATATATCAAAATACACATATATTACACCAAGCTCCAAGAGTTTTTGCTTGTGTGAAGCCCCTAAAAGACCTTGATTTTGAATTGTCGTGCCATAGACCATGGAAACCATTTTTATTGTGGTGATGATTGATTTTGAAACTTGAAAGCTTCCCAATGCCTCAAGCTGGCATGCTGAGGTTGACTCTAAGAGGAAATCCTTGTAGATCTTTGATGCTGCTTTCTTTGTGAAAAGTTTTCCCTCTCTCTCTCTCTCTTTTTATTGCACACCATATTGTTTGCCTAGGTTGTCATTTGAAGGTTTTCAACCTATCAGGCATCTTTTTCATGCTTTATTAGGACTCCTTGAAAACAGCCTCTTGATTTGATTGGGGAGAAAGTGTGCATTGACTTTATAGAAGAAGAGGAAGAGATTTTGACTTTGTGGAGGACACTTTCGCTATGGGGAAGCCCCGTGACTCTAGAGGTGGTAAGAGTTGTTGATTTTGTGGGGAAGATTGTTGACTTATTAGAAGATGCAACTTGTAGTAGCCCAGCATTATTGACTCTTTTCGGGAGTGAATGTACGCTCGCCGAAATTAGGAAATAAATTTGGGAGTCGCCACGCCATGCTTATGAGGTACACTTTGAAAAATCTTTTGAATTTATAGAAAAGGGTTCGGGGGTCAGGTTACGTGTTGGGAAGAACCGAGAGTTCGCCCAACACGCCTCGTAATACGAGTCTTTCAACAAACATCCAACGCAATCAAAAGTGTGTGCAATCATATTAGACAAGACATGTGATAAATGAATTTTATTGATAAACTGAGATATATACAACTCGTGAACCATTTGGTAAGGGAGGCCACATCCCAGATTACAGATCTAAGAACAAAATACAACTGAAAATGAGCCTCTGTAGAATGGCAAGATGTGTCGCGTGACACAGGATCTGCCTGGCTAGTTGTGTCGCGTGACACAGGACTCAGCCTGGCAGGTTGTGTCGCGTGACACAGGTTGCCAATCTGCAGAAACCTTACAATTTGAAATCAGAATTAACAGAGATCCATTCAGATCGAATTAGAACACCAATTCGACTCAGAAATTACATGAATCAACAACTATTCGACCAAGGTGGTGTGGATATGGGAGGATCCACACTCCCTTGATGAACAAGCAACAAATACACCAAGATCAACCCATGAACATGAAATTATACTAAACAAAATGAATTAAATAGAGAGATTGCGATTAGAATTCAATAATTAAGACAGATAGAGTCTAATTATCAAATCAAATGAATATAGATTGCTTGAATTATGAAAAGAGCAAAGTATATGAGAGAGAAGGAAGGAAGGGATTAGTTACACTTGAAGATCCACAAATTCTATACCAAGTTAGGTATAGAATCCTTCAATAATCAGCTTCTGGACCAGATTGAGCTTGGAAGTATGGTGGATTGAAGATCTAGGTGGTGATGTGTGAGTTGGATTGAATTGAGGGAGAGAAGGAGAGAGTTGGGTATGAGAGAGAGAGGGTTGTGTGTGTTTTGCAGTGTGTGTTACGCTACCAATTGGGCAGAGTAACAGTATGCCAAAAAAGGGATCCCTAAATGAGAAGGGGAGGGTCTTATTTATAACCTGATGATAAGGGCCAGTTGTGTCGCACGACCCACCGCTGTGGATTTTCATGGCTCGTTGTGTTGCATGACTTAGCGAGCCCGTTAACCGTTTCTGGCGCCAATCAACTGGTTCTGGAACATTTCGAGTTAATTCCCAATAGGTCCAAAACAATTAATTCCCTGTAGGTCCTTTTGCATGGGAAAAATATTTAAAAGTACTTCCTTCACGAGAAACTTATAAAAAGATTTTGAAAGTCTCAGAATGGACTGTAAATTTACCAAAATGCCCCTAGTGCAATTTTATTATATTAAAAGGCACTTATAAAGGGTAAAGGGTCGCGAATTGGATTGGGGTACTTACAGAGCCCTTCGGCAACGTCACTTATGGAAGAAGTGAGGTTGTCGATAAAACGGATCCCAAGCCCAATGAGCAGCTGATGGGAAAGATGGACCAGAGAGATCAAATTTTCGGACCTACAGGGGGTATGCCAAATGAAGGAAAATGATTGATGAGGTTGGATGGCTGGACCTTTTTGGGAAAGGATTCCTACGTATCCCTAGGAGGGAATCAAGCCTGATCGTAGTTCAGAGAAGTGAGAACTTGCGGTGCCTCAAACCGAAGGAAGACCGAAGCGGTCAAATGGCTGGACCTTTGGAGAAAGGATTCCTATGTATCCCTAGGAGGGAATCAAGCTGGATTGTAGTTCGGAGAAGTGACTATTGGGGGGAAGTCGCCCGGAACTTTGACTGGAGGGGAAGTCACCCGAGACTTAACTGGAGGGGAAGTCACCTGAGACTTGACTGGAGGAGGAGTCACCCGAGATTTGATTGGAGGGGGAGTCACCCGAGATTTAACTGGAAGGGGAGTCACCCGAGACTTGACTGGAGGGGGAGTCGCCCGAGATTTGAATGGAGGGGGAGTCACCCGAGACATGACTGGAAGGGGATTCACTCGAGATTTTGACTGTAAGGGGAGTCACCCGAGATTTGACTGGAGGGGGAGTCACCCGAGACTTGACTGGAGGGGGAGTCACCCGAGACTTGACTGGAGGGGGAGTCACCCGAGATTTTGACTGTAAGGGGAGTCACCCGAGATTTGACTGGAGGGGGAATCACCCGAGACTTGACTGGAGAGGGAGTAACCCGAGATTTGATTGGATGAGGAGTCCCCGAGACTTGACTGGAGGGGGAGTCACCCGAGATTTTGACTGTAAGGGGAGTCACCCGAGACTTGACTAGAGGGGGAGTCACCCGAGATTTTGACTGTAAGGGGAGTCACCCGAGACTTGACTGGAGGGGGAGTCACACGAGATTTTGACTCTAAGGGGAGTCACCTGAGATTTTGACTGTAAGGGGAGTCACCCGAGATTTGACTGGAAGGGGAGTCACCCGAGACTTGACTGGAGGGGGAGTCACCCGAGATTTTGACTGTAAGGGGAGTCACCCGAGACTTGACTAGAGGGAGAGTCACCCGAGACTTGATTGGAGGGGGATTCACCTGAGACTTGACTGGAGGGGGAGTCACCTGAGACTTTACTGAGGGGGAGTCACCCGAGACTTGACTGAGGGGGAGTCACCCGAGACTTGACTGTAAGGGGAGTCACCCGAGACTTGACTGAGGGGGAGTCACCCGAGACTTGACTGTAAGGGGAGTCACCTGAGACTTTATCGATGCTTTCGGAAAAGTAATTGACTGGGATATGCTTTCATACCCGGGCTGTGTTTACCTGTATCTGCCGGAAGGACTGAGGCTACGACTGATGATGATGAAGAGCTGTTAGTTTGCCGTGCAAGGGACGGTCTTTGTTGATGATTTTCCATGCAGAACGGGCTTTGATGATGACTAGCTGTGCGGAACAGGCTTTGATGTCGTTGAGACTGATGAGCATTATTGCTTGGCGATTGAGGCAGCTGAAGCTTTTTCAAATGGTACTGATGGATCTGAAGATGACGAGACTGATGAAGATGATGAAGGCAGGATATGCCACCTGCAGGATTTGAAATCTTTGTCCAGATTTTGGTTGAGGGACAGTCCTCATGATCCAATTGTGCTTGTTTGATTATTGTACCCTGCGGGGGGAAAACAACACTCCAAGCACATTATTTGACTATACTACTTTGTTAGCACACTTTGTATAGGATTAAACTAGGTTAATTGTTAGTTCGATTGCACGAGTCCATCCGCTTTAAAATGGGATGATGATTGTATGAAGAAAAAAGGAAAGATGATGATTGTATTGAATGATCGGCTTTACCGGATTTGTACATGAGATGATGTGTTGAATCTGTATCAATGAGTGTGTATAGGGATGTATGTAGTGAAATGAACCCTCTCCCGGGCATTTACATTTTGGTCTACGGGATGAATATATGTGAGCATGTGTGTATGGGAGGTGTTTTGCAGCGACAGCGAGTCGGGAAGTGCTTTGGGAAAGCAAGCTTGCAGCAACTTTGCTGGTGTCTGATGTTGGGCCAGAAGTGTCGCCCGACATGTCTTGCCAGTATGGCAAGTTGTGTCGCACGGCTAAAGGAAGTTCGTAACAGGATTTTTAAAACCAGCTTCGAATTCATTTACAGACACACTGCCTTTTCAAAATAACAATCCCAAATGCCCCAGTTTGAGAGATAATCGATTTCTTTGACAAAGATTGAGACTTTCGACTGCAATGGAGCATTACAACAGAGAAGTAGCCTTCCGGGAGTATCAATTTCACCAAGACTTGATTGAAATTTCGTGATTTCATCAGAAGCAACATCAAAAAAATCATTGATAAGAGGTATAGCATGCCATGCATTTGGTCTTTGAAAGACTGGAAGATTGATTGGGATTTGCTCTGAGCCGCTTCCACTACTACATTTCTGACCTAATGTAACGCATGTAACGCATCTAATGTAACGCCAAGAGCTAATGTAACGCATCTAATGCAACGCCAGAGCTAATGTAACGCACCTAATGCAACGCGCGTAGCTAATGTAACGGCTAATGCAACGCCGTAGCTAATGTAACGCATCTAATGCAACGCCAGAGCTAATGTAACGCACCTAATGCAACGCCAGAGCTAATGTAACGAGTCTAATGCAACGCCAAAATCCTAATGTAACGCCTAAATTACTAATGCAACGCCAAAATCCTAATGTAACGCCAAAATTACTAATGCAACGCCAAAAATCCTATAACCTATACCACATACCCTACACTATACCCTATAACCTATATCCTATAT
This sequence comes from Adenophora triphylla var. japonica, assembly GCA_022495995.1. NCBI lineage: Eukaryota > Viridiplantae > Streptophyta > Magnoliopsida > Asterales > Campanulaceae > Adenophora > Adenophora triphylla. The sequence continues at coordinate 100,602 of JAFEMH010004389.1, read as the reverse complement.
CCTATACCCTATACCCTATACCATATACCCTATACCTTCTACACTATCCCCTATACCATCTACCCTCTACCCTATACCCTATGCCACATAACACTATACCCTATAACCTCGTATCCTATACCTTATACCCTATACCCTATACCCTATACCTATACATTATACTATACCCTATACCCTATACCCTATACCCTATACCATATACCCTATACCCTATATCCTATATCCTATACCCTATACCCTATACCCTATACCCTATACACTATACCCTATACACTATACACTATATCCTATACCCTATATCCTATACCCTATACCCTATGCCCTATACACTATACCCTATAACCTATATCCTATAGGGTATAGGGCATATGGCATATGGTATAGGGTATACCCTATAGGGTATAGGGTATATGGTATAAGGTATAGGGCATATGGTATAGGGTATACCCTATAGGATATAGGGCATATGGTATATAGGGTATACCCTATAGGGTATAGGGTATACCCTATAGGATATAGGGTATATGATATAGGTCATATGGTATAGGGTATACCCTATAGGGTATAAGGTATACCCTATAGGATATCGGGTATAGGATATAGGGTATAGGGTATAATGTATAGGGCATATGGTATAGGGTATACTCTATAGGGTATACCCTATAGGGTATACCCTATAAGGTATAAGGTATAGGGTATACCCTATAGGGTATAGGGTATACCCTATAGGGTATAGGGTATAGGGTATACCCTATAGGGTATAGGGTATACCCTATAGGGTATAGGGTATACCCTATAAGGTATAGGGTATAGGGTATACCCTATAGGATATAGGGCATAGGGTATAGGGCATATGGTATAGGGTATACCACATGTGGTATAAGGTATACCTATGTGATATCGTATAGGATATAGGGTATAGTGTATAATGTATAGGGCATATGGTATAGGGTATACTCTATAGGGTATAGGTATACCCTATAAGGTATAAGGTATAGGGTATACCCTATTATAGGGTATAGGGTATACCCTATAGGGGTATAGTATAGGTATACCCTAGGGTATAGGAGTATACCCTATAGGATATAGGGCATGTGTATAGGGCATATGGTATAGGTATACCCTATAGGGTATAGTGGTATACCCTATAGGGTATAGGGTATACCCTATAAGGTATAAGGTATAGGGTATACCCATAGGGTATACCCTATAGGGTATAGGGTATAGGGTATACCACTATAGGGTATAGTGTACATACCCCATGTGATAGGACATAGGGTGGCATAGGGCATATGGTATAGTGGTATACCACATAGGGTATAGGAGTATACCCTATAGGGTATAGGGTAGTGGTATATACCACTATAGGGTATAGGGTATACCCTATAAGGTATAAGGTATAGGGTATACCCTATATAGGGTATACCCTATAAGGTATAGGGTATACCCTATGGGGTATAGGGTATAGGGTATACATAGGGTATAGGGTATACCCTATTGGGTATAGTGGTATACCCTATAGGATATAGGACATAGGGTATAGGGCATATGGTATAGGGTATAGGGTATACCCTATAGGGTATAGTGAGTATACCACATAGAGATAGGGTATACCCTATGGGGTATAGGGTATAGGGTATACCACATGGGATATAGGGCGTAGGGTATAGGGCATATGGTATAGGTATACCCTATAGGGTATAGGTATACCCTATAGGATATCGGGTATAGGATATGTAGGGTATAGGGTATAATGTATAGGGCATATGGTATAGGGTATACTCTATAGGGTATAGGGTATACCCTATAGGATATCGGGTATAGGATATAGGGTATAGGGTATAATGTATAGGGCATATGGTATAGGGTATAAGGTATACCCTATAGGATATCGGGTATAGGATATGTGGTATAGTATAATGTATAGGGCATATGGTATAAGTATAATCTATAGGGTACATTAATAAATATTATTGATAATAAATATTATTATTAATTATATTAGGCATAATATTATTTTATAGTTTAAATTATTATTATTATTAATTATTTTTAATATCAATTATTATTATTATTAATTATATAATAATAATTATTAGTATTTATTATTAATAATTATTATTATATAATTAATTATTATTCTTAATTATATAATAATAATTATTATTAATTATTAATTATATAATAATAATTTTTAATAATAATAATTATTATTAATAATTATTATTATTATATAACTATATAATAATAATTTTTAATAATAATAATTATTATTAATTATTATTAATAATTATTATTATTATATAATTATTATTATCAATAATTATTATCAATAATTATTATTAATAATTATCATTATTATTATTAATAATTGTTAATCATTATTAATAATTATTATTATTAATAATTATTATTAATAATTATTATTATTAATAATTATAATTAATAATTATTTTTATTATTAATAATTATTATTAAGAATTATTAATAATTATATAATAATAATTATTTATAATTATTATTATTATTATTAATAATAATTATTAATAATTATTATTATTAATAATTATTATTATTAATATTTTGTTAATATAAAAACGTTTAGAAGAATTGTGGACGTTGGATTGAAAGTTGAATGGTTGGATTTGGTTTAGTCATGATCAGCGTGGTAATTTGAGATCCAATAAAAAAATGCCATGTGGCATTGTTTTGTGGATCTTATATAATCACCGGATCATGGCTAAATCAAATCCAACCATTCACACATTCAATCCAATCCGCTCACAACTATTCTAACAAAACCAATAAATCCCTCTTTCTCTCCTCATTTCTCTTTCTTTATTTTCATTTTATCAAAACCAAGAAATTGTTTTCTCTCTCTCTCTCATTTATCTCATTTTATCAAAACCAAAACCAAGAAACTGTGCCCCTCCGTCTTCTTCTCCCGTGCTTCTTCGATCCGCAATCTCTCCGTCTCTTCTCTCCGTCTTCTTCTCTCCATCAACGGTGCCCCCTCCTATCCGTCTCCCAACCTTTTTCCAACTTCCCTTCATCGCCGTCGCCGCATATTCCATGGATTCCGACCCGAACAAAAGCATCTACCCACTACCCTTCATCTTCTCCGGCGACGGCGACGGGCAACTGGTGGATCCGCCGTTCCCTCCAACGTCTTCTTCTCTCTCCCCAACGCCGTCTTCTTTCTCTCTCTCCTCCAACGCCGTCTTCTTCTCTCCCTTTCATCATCTCCGGCGAGGCTCAACCAGATCTACATGGATTCCGACGAACCCAAACTAATTCCATGGATTCCGACGAGCCCAAACATATTTCATGGGTTTCCTTTCGATTTGTTATTGTATTTTGTGTTTTATTTCGATTTGTACAAATTTTTGTTTGATTTGTGGATGATTTGGATGGTTGTGGACGGTTGTGGACGGTGGTGGATGGTGGTGGATGGTTGTTGACGGTGGTGGACGGTGGTGGACTAATTTGAGAATAAAAAACATTAAGGGACTAATTTGAGAATAAAAAACATTAAGGGACTAATTTGAGAAAAAAAAAAGTTAAGGGATTATTTGAGAATAAATATATATATATTTTTAAAATATATATATATATATATATATATATTGAAAAAAAGAAAATTAAAAAATTAATAAAATTGTGAAATTATGTAATAAATTTTAGGGACTCATTTAATTTTTGGCGTTACATTAGGTATTCATCCACTTTTTAAATTGGCGTTGCATTAGGTTCTTTTTGGCGTTGCATTAGGTTCTTTTTGGCGTTGCATTAGGTGTTCATATAGTTTTAAAATTGGCGTTGCATCAGGTAAATGGCGTTGCATCAGATGTTACCTAATGCAATGCAAAAGCTCGGCGTTACATTAGCTTACTATGTCGTTGCATTAGACCTAATGCAACGCAAGAGAATGCAACGGCCATTTGGCGTTACATTAGGCCTAATGTAACGGTTTTTGGGCCCTAATGCAACGAAAATTGGCGTTACATTAGGTCAGAAATGTAGTAGTGTTCATGCTTTTGGGATTCAGAGCGACATGTTTTCACTTTATCGTACAATGATTTGACGCCGATACTGGAGGATTTCAGAGCATTGACAGGCCTGAGCGAGGCAAAGACCGTAGCATTTCCATGGGACAGGCAGTCGATTACGGAGCAGTTATCAGACTTCTTGGGTTTACCAGCAGATCAGGTAGCACCCATGATCCTTGATGATAGGATTATAGATTTGACCCGAATGGCTAGATTGCGTCTATCCAGTCCTGAGTTGTTTGACCTTTCTACATCCCTGGACGTGTTTATACTACTTACCCTGTCGGCCCATTATTTTTGTGGGTACATCGGAGTCTGCCCGGGTACATTGCTGGAGATTGTTAGGCAACTCAGAGGTGATCGAGGTGTGAACCTTCGTCAAATCTATTCTGGACAGGGAGAGATGGATATTATACCGCTGCTATTGGCTGAGACATACCATGGTATTGATAGGCTGGCCGGAGGCTCTGATTTCATGGGTGCAGGCAGCCCCAGTTTATTATCCTTATGGCTTTCTGAGAGGTTGCGCTTGATTATTCCATTACCAGAGGGACAGACAGCAATGCCTTGGGTGACAGGGCAACGCAGGATGCTGAGAGATGCAGCTGCTGATAGCTGGCAGATGAGATTGACGCGGTATGGGACTGCTGATCTGAGCTTTTGGATTTCGGCATGGAGGCTACAGACCATGAGGGACATTCAGGATGGGTCGGTGGTAGTCAGGCTTCCAGGGTTGCATGTATCCTCTTTCTGTATCCCATCATTAGTGAGCAGACAATACGGGTACCCGCAGCAGATCGTCAGGACTTTGAGAGAGAGACTGATGACTGATACTGTCCCGATGAGCATGATCGAGACCCAGACTATGCATTTTTTTAGCAGATCTTTCCTGGAGGGTTTTCTGCCTACTCGGACACTTCTTCGCCAAGCCCGAGGTATTACATTCTTGACCATAGAATATTTGATCTGGTATGAGAAGCAACGGGGTCCGGTGCAATTGACGATAGAGGCTCGCCGTCGGGAATACCTTGGGGCAGACTACCCGACCAGTCGATCTTTCAGAGATATAGAGGCCCAGGGGAACCCAGATGATGTCACTGGTGATGTTGCCAAGGACTATCGAAGGCAAGAGCTTCGGAGAGCTGCTATGAGAGATGATCCCGAGGTGATAGCTGATAAGTGACTATTATATAGTCATTTATCCTAAGTTTTATATACTTTTACATGGATAAAACATCATTTCTCATAGCATTTTTAGTACTTTTTACTTACTTTCTCTATTTTATTAGATTTTACGCTTTTGGTATGTTTTATGCATTTTTAGACAGGTTTGAGAATCTTTTTTATGATCAATAAGATGCTTGGACACTTTGGTTCAAAAGCATGGAGGAACAACAAAACAAATCAAGCATACAAGCTGAAATCCAAGAGGAGCGGCCGTGCAGCTATTGATGGAGCGGCCGTGCACTTAAGGCCATGACAGGCCATTTTTGGCCCCAAACCATGGAGTGGCCGAGCCTTTAACTGGCCTGGCCGTGTCAACCATTGGAGCGGCCGTGCAGCTAGTCTCGAAGCGGCCGTGCAAGTCTTCCAAATTCAAATTCAAATCTGGAACCAAGGGTGCACGGCCGTGCAAAACCCTTGACACGGCCGTGCAAAGTGGTGACTGCAGACTAAAAGGCACCTTTTGGAAGCACCTTCTTGAAGAGTTCCCTCCCCCTTATAAAAAGACCCTTTGTAATCAGTCTTAGATACACATTACAGACGAATTATACACAGAATTTTAGTGATATTCCATAGTATAGCACTTGTGATATCAATTTCCAAAGATCGTTTGAAGATCAAAGTTCATATTTTGTTCTTGAAGTACCTTGGAGTAAAGCAATAAAAGTGAAGCATATTTTCAGCCATTTGCCTTCAATTTTCATCATAAGTCTTCTTACTTTATCTTTTATCTTTAATTCCTTATATGTTCTAGATGGCTAGTGAGTAAATCCCCCTTATTCTTGGGGTTGGAAACTCAAATGCATACATGTTCATCATCTAAAAAATGAATAAAGTCTTGTCTTCTATCTTCATCTAAAACAATTTCTTTATGTCAAACTCTAAATGCCTTACATTTTGGAGACGTCCAATTTGTATGATTCAGTCAATTGAGAGATGGAACTAGCGGAGAATCTCGATTGACGGAACCATATAAAGAAACTAGGTTCCATTAATCACAAAAGTAGTTCAACGGCCTAGGGATGTTCCTTTAATGGAAAGTATGTTGACTCTCGTTCTTAATGGATTCTTACTAATTATGGTCAGCTAGAGATAAGTCGAAATGCCCATTTGTGACAGGGCGGGGGTAACATAAACGGAAATCTCAAACAGTTAGGACATAATTAGTGAAGAATACAAACGCTATTGTCTTAACCCGAAGTAGCGTAGGCTTAACATACCATCCTTGATTTAAATGAAAACCTATATTTCTAAGACAATGACAATTTGATGAACAATGTTATGTATATGATTTCCAATCCCAAGAATGCTTCATTTTATAAGAGTTTTATTAAAAGTATTTTCTGTTTATGTTCTTTATATTTTCCAAAATCAACTTTATCTCCCCCCAATCTTTTCTATAATTCTAAAGACAAAAATATTTCCAAAATAAACCCTATCCCTGTGGGATCAACCCGTACTTGCACCCGCTATATTACAATAGCCCGTGCACTTGCGGATATTAAATAAACCGTTAGGTTAACACCCCAACAAGTTTTTGGCACTGTTGCCGGGGACAACGGTTTATTTTAAGTTTTTGTCTTTACTATATAATTTTTCATTTTATTTTGTTTCTTTTGTTTTGTTTTATTTTGCTTTTACTTCCGATAAATTGTTGCGTTTAATCTTTCTTTAAGTGTTTTTCTCTTAGTGTATGAAACGGGCTCGGACATTCTTTGAAAATTTTGATCCGGAACCCGAAAGAAGCTTTCACGAGAGACTAAGAAGATTTAAAGAGACCTTAAAGAAACATATGGCGGAAGGAGAACCGCAAACACCGGCTAGGACCCTACGGGACTTTGTTAATCCAAGTACCCCGGGAACTAGATCCCTTATTGTTGTGCCGAATGCCGAAGCGGCAAACTTTGAAATAAAGCCGCAGCTCTTGCATATGGTTATGAACAACCAATATAGCGGCACCGCTTTCGAAGATCCCCATCTCCACATCCAAACATTCCTTGAATATTGTGATACCACACGTACTCAGAATATTACCCCGGAAGCAATTCAGATGCGCCTTTTTCCTTTCTCTCTTAAGGATAAGGCGAAATAATGGTTGAATTCGGTCCCCCAAAATTCGTTGACAACATGGGACCAAATTCAAGAAGCATTCCTTGGTCGATTTTTCCCACCAAGTAAAACTGCCCAAATACGCACAAAGATCACTAACTTTTGTCAAACGGATAGTGAGACTTTGTATGATGCATGGGAGCGGTTCAAGGAACTTCTCAGAATGTGCCCCCACCACGGGCTTGAAAAGTGGTTGATTGTTCACACCTTCTACAACGATCTCATATTCAAGACAAGAAAGACCATTGATGCCGCTGCAGGAGTGTAGCGTTGTGAGAAAGAATTTTATATTTTTGAGTCGCCACCTATATTATTCGTTTGGAAACATAGGAAAACCATTTTGAAAGAGATTTGGGTTCGGGGCTTAGGTTATGGAATGAGTAGGTCAAGGAGCATCCATTCCACCCAATCCGGAGATTGGTCTTGCTAAAGAAAAGAGAGGTTTTCAATCTTTACAATATATAGAATTAAAGAAAACAAGTAAACCCTAATCAATTTCTTGATTAGGAATGTCGGATTGTATGCTTCGAGATCGCCTCCATTGACTGAAGGGACTCTAGGCTAATCCTTTTGATGGGATTACACTACTCTAAAATCAATAGAGGGGTTGAGAAGAGAAGCGAAAGTTAAAGGATGATTACCTTTTGAGGAGAGATTCGGACAGAGTTTTGACTCAAGTTTAGAGTTGAAACTTGATACGGACAGAGCTTCGCCTCGATCCTTGATTTGGATCTTGATGCGGACGGAGCTTCGCCTTGGTCCCTTGATTCGGGCTTCGATGTTTGTTAATCAACAAGGTTGATGAACAAACTTTGGGAGTTGTTTTGTGAGTGATTTGAAGGAGTCTTTCGTGGAAAGAAACCAACAAAATGTGTGTGTTGTGTGTTTTCTTGATCAAGGATCAGAATTGTCGACCTCCGAAACACTGAAAGTCATCCAGTATTTATAGGAGGTTGGAGAGGTGAAGGTGGAGAGGTAAAATCCCCTAGGAAGGTTCCAGAACTCAGTTGTGATTGGATACCCGAATTGATAAGGTTTTATCCAGAAAGAGAGTTTGAAATGGAGAAGGAGAGTGATTTCTGCACATCCTGTCGAGGGGATATCTCGCGCGAGATATGATATCTCATGCGAGATAACTAGTCTGATGACTATTTTGTCCTCTTCAGTTGTTCCGTTAGTCAGTTAGGTCCAAAACTAACGAGGTTAGTTAGAAACTTAACGAAACATGATGAAACTGATATGCTTTCATCAAAACACAAAAGAGAGATGAAGAGTAGTGTAATCATGTAATTATGAGTTCAGAATGTGGTGTCTACAGAGCCCCTCGGCGACAGGTCTTATGAAAGAAGAAGTGTCGTCGATAGAAAAGACATCATTCTGAACACTGGGATGGTCGTGCCGCACGGCTGCCTACGTATCTCTATCGGAGAATCAGACCAAAATGTAGTTCGACTCCAAAACACGAAAAGGTTGCTTTAGGTATTTTGAAAATCATTTTTTTGAAAACAAGGAGATTTTATTTTTTGAAAAGGCAAATCCATACTGAGGAATCAAATCATGACCCAATTCTGAAGATACCTATTTGTTGATGAAGTGAGGTGACGATCCTGGCTATTCGGGACCGAGCTTTTGTTGAGGTGACGATCCTGGAGATTCAAGACCAGGCTTTTGTTGAGGTAAGTATTTGACATACTAACCTTAGATGCTTGACACACCTAATTGGCGACGATCCACCTGTCTGGGCATTGAACCGGGCTTTTGATAAGGTAAGTATTTGACATACTGACCCTAGATGCTTGACACACCTAATTGATGACGATCCACCTGTCTGGGCATTGAACCGGGCTTTTGATAAGGTAAGTATTTGACATACTGACCCTAGATGCTTGACACACCTAATTGATGACGATCCACCTGTCTGGGCGTTGAATCGGGCTTTTTGTTGGAATATGCTTGACGCATGGCACTTGACGTGATGGATGCTTGACGCGATGGATGCTTGACGCAATGGATGCTTGACGCTATGGATGCTTGACGCAATGGATGCTTGACGCAATGGTTGCTTGATGCTATGGATGCTTGCGCAATGGTTGCTTGATGCTTTAAGATATGCTCGACGCACTTAATTGGATGCATTGATAGATGGTAAGCGAAATCCAAACATTCAACATGTTTGATCTAATTCTTGAAAGTAAGTAGGCACTTGACGTGCTTTTATGCACTTTACTTCCTGCAAGAGGGTTAGTGAAATCATTTGCATAACAACATATTTTCACTTAAGCATTTGTTTGTTCACGACGATCAATGTGCACTCGACTCCAAGAATCAGCAGGGAGAATGAGTTATATTATGTGAGAATTGAAAATTGTTTGTGTGATTTAGATTTTGGTTCTAGAAGACCAACTCGTGAGGTTCATCTAAAGATCGAAGGAGACAATCGTCTAATAGGATTTCGTTGAGATAACCGAAGTTCAACACTAAGGTTCGAGATGCTTCGAGGATTTTTCCGTTGTCGTAGGACCCTTTTTTTTTCATCGTCAAGCCCCAAGTTTCTCATGTGATAATCATTGACTGAATAAGGTCCAAACCACTCCAATGGCTTTCGCTACGTAGAACTTATGCTGTCTAATCCAATGCGCGTATTTTTCAAGGATTCTCTTGACATTAAGCCCCAAGACTTCTTGTATGTTGCAGGTGACTTCGTGAACAAGCTTGTGAGGCTGTGTGAATTGAAGAAGGATCCCCTCCTTTTTCCCTTTGAATTTTTTTTTCTTAGTGACGCACCCTGTTTTTTGCCTAGACCGCCCTTTCGGGTTTTCAGTCTAGCGGGCATCTCTTTTGCGTCTTTTGTTTTTGTGCTCTAACTTTTGCCTAGGCCGCTCTTTACGAGTTTTCAACCTAGCGAGCCATTTTTTTTGAAAAGTATGTTTACTCGAAGAGAACTCAGTTGGAAGAATCTCATTGAGGAGAAAGGTGAGATCTTAAGTTTAGTTGAGGAGAGACAGACTCTATTTTTTGGAAGGTGATCCAATCATTTACTCTTTTGGGAGAGTATAATCTCTAATGATGAGAGTGAGAGGCAAAAAGGAGGAAGCTCCTAATGCAGATTTGATTACTCTTGAGAGTTTGAGTAGGGATTGACTGGGGGAGGAAAGGTTAGGAAGCCCCAGTTTTGATGCTTGGATTTCAAGAGTGTGTATGAGAATGGCTAAGAGGAAGCCCCTAGACTCAGCAAAGAACGCTATATGGCTCAAAGGTCTAGAAAAGTTGTTTTACCTTTAATGGACCTTGCATCATCTAGAAATTTCTTAACGAGTTTGAAAGGAAAGCCAATCATTAGTATGAATTAAGGCTAAACATTTCTCTTTATGGATTGATGTTGAAAGTCTTCTTCATTTGCGTTGCCATTCGGGCTTCATTGTAAGAGGATGTTGAGGGATCCTCTTTTCTTCATTGATATCACTTGACTCTTCTTCTTTGCGGGAGAGTCCTTCTTGCCTTTGTTGAAATTTCATCCTTGTTGGGGGCGATGAAGGCTTGAGAGTTTTTCCCTTTTTTTTTTTTTCATTTTTTTTTTTTGATGCTCTAATTTTTGCCTAGGAGGAATTGAGGAGTTTCGACCTAGCGAGCTTTTTATTTATTTTTGTACTCTCAAAGCCTTGAATTGAGTAGCCCCACTCTTCTTGGGATGAATGTTGATAGCAGCGCCTTTGGCTTCCTTCGTTTGTTGATCTTCGACTTTCAACATGAGTAATGTTTAGCCTTAAGCCTTCTAAGGATAGTTTTCATTTTAAACTTGTTTAGAAGTTTCTATTTTTCGTGATGATTGAAGAAATCAGGGTCCACTATTTGGCATGGGTCAAATGATACTCATAAAGAAAAACAACTTTTGGGAAAGTGTTTAGGATAAAGAGATAACTTTTATTGATAAGGAAATTCGAAACAGACTCGATAGTTCACTTGACACAAACTAGAGAGGATAGAGATGTACTAGAATGACAGAACGACTCTTCGAGAACATACTAGGAAGTTGACCTAATCTCTTTTTTTTTTCTTTTCTTTTCTTTTTTTTCAAAGGAAAAAGGGAGAGGACGATCGAAGCCCCAAGGTGGTGATGCTTCAGTTGATCTTGCTGGCTTCATACAAGTCTTGGATGGCATCCCTCAAATTGTAGCAATTATTGGTGTCATGACCACTAAACTGATGGTAATCGCAAAATTTGTCGTGGTCCCAATCTTCTCTCATTTTCTTAGGATGATAGTCTTCCATTGGCTTCAATTTTCCTTGGCCTACTAGATCATCGAACATCTCCTTAAGAGTAGTCCCTCCAAAATCATGATAGGTACGACCGGTGCTCCCCTTTGTTGGACAATTCTCCTTTTCTGAATTCTTTCTAAGACGGATCAATTCATCAATTCTAAGGCCCGATTTATGGAGCTCGACGAAACTAGGGAAGTAATTTCCGGCAAGCTTCTCTTGGTACTCTTCGCGGAGACATTGAAGTAGGATATGAATTTGTTCATCTAGGCTAGGCCTATCAACGATTTCGGTCAGTTTGGTCCTCCATCTTTTGACGAAGTCTGCGAATGACTCATTTTGTTGTTGCTTTGTTTGCTCAAGGTCTCTCCTAGTAGTGCGGTAGGTAGTTTTGTCCTCAAATTGTTCTTGGAAGGCACGACTGGCGAGTGGCCAATCAAGCCTTGTGGAGAGTGGAAGAGTCATGTACCAATCTCTAGCGGCACCATCAAGGGTTTGAGGGAAGCATTGAACTAGCAAGTTGTCATCGACACCCATAGGTAGCATGGCCCAAGAGTAGGTTTCCAAATGAGCTTTAGGGCAAGTAGAACCATTGAATTTTGCAATGTCGGGTGTCTTGTACTTTCTAGGAAGCTTTGACATGGATTGACGAAGGGTGTCATAGTCAATAGAGAGCGAGGCTCCCTTACTCACATCGAGGGATGCAAGTTTCTTTTCTAGCATTGCCATGGTAAGGGGTTCATCCTTGCTTTCTTTCTTGGAAGCATAACTCTCATTGTCAGATGAGGAAGATGATGAGCTAGACTCATACACCTTTTTCTTGTGCTTGCGGTGCTTTTTAGCCTTCTTAGTGTATGATACTTCATCATCGGAAGAGGTCCTACTTTCTTTCTTCTTTGAGCTTAATTCGGCCACTTTTAGTTTCATGGCTCGGAGTTCATCAACTATGGCTTTCATTTCCCCGGCTTGGATTCTCCTTTCAAGTTCTAATCGGGCCTCCATTTCATCGGATTGGGCTTGTATCATTTCTTCATATCGAATCCTTTGATCCTCAATTTCCTTCTTGAGTGCTTCGAAATTCATTGTGTCAGAAAGAAATTGAGTTGTTACCGTTGGAGAGGTAAGGGAGCTTGACGACCTTAGAGATGAACTCGAGATATCCCGACGAGACGCCTTTTGGAATATTAGCCCCAAACGATCCTAGATGGAGAAAAGGATGATGGTTAAAATTACCTCACGAGCAATTTTTTTTTGAAGTTTCATTTTTATTAGAGACGGAGTTTTGACTCAAGGAGGGAGCGCACATCGATCATCAATTACAAACACAGATTCTGCAAATAATGTCTCGCGCGAGACAAGGTCATCTCGCACGAGACAACCATTCGGAAAGATGGATTTTTCCTCTTTTTATTTCCTAAACTCATGGTCGGACGGACAAAGATCCGTTTTTCTATCTAGCATCCTAGGTAAAACTTGCAGGCATGCGTAATTCGAACCACCTAGGGACTCAGTAATTGACCATTCTTTGTAAAATAAAGCTTCGTAAAATTGACCGTAAGGATTATTTTCTTTAAAGGGACATTCGAAAGGGTCATTCCGAAGGGACATTTCCGAAGGGACTTTTTTCTTTTTCCGAAGGGACTTTTCCGAATCCTTTCTCGATAGTCAATTTTACATTAACTTTATTTTGGTCAAAGACAAGAAAAATTACCGAGTCAAAACAAACCGGTCACGGAGTGTTCCTAGAAAGACAATCTACATGATATGTGGCGATGCAGGGCTGGAAGGCTAGGCTCCCCGCGATATGACAATCTAGGTGGATTGAATACGCGGAGTGGGATGATCCAACTTCGGAGAGACCGGCGACTAGGTGGTTACCGTCATCCGTCCTTAGTGTGGGTCCCGGGTTTATAGAGGGTATGTAGTGCAATGACAAATATATCATGAGTGCGTGTGTATGATAGTCATTCTAGGTGATAGATAAAATAGAGATTTTTTTTTGAAAATCAAAAGGAAAACAAATAGTGGCCGCACCAAGTGGTTGCCTACGTTTCTCCCAAATAAGGAAGACTCAGGCCGTCGTAGTTCCACATAAAGAGAGATAAAGAGAGATAAATAGATTAATTTACAACTCTCGAATCCCCAATGGACCGGACTTTAATTAAATAAAACCCAATCGCACGCAGTTCATAAATATTAATCGATTATTTAAATGAAATAAAGATTCGAGTTCTACACCTTAAGGGAGGCCTTAAGATGTGGGAACTCTGCAGATAATGAATTCTGGGATCCCCCTTGCATGTTCGGCTCTCGTCTTGGACTATGAGATGAACGGGAGAAACCAGAAAACAACCAGATTGCCGAGGCGATATCTCGCGCGAGATATGATATCCCGTGCGAGATATGCCTCGTCTGAGAGCAGAAAATTGAATTTACAATTTTTTTTTTGAAAACCTCTCTTTTAATTTTGACGCAAGTTTAAGCCTCTTAATTTTAAGTCCCCAGCAGAGTCGCCACTGTAGCGTTGTGAGAAAGAATTTTATTTTTTTGAGTCGCCACCTATATTATTCGTTTGAAAACATAGAAAAATCATTTTGAAAGAGATTTGGGTTCGGGGCTTAGGTTATGGAATGGGTAGGTCAAGAAGCATCCATTCCACCCAATCCGGAGATTGGTCTTGCTAAAGAAAAGAGAGGTTTTCAATCTTTACAATATATAGAATTAAAGAAAACAAGTAAACCCTAATCAATTTCTTGATTAGGAATGTCGGATTGTATGCTTCGAGATCGCCTCCATTGACTGAAGGGACTCTAGGCTAATCCTTTTGATGGGATTACACTACTCTAAAATCAATAGATGGGTTGAGAAGAGAAGCAAAAGTTAAAGGATGATTACCTTTTGAGGAGAGATTCGGACAGAGTTTCGACTCAAGTTTAGAGTTGAAACTTGATACGGACAGAGCTTCGCCTCGATCCTTGATTTGGATCTTGATGCGGACGGAGCTTCGCCTTGGTCCCTTGATTCGGGCTTCGATGTTTGTTAATCAACAAGGTTGATGAACAAACTTTGGGAGTTGTTTTGTGAGTGATTTGAAGGAGTCTTTCGTGGAAAGAAACCAACAAAATGTGTGTGTTGTGTGTTTTCTTGATCAAGGATCAAAATTGTCGACCTCCGAAACACTGAAAGTCATCCAGTATTTATAGGAGGTTGGAGAGGTGAAGATGGAGAGGTAAAATTCCCTAGGAAGGTTCCAGAACTCAGTTGTGATTGGATACCCAAATTGATAAGGTTTTATCCAGAAAGAGAGTTTGAAACGGAGAAGGAGAGTGATTTCTGCACATCCTGTCGAGGGGATATCTCGCGCGAGATATGATATCTCGTGCGAGATAACTAGTCTGATGACTATTTTGTCCTCTTCAGTTGTTCCGTTAGTCAGTTAGGTCCAAAACTAACGAGGTTAGTTAGAAACTTAACGAAACATGACGAAACTGATATGCTTTCATAAAAACACAAAAGAGAGATGAAGAGTAGTGTAATCATGTAATTATGAGTTCAGAATGGGGTGTCTACAAGGAGGAGCATTGATGAACAAAGGAGTCGATGAGGCATATGACCTTGTCGAGAACATTGCATTGAACCATTACCAATGGTCAAATGAAAGGGAGCAACAACAAGGTACGCCCGGTAAATATAATGTTGATGCAGTTACTCTTCTCTCTTCTAAGGTTGACATGCTATTGAAAAAATTCAAAAATCTTAATGTCAATCCCGTAGCTAGTGTAAATGTGTTATGTGAATTATGTGGGTCTAACTCACATAGTACGGATAACTGCGAGTTACTTGACATTACTTCTAATGATCAAGTGAACTTTGTAAATTCTTTTGGACAAAAGGGGGGGATGTTTTCTAATACATACAATCCCGAGTGGAGGAATCACCCCAACTTTTCCTATAAGAATAACAACGTTCTTAACCCGCAACCATTTACACAACATCCGGGATTCACATTTGGAAATTTCAATACTACTTCAAAACCTTTTTCTCCCCCTAAATCAAAATTAGATCTTTTAATAGATTTTATAGTTGAAAGCAAAAATGAGCAAGAAAAGACTAATGCTGAATTTAGGGAATGCTTCAAATTATTTAATGATAAATTTGATAACTTAGCTACCCATAACAAAGTGCTAAATGAACATGCTAAAGCGGTAGTTACTAGAAGCGGGAAAGAGCTTGTTGATTGTCTTCCTAAAGTTAATAATCCTATAGAGGAAAGTATTAGTCAAAACCCACCCGTGGTTGAGACTAATGATGAGGTTGATAGGGGGACGGAATCCCCTAAAATAACTAGAAATTTTGATCCACCAATACCTTACCCTCAAAGGTTGGTAAAGGCAAAACTTGATAAACAATTTGCAAAATTTCTAGAAGTTTAAAATCTATCTACATTAATATACCTTTTACTGATGCTTTGCAACAAATGCCTTCTTATGCTAAATTTCTTAAAGATATTCTTTCTAATAAAAGAAAGCTAGAAGAAAATGAAACTGTTGCATTAACGGAAGAAGTAAGTGTTGTTTTACAAAAAAGGTTACCTCCAAAATTAAAAGATCTCGGCACTTTTTCCATCCCTTGTAATATAGGTAAATTTGATGTTGATAATGCCATGCTAGACCTCGGAGCTAGCGTAAGCCTCATCCCACTTTCCGTGAGTAAGAAAATTGGCGTGGGGGAATTAAAACCTACGACCATATCTCTGCAATTGGCGGATCGTTCCATTAAATATTCGGTGGGTATTATGGAAGATGTCCCTTGCCAAATCGGGAAATTAGTCATCCCGGCCGGTTGATTTCGTAGTTCTTGAGATGGAAGAGGATAGTCATATTCCTGTAATTCTAGGTAGACCATTTCTTGCCACAGCTGGGGCAATTATAGACGTTAAACATGGTAACCTCACTTTAAATGTAGGAGATGATAAAATAGAATTTAACTTGTCTAAATTCATGAGAGATCCTAATCTTGAGAACCCTTGCTTGAACATTAACATGTTGGAATCAATTAGCAAGGAATTAGAAAGTCCCCAATCTAGAGACCCGCTAGAGAAAAGTCTCATAGATTGGAAAAGAACTTTGCATGATGATGACGATGATAAAATTGCAAATTATACCATGCTTTTAGATACTAATCATGCAGCAAAGTCCGGTGGCATCACTGATTATGAAAAGTTGGAGACTATAGCGGAGCCTTCCAACAAAGAGGAAAAGGAGGTAATTAAAGCACCTCAGGTTGAGTTAAAACCTCTTCCTACAAATCTAAGGTATGAATTCTTGGGACCTAACTCCACTTATCCCGTGATTATAAATGCTAACCTAGGCCCTCTAGAAACTGAAAAATTATTAAATGAGCTTAGGTTGCATCAAAAAGCCATAGGATATACAATAGATGACTTAAAAGGGATTCATCCAAAGATTTGCATGCATAGGATTGATTTAGAGGAAGATCATAAACCTTCCATTGAACATCAAAGAAGACTCAATCCTAACATGAAGGAAGTAGTAAAAAAGGAAGTCCTTAAATTACTTGACGTGGGCATCATTTATCCATTTTCAGATAGCAAATGGGTAAGTCCCGTGCAAGTTGTCCCTAAGAAGGGAGGAATGACAGTCATTCGAAATAATAAGGATGAATTAATCCCAACAAAGACTGTCACGGATTGGCGAATGTGTATAAATTATAGGAAATTAAACAAAGCCACCCGAAAAGACCATTTTCCCCTTCCCTTTATAGACCAAATGCTAGAAAGATTAGTCAAACATTCCCATTTTTGTTATTTGGACGGGTATTCAGGATTTTTTCAAATCCCTATCCATCCAGACGACTAAGAGAAAACTACTTTTACTTGTCCTTATGGTACCTTCGCTTATAGAAGAATGCCTTTCGGACTTTGTAATGCTCCCGCCACTTTTCAGCGTTGTATGATGTCCATTTTTTCCGATTACATAGAAAATATAATGGAGGTTTTTATGGATGATTTATCTGTTTACGGATATTCTTTCGACGAATGTTTGAAAAATTTATCTAAAGTCCTACAACGCTGTGAAGAAGTTAATCTTGTTTTAAATTGGGAAAAATGTCACTTTATGGTAAATGAAGGGATAGTATTAGGACACATGGTGTCCGAAAAGGGGATAGAAGTAGATAAGGCGAAAATTGAGATTATTGAAAAATTACCTCCGCCTACTAATGTTAAAGGTATAAGAAGTTTTCTTGGTCACGCCGGGTTTTACCGACGTTTTATAAAGGATTTCTCAAAAATTTCTAAACCCTTAACTAATCTACTAACGAAAGATGCTCCATTTGTGTTCGATAGTCCTTGTCTTGAAGCATTTAACAGGTTAAAAGAAGCTTTGGTATCCGCTCCTATCGTACAACCACCCGATTGGGACCTCCCTTTCGAAATAATGTGCGATGCAAGTAATTTTGCGATTGGAGCTGTTCTAGGACAGCGAAGAGACAAGAAAACATATGCAATATATTATGCTAGCCGAACACTGGATGAAGCACAAATGAATTACGCCACCACAGAAAAAAGAACTATTGGCCGTGGTATTTGCTATGGAAAAGTTTCGGTCATACTTGGTGGGATCAAAGGTAATCATATACACGGATCATACTGCAATAAGGTACTTGTTGGCAAAGAAGGACGCAAAACCAAGACTAATAAGGTGGATCCTTCTCCTCCAAGAGTTCGATTTAGAAATCCGTGATAAAAAGGAAACGGAAAATTTGGTCACAGATCATTTATCCCGTCTTCCTAAAGAATTAGAAATTTCCGATAATGATGACCTTCCCATTGATGACTCATTTCCGGATGATCATCTTCTTGCTATAAACAATGTCGAAACTCCTTGGTTCGCAGACATTGTTAATTACCTAGCATGCAAGATCCTTCCCCCAGAAATGAGTTATCAACAAAAGAAGAAATTCTTATCCGAAATTAAATATTAGTTTTGGGAAGATCCGCTCCTTTTTAAGCATTGCGCAGATGGAATCATTAGGCGGTGTGTACCTAATGAAGAGATCGATGACATTCTTCATCATTGTCATTCATCTCCTTATGGCGGTCATGCAAGCACAGCCAAAACCGCCGCCAAGGTTCTTCAATCAGGTTTTTTTTGGCCCACACTCTTCAAAAATTCTTGAAATTTTGTTATCTCTTGTGATCGTTGCCAAAGAACCGGCAACATTTCAAGAAAAATGAAATGCCTCTCAATAATATTCTAGAAGTTGAGATTTTTGACGTTTGGGGCATTGATTTCATGGGACCATTCCCCACATCCTTCAACAATAATTATATTTTGGTAGCAGTGGACTACGTCTCAAGGTGGGTGGAAGCTGTAGCGTCTCCAACAAACGATTCAAAAGTTGTCATGAAGCTTTTCAAAGATACAATTTTTCCAAGATTTGGGGTTCCAAAATTCATCTTAAGTGATGGAGGTTCGCATTTTTCACACCGCCAATTTGAGGCTTTATTAAAGAAGTACGGAGTCTATCATAAAACAGGCACCGGGTATCATCCTCAAACAAGCGGGCAAGTAGAAATATCGAACCGAGAAATAAAGTGGATCTTGGAGAAAACAGTGATAAGTTCAAGGAAGGATTGGTCGATAAAATTGAACGATGCTTTATGGGCTTATCGCACTGTTTTCAAAACACCCATCGGCACAACTCCTTTCCGTTTGGTGTATGGAAAGCCATGTCATTTGCCGGTAGAGCTTGAACATAAGGCATATTGGGCTATTAAAGCTCTAAACTATGACCTAGCGAAAACCGGTGAAAAGCGAAAACTTCAGTTACAAGAGCTCGAAGAACTTCGATATGAAGCATACGAGAGTGCCAAGTTATACAAGGAAAAAACGAAAAAATGGCACGATGCTCATATCATAAGAAAAGATTTCAAAGAAGGAGACATGGTACTACTTTTTAACTCTCGTTTAAAGCTTTTTCCAGGTAAGTTAAAATCAAGATGGACGGGCCCATATCAAGTTCGTAAAGTATATCCATATGGAGCCATTGAAATTGGAAACGAAGCACAAGGAGAGTTCAAAGTAAACGGTCAAAGGTTAAAACACTACATAACCGGAGACCCAATTGGAGTAGTATCATTCGTGACATTAGAAGAACCCAAACCACCATCCTAGTAAGTTTCTCTTTACTCCCCCAAGATTGACATTGTTCCTTGAAACATTGAGGACAATGTTCATTTCAAGTGTGGGGGGGTATACCTATCTTTACTTTGTTTTATTTTTCGCTTTCTAGTTTAAATTTACTTGCTTTTTAGATTAAATTTACTTGCTTTCTAGTGTAAATTTTTCTTTTTTTTTTATCTTAGTTGCATTTTCATTTTATGCATGTATAGTATATAAAAAATATATATATATATCCCTATGATGATCCATAATCATTATTTCTATGCTTGTCATTTGCCCTAGAATAATGCCTATTGTCTTTCCTCTCATATTTTCTATAAACTTAGAAATTGATAAGAAGAAAAATATATGGACCTTTTTTAGGAAATAATTGAAAGCCTCATAAGTTAGTATAGCAAAATATAGGGTTTTATCAAGAAAAAAAACATTTGATTAGAAGGAATCTTTAGCAATCTACACTTGGTCATTTTTATGAAAAATATATTGAAAATATTTCTTTAAGATTGTACATTTTTTATTTTTATTAAATGTTTATTCCCTTATTAGAAGCACCCTTTGTTTTGCATCCTTTGAATCACACCTCTTCATCAAAATTCCATTTTTCCACAAATCAAATCAAAGTTAGACATTTTTATCTTATTGCTAAAAGAGTGACTTAGTCACCAAGCCTTAAAAGCAAAAAGAGACCTATTACTTCCTAAATAACTCGGGGCACGGCGTTCGCTGCGACGATGCTTCCTTGCCAAGTGGGAGTAATATCCAAAAGTATTCTTGATCTAAGTATTAGGAACATGGGGTTCGCAGCCACAATGTCTCCTACTTGAAAGGATCAAAAATAACTAAGGTCTTTTGCAAAAATATAACACGTGCAAAAATAAGATAAATTTGTTGAAACTTTGATGAGATTTTTCCACTATCATCATCCTTTTTTTACCCTTGTGATTCAAAAATGCAGTGCAACTCTTCGGGAACTTCTAGTTTGTGAATAAATGTTTATACTTTCTCTTGTACATTTTAAAGAAATAAATTCATTTTTCACAAAAATCACTCTAAAGAGTGAAAATTTCTCTTTTTCCAAGAAATGATCTAAGATTTATCCTTCTAGCATGTTTTACTTGATCAAATTCTATATATGCTATATTAGGTTATTGTCTTATAAATTATTTCTTTAAAAATATCCCCAAAATACCTCTTTTTAATAATTTTTAAAGGTATACAAAATATGAGCTAGAAAGATGGAGGCATTATCCAAAAGGCATTTAGGACTTGCTACTTTATTTTTTGAGGGATCATTTTCGCTTTTCTTTTCTTTTTTTTCCCTCTCCGTATTTTCATCTTAAAATTGCTTGGGGACAAGCAAAAGCATAAGTGTGGGGGAGTTTGATAAGTGACTATTATATAGTCATTTATCCTAAGTTTTATATACTTTTACATGGATAAAACATCATTTCTCATAGCATTTTTAGTACTTTTTACTTACTTTCTCTATTTTATTAGATTTTACGCTTTTGGTATATTTTATGCATTTTTAGACAGGTTTGAGAGTCTTTTTTATGATCAATAAGATGCTTGGACACTTTGGTTCAAAAGCATGGAGGAACAACAAAACAAATCAAGCATACAAGCTGAAATCCAAGAGGAGCGGCCATGCAGCTATTGATGGAGCGGCCGTGCACTTAAGGCCATGACAGGCCATTTTTGGCCCCAAACCATGGAGTGGCCGAGCCTTGAACTGGCCTGGCCGTGTCAACCATTGGAGCAGCCGTGCAGCTAGTCTCGGAGCGGCCGTGCAAGTCTTCCAAATTCAAATTCAAATCTGGCGCCAAGGGTGCACGGCCGTGCAAAACCCTTGACACGGCCATGCAAAGTGGTGACTGCAGACTAAAAGGCACCTTTTGGAAGCACCTTCTTGAAGAGTTCCCTCCCCCTTATAAAAAGACCCTTTGTAATCAGTCTTAGATACACATTACAGACGAATTATACACAGAATTTTAGTGATATTCCATAGTATAGCACTTGTGATATCAATTTCCAAAGATCGTTTGAAGATCAAAGTTCATATTTTGTTCTTGAAGTACCTTGGAGTAAAGCAATAAAAGTGAAGCATATTTTCAGCCATTTGCCTTCTATTTTCATCATAAGTCTTCTTACTTTATCTTTTATCTTTAATTGCTTATATGTTCTAGATGGCTAGTGAGTAAATCCCCCTTATTATTGGGGTTGGAAACTCAAATGCATACATGTTCATCATCTAAAAAATGAATAAAGTCTTGTCTTCTATCTTCATCTAAAACAATTTCTTTATGTCAAACTCTAAATGCCTTACATTTTGGAGACGTCCAATTTTTATGATTCAGTCAATTGAGAGATGGACCTAGCGGAGAATCTCGATTGACGAAACCATATAAAGAAACTAGGTTCCATTGATCACGAAAGTAGTTCAACGGCCTAGGGATGTTCCTTTAATGGAATGTATGTTGACTCTCGTTCTTAATGGATTCTTACTAATTATGGTCAGCTAGAGATAAGCCGGAATGCCCGTTTGTGACAGGGCGGGGGTAACATAAACGGAAATCTCAAATAGTTAGGACATAATTAGTGAAGAATACAAACGCTACTGTCTTAACCCGAAGTAGCGTAGGCTTAACATACCATCCTTGATTTAAATGAAAACCTATATTTCTAAGACAATGACAATTTGATGAACAATGTTATGTATATGGTTTCCAATCCCAAGAATGCTTCATTTTATAAGAGTTTTATTAAAAGTATTTTATGTTTATGTTCTTTATATTTTCCAAAATCAACTTTATCTCCGCCCAATCTTTTCTATAATTCTAAAGACAAAAATATTTCCAAAATAAACCCTGTCCCTGTGGGATCGACCCATACTTGAACCCGCTATATTACAATAGCACGTGCGCTTGCGGATATTAAATAAACCGTTAGGTTAACACCCCAACAATAGCTTGCAGAGAGGCCTTGAGGCAAGAGAGGATTGCTAGGGAAGCTTTGAGAGAGACTGGTCTGATCGATCTGCCGGCTCACACTATACCTGAGCTAGGACGAGCTCAAACTGACCTGTTTGACATTCCTAGGTCAAAGACCTCCCGGGGACCGAGGAAGAGGAAGAGCAGAGACTCAAGTTCGGGAGCGGGAACGAACTCCTAGACGCTTTATTGAGAGATAGGAGACCCTTTTATTTGTACATTTATTTTTTGAGAAAGATATTATTGTATGGAACATGAGTATCCCCAATTGCTTATTGCAGACACGAATAGATGTTAAAATTTTGAAAATTTTATTGTTTTTATTCGCTGCAGGTTATATGAGTCGAAAGCAGGCCGTGCTTGAACTCATCAAAAAGAATATTAACTTGTAATGAATCTTTGAATAGCTCTGGAGTTGTAATCAAAACACATTTTGGCAAATTGAAAGCACCGTTTATTTGACAAGATTTGAGATTTTGCAGCATTTTAGACCGAACCACAAGTGGTTGCCTACGTTCCCCTTTTACAATGAGAATCAAGGGGCTCAGGTCTCCGTAGTTCGACTCAATTAACATTGGTGTTTAAGAAAGGGGAGATAGAAGGGGGACATGGTGCAACCCTGTTTTTTACCTAAACTGCCCATTTTTAGGGTTTTCAGTCTAGTTGGATATATTCTTTTAGCACCGGGCGCGTCCCTTATTTTTGCATGGACTGCCTTTTGAGAGGTTTTCAGTCTCATCTGGGACAATTTTATTGCGCCTTTTATTCATCATTTTCATTTTTTTTATTTTTTTATATTTATTTATACAAAGGGGGAAGACTCGATCAGATATAGTACCGCCGCAGCTTGTCGCCATTGACTGGGTGCATGAATGGATTGCCATCCAAATCTGTTAGTTGCATAGCTCCTCCAGAGAAGATTTTCTTTACCAAGAACGGTCCAACCCAGACAGGTGCCCATTTACCCAATGCACTGTTCTGATTTGAAGGCTTCATCTTGAGGACCAAATCACCAACTTTGATATCCCGAGGCTTCACCTTCTTGTCGAAAGCACGAGCCATTCTCTTCTGATACGCCCAATTATGCTCCACAGCCTTTAATCTGCGCTCATCATGTAGTGCCAACTCATTGTATCGACTCTGAAGCCAGTCGATTTCATTGACTTCATTCTCAAGCAATACTCTGAGGGATGGAATTTCTAGTTCAATTGGCATAACAGCCTCCATTCCATAAGTTAAGGCTTATGGAGTTGCACCAGTAGCAGTCTGAAGTGAAGTGTGGTAGCCCCACAATGCTAGGTGAAGTTTCTCAGGCCAATCCCGTCCTCGCTCGACCATTTTCTTGATAATCCGCTCAAGGTTTTTGTTGGCGGCCTTTACAGCACCGTTTTTCTGCGGTCTATACGGTGATGACTTATGGCGCTTAACCTTGTACTATGTGAGCAGCTGATCGGTCTCTCCTTCAAAATGAGACCCGTTATCAGAGATGATCTCGTTCGGGACTCCATATCGGCAAAAGATTTGTTCCTTTATGAAGCGAGCAACTTTCTTGGTCGTAAGTACTTTGCAAGACCCAGATTCAACCCATTTTGTGAAGTAATCCACTGCGACTAAAACAAATGAATGTCCGTTGCTTCCGGATGGAGTTATCTTCCCGATGACATCAATTCCCCAAGTTACAAAGGGCCAGGGGGTCGTCATGCAATACAGATCATGAGGAGGGATATGGTTCAAGTTGGAGAAACGCTGACATTTGTCACAAGTCTACACAAATTGGATGCAATCTGTCTCCATTGTGATCCAGAAGTAGCCTAATCTGATGATGCTATGCATAGGGATCGAGCATTCATATGCGGTCCGCAGGCACCGTTATGAACGTCTTCCATCACCCTTTGAGCTTTCTCTTTACTAATGTAGAGCAAGAGTGGACAACCTTCCCTTTTCTTCCATAACTCATCAGCGAGTATGACATACTGTGCCGATAGCCTTTTCAGAGCTTGCAGACTCTTGGCTCGAATACCTTTTAGGTCACCCTCTTCATCAACAGGGAAGGATGCTTCACCATGCTTGAGAAACTGGAAAATCTGGTTGTACCAAGGTTCATTGACGGTTTCAAGCTCGATTTCACAATAAAAGGCTAGACTCTCTCGCCTCCCGACTCTGAATGGCTTGATAGACTTTCCTTCTGGTATTTCCACCAAAGAAGCCAAAGTAGCTAATACATCAGCGAATCTGTTCTTATCTCGCGACAGGAACTGAAATGACACTTCCTTAAACTGACCCACGAGCTCTGCGATATAAGAATGGTACTTCTGGAGACAAGGATCCATCGTCTCCCATTTATTGGCAGCTTGGTTGATTATCAGCTGGGAATCGCCAAACACTTCCAGCTCATCAATATTCCGCTCGAGGGCAGCCTCGAAACCAGCTATGCAAGCTTCATACTCAGCTGCGTTGTTAGTAACTAAGAAGTTTAGTTTGATGGCGATAGGAGTGTGCATGTCATTCGGATCCACCAAAACCATCCCAATGCCATTACCTCTATAATTTGCTGCACCATCGAAGAAAAGCTGTCATCGGTTGCTGCTTTCTACCACAAAGATTCCCTCATCAGGAAATTGAAGATCTGGCCCTCGGACTTCTGTACTGGGAGAGTCAGTCAACTGATCAGCCAAAGCCTGCCCCTTGATTGCTTTTCGGATCACATACTTGATATCAAACTCTGCTAGGAAGAAAGTCCATTTTGTGAGCCTGGTGGATATATTGCCTCTGTCACTCTGAAACAAGTACTTAATCGGGTCCATTTTGGAGACCAAATGCATCGTATGAGACAGCATGTAATATTTTAACTTTCCGACCACCCAAACCAAAGCTGCACACGTCTTCTCCAGAGCGGAATAATTCAACTCGCTTCTCTGGAATTTACGGCTGACAAAATAGATGGCGTTTTCTACCTTTGAGTCCTTTTCTTGCGCTAGCATGGCTCCAATGGCCGTATCCATTACTGTCAAGTATAAAAGCAGAGGCTTGCTCCTGTGCGGCGGACAAAGGATGGGGGGATTGACAAGATAAGCTTTGATCTTTTTGAAAGCTAATTGGCACTCTTCATTCCAAATCACCTCCTGGTTCTTTTTCAACAACTTAAATATCGGCTCGCACATTGAGGTCAGCTGATTGACAAATCGACTGATATACTGCAAACGGCCCATAAAACCCTTTACCTCAGATACAGTCCTCGGCGGCTTCATCTCGACGATTGCCTTGATCTTTCTCGGATCCACCTCAATACCACGTTTTGTGACCATGTACCCCAAAACCTTGCCACGGACAACCCCTAAGGTGCACTTTGCTGGATTCAATCTCATGGAATGCTCTCGTAGTCGATTGAAGAACTTCCTCAGATCAATAAAGTGCTGCCCATCTGACCCCTTCGAATGAATGAGCATGTCGTCAACATAAACCTCAATTTCCTTGTGGATCATATTATGGAAAAGAGTGGTGATGGCCCTTTGATAGGTAGCCCCAGCATTCTTCAATTCGAACGGCATCACTGTATAGCAGTAAGTACCCCAAGGAGTAGTAAACGCTGTCTTTTCTTGATCTGCTTCAGCCATTTTGATCTGATTATACCCAGCAAACCCATCAACAAAAGACTTGACTTCATAGTTCGCTGTCGCATCTACGAGCATGTCTATGTTTGGCAGGGGGAAGTCATCTTTGGGACTGGCCTTATTAAGATCTCGGAAGTCTACACAAACCCGCACCTTTCCATTTGCCTTGGTGACCGTCACAATATTTGCGAGCCAGGTCGGATATTCAATCACCTTAATGAAGCCCACCCGCAGGAGTTTCTCGATCTCCTCCTTAACCTGTAAAGACCATTCGGGCTTGATTCGTCACAGCTTTTGCTTGATCGGCTTGGCATCTGCATCTAGGGGTATCCGGTGCTCCACAATAGACGTGTCCAACCCAGGCATATCTTTGTAGGACCAGGCAAAAACGTCCATAAATTCTTTAAGCAGCTTAATCAGGGCATCACGCTCGGCTCCGGAGAAGAAGCTACCAATTTGTGTCTCTTTGGGCTCTTCGGCTGTTCCCAGATTCACCATGGTCAATATCTCATCGGCAGCTTGGGCCCGGCTTTCCTTTCGGTCACAAACCTGCTTTGAATTATTATCTAAAAATTGTTCATCTATTGTGTCTGCATTATTTTCGATTGAATCTTGCTTAATTATTTTTAAGTCTTTATGCTCATTTTTAGTTAAGCGTTCAATCGTTAAATTTGCAATTAAGGGATACTCGGAAAGATCGATTATTTCATTAAGGGAAAACGGGAAAATAGCATCTACAACATGATGATGGTCTTCAGTCGTGAGGACATCAGACCTATCACTGGACTCAAACTCGATTACAAGAGACTCGGAAGACCGACTCAAGACATGGGGAGTAAATTTGGACATAGAAGGACCGGGACGAGGATTCAGCCCGAGCTTCTCGATCATAGTCTCTCTGCTGGCAACTGGTCCTTTGAAGGAAGTCCAATTCTGCAGGGGCATCTCTGTAACTGTCACCAAAGTGTGCGGGTCCACCACTGGCTCATTCTCAAATTCAAGCACAGCTACCACATCATCATCTGAGGAAAAATCAATCAAATCCAGGGGATCCTTAGCAGCAACAACCTTTTTCGCAGGCATCTCAACTGTGTGCATAACACTTCCAGACTCTGACAATCCCAGATCTCCAAACAAGTTTGTTAAATCTCCGTCTACATCCACGGGATCGGCACCACGAATCTTGTGAACTACAGGCTCATTCAAAGCAAACTTCTCAAACTGATCGACATAGTCAGGTCCCCAAAAATGATAACTATTTTCGTACGTGGCAGTCACACCTGGCCTCCTGGGCAGACTAATGAACATCTCTTTCATTGGGTCCTGGCTGGTAGAGATCTTTCGTATCACCTCCATCCTTTCTTTCATCTGACTTAACCTCAGCTCTGGGCAAGTGAACATCTCACCATTCTCCTTGACAAAATGCTTATTGAGAGACCAACTGTAGGGACGCACATCAGGCTTCTTATACCTCTTCCCGACAACGAGGGTCATCCGCTCCTTGAGTGCCTCAGTTTTGTCATATGCCTTATCTTCTTCGGTCACGACATACCCCAAACCCTGCTTGTTTCTTTTAGGCTCAAGCATTTCAATCTTATACTGTCCTTGCTGGCGCTTCCCTAACCCCAGGCCAGGATTGTAATTCATGCTTTGCATCATCTTTAACACAGGAGGAATCCTATCTGAGGAAGTTGTCAGATCAATAGCACAGACCTGCCCCTTTGGCTTTTCAATCGTAAACCCGCTAAGCATTAGATTTTCCTGGTCAAGCTTAATTTCCATCACAGGCATAGTACTAGTGCTAGTTCCTTCAATGGTGACACTATCTCCATAAATAGTTGTCAATATACCGTCCTGGACAAATTTCAAACACTGGTGTAGTGTAGAGGCTACTGCTCCGATCTCGTGTATCCAAGGCCTCCCCAACAATGCTGAAAACGTAACGGGGATATCAATTACTTGGAACTCTACCGCCATTTCTTTACCTCCAAATAACAAATTGAAGGAAACAATCCCCAAAACTGCCCTAGAAGTCGAATCATAGGCTTTGATGGTTTGGTTGGACGGTTTGAGACTCGTTGCATCAATATCTAGCATGCTCATCATTTTTGCTGGAAGCACATTCATGGCCGAGCCATTATCCACCAACACGTGAGGGATTCGGCACCCCTCCAAAGGCACGGTAATATGCAAAGACTCATTATGTTTTGATCCATAGGGAGGCAAATCAAGCTCTGTGAAAGTGATAATATTTCCGTACTGGGCTGTCCCAATCAACTGACATGCTTCGTCCGGGGTCGCATTGACAGACACCCTAGTCTTGGATAGAGCTTCTTCCAACTTCAGTTTATGAGGATAAGACGAGGTAAGCAATGACCATAAAGAAATTTCGGCTTAAGTTCTCTTTAGCTTAGTTAAAATTGTATCATCCTGGACTATCTCCTCTCCAGCTGATCTATAAGGACTTCGCGAAGCTTGTGGATCTGAAATTACAATTCCCTTGTCTTTTCCAGACGGTCCAGCGTTATCTGTACCCATCATTCTCCCTGACCTGGTCAACAAATTGACTTCCCTATCATCTTCATCCACAAAGCTTTTACTGGCTTCCTTGAGTTCAGCCAGTGTCAATGGAGCCGAATGGGTGCTGTAAGGCCAAGCTGCTTGCCTTATCTGGTTTATTGACAAAGGTGCTTCCAAACTAGCTGCCAACCTGAGTTCTTCCAAAGAGAGTGAAGAAACTTTCGGAACTACAGAGTAAATAGCATTGACAACCAACTGTTCCTCATACTCGTCATAATCTACAGAATTATTTAACTCACGCAAATCATCGAGGTACAAAACATAACAGAAATTGTCTTTCATTTCATCAACAAAATGGGATACATCAGAAATGACTTCCTTGGACTTACAATCATCACTACAGTTGTCACCTACAGACTCACCAAATTCTAACATGTTCACAAAATAGCCACTGTCAAAATCAATCAAATTCACACCATTGTTCGGCAGAGGGTTCTTGACAACGTTCGGACCAGGAGATTTCTCAATCTTCTTTTCATCAACCAGTCCCTGAATGATTCTCTTGAGCGTGTAACAAGTGTTGGTAGTATGTCCAGGGTATTGGTGAAATCTGCAGTACTTGCTTTTATCAAGGTTGGGGTTAGGGTTGAGAGGATTGTAGTTATCTAGCGGCTTAATCATTCCAGTCCTGATCAAACCGTTAAAGACCTCCTCGGTAATCATGCCCAGATCATCAAACCTTTGTTGTTGTCGAGGCTGGAACCTTCCGCCATTCTGCCCACTGCTATTTCCTCCATGCAAGTTGTTGACACTACTATCTTTGGTGACCTCCTTCCCTTTTGGAGCCATTGAGGAAACTGGGTTAGCTGCTCGATAACGGTATCCTCCACCTCCACTGCTACCACCAACATTGGTACTCGGGGCAAGGTTGAAAAGTCTATTCTCACTTCGGGCACCCATCCCAACCATTTCTCTCAAGTCAGGGTACCATCCTTTCCCAATAGCTTCACGCAACACTGGCTTCACACAAGACAAGAAAATGTCCTTCTGGTCTTGTAAAGGAATCGGCTCGAACAACTCATTTAGCTTGGCGTTCCACCTCTTGTAAAATTCAGTTATCGATTCATCACTCTTTTGAATAGTACCAACCAAATCATCTCTAGTCGTGCGCCATTCAAGATTTCCCCTATACTTCTCAAGAAAGGTTTCGGTAATCTGGCTCCAAGTAGAACGACTCTCTTGCTTCAAGGCGAGGAACCATGTGAGTGTTGGGCCCTTAAGAGTAAGATGGAAGTGCGAAGCCATGAATTCAGGAGTACAACCCATTGCTCCCATCGTCATTACATAAGTATCAATGTGAGTCTTCGAACATGCAGTACCGTAAAATTCCATTTTAGGCATTTTGAATTTATGTGGGAGGGGTGTCACTTGACCCGGATCAACTACCTTGAGACCATTGGACCCCACTATCAATTTGTCGATCTGCTGCTGCATTTGTTTCAACAACGCAGTCACCTCTGGAGTCATCCCCGAAAGCTGAGGAATAGTAGGAGCAATGGTTGAAGAGGGTACCTGAAAAGCAGACGGAGCTTCTGAAACATGCCTAACAGGCAAAGCAGCTGGAGGAAGGCTGAAAGTACTAGGAACATTAATGTTGCTATCTAACAAACTCACCGAACTTGGCACCCTATTTCCATACATATCATACCCATTAAACTGCCCCAAATTCTGAACATTAGGCTGCTGAGGACCAAGTTGAGCTGACTGATACCCGAACTGACTTTGAGCTGAAGCCCCGGCATTCACACAAGGAGCCGAGTAAGGAGTGGAACCGTACAAATGCTGAGTAAGAGGGGAACATACCACAGGCTAGGAGAAACCACCTTGAAACTAAGACTGGTTATGAGAAAACTGCGGGAAGCTGTCTTGGCAAACCTGACTACCCGACAAATGATACTGGCTACCCTGATGCTGCGTAGCTGCTCGTTGCTGCGAACCCTGAAAAGCACCATTCAAACCTTGTTGCTGACGAAACTGTCCATACTGAAGACCATTCTGATAAACACTGTCATGAGGCTGAGAATAACCCCCTTGAAACTGAAACCCATACTGATCCGGAGGCATTGAAGAATTAGGAGCTAGAGAAGAAGTTAAATCGAAGAAGTTCGGCGGCTGGTTACCACTCTTGCCGAATCCAACCTGAGCACCTTAACTTTGGATCTGAGAGACTGGAGGAGGAACCCTTCCTTGTACATTCATGGCTGTCTCCTGCGCTGACATGCAGACAGGGCAAGGAGAGTAGTTAAGGGGGAGGAGGCATGGCATAATAAGCGGGATGAGGTGAGGAGTGATGAACAGGTTGGAGCAGGGGAGAAGCATATCCAATCCCAGTGTTGCTGTCTCCAGTAATCTCTTCATAAGAACCGTCATCCCGGTGAAGCACCGCAATCCCACGGGCACGCATAGACTCAACAAAACGAGTGTGCGCTTCTTCATCCCAAACCTTAGATGTATGGGCAAGCAAATGAGACTCACGCTCGCGAGCTAGAGCGGCCTCCAAAGTAGCTCGCATCTCCTCCATAGACATATCGTTCAAAGGACTCGTGCAAGCATCTTATTTATGTTCAAGTAGAAATCGATGTCTTTTAAGTCCTAAGAGAGGTTGGAAAAGGATAAGCCTTTATTTTCGCATTCTGAAACCTCGGGGGAACCTAGAGACTCACCATTCAAATCATACCAAATGTTTTGTGTAGAAATTAATAATAGGTAATAACACCTAAACAAAACCTAAGCACAATATGAGACGGACGAGCGATCCAAATTTCTGGGGAAATTTGGGCAGCATAACGGGTATTCTTGAAGAATTTCAAAGAAAAATCCGGCATGACCTCTCGTCGGTGCATGGTGACAATGCGGCATGATCTCTCGTTAGAACATGTCACTGGAGTGACATGTTCATACGTGAAACCATGTTGCATTGGCAACATGCCCAAACGTGCTAGGTTTTGGGATAGGTATGTATGTCCTATTATAAACTTCGTCACAACTCATTTTAGTATAATTAAAAAATGTTGTATCCAAAAACCAACCATCGGGTAAGTTTAAAAAGTATGGCTCCACCTATGATGCGCTAGGGGGATAGGATTGATTTTAGGCGCTCAAGCGTAGGCGACATACATCACCGTCCGCGATGCCGTCAATCGCACCAAATGGGTTCTAGATCTAGTGTCGTAGTGTGAGGGTGACTATATTCCTTTATTTATGAAAAAATAATTTTGAATCCATTTTTATTTTCTTTTTATTTGAAAAGGGATGACAAATGGAAAATAACACACACACCACACTCCTCAGAAACTAACAAGGCACAATAATCAACTTCATACTCAAGGGACTGCCCTTAACCAAAACCTGAATAACTGCACAGTGGCCAGTTCTGTCGCGTGACACAGGGACAGACTTGGCTAAGACTGTCGTACGACTTGGCTGGCCACAGAACCAGAACCTTAAGCAGGAATCAAACACCTGCTTCCCCATGGCAAGGGACAAACTCAAAGCCCCAATACACAGCAACATGAAGCAAGCAAAGACATAAAATCTCAAAACCCTATAAAATGCATATATCACATGAAGTCATTAATGATGCACACACAAAATGAACACATTGGATGTTTATAGGAACGAAAGCTTGACCCTCTTATTTTAAAAATAGGTTTTCAAATATTCCCCAGCGGATTCGCCAATGAATGTACGCTCGCCGAAATTAGGAAATAAATTTGGGAGTCGCCATGCCATGTTTATGAGGTACACTTTGAAAAACCTTTTGAATTTAGAGAAAAGGGTTCGGGGTCAGGTTACGTGTTGGGAAGAACCGAGAGTTCACCCAACACGCCTCGTAATACGAGTCTTTCAACAAACATCCAATGCAATCAAAAGTGTGTGCAATCATATAAGACAAGACATGTGATAAATGAATTTTATTGATAAACTGAGATATATACAACTCGTGAACCATTTGGTGAGGGAGGCCACATCCCGGATTACAGATCTAAGAACAAAATACAACTGAAAAGGAGCCTCTGTAGAATGGCAAGATGTGTCGCGTGACACAGGATCTGCCTGGCTAGTTGTGTCGCGTGACACAGGTTGCTAATCTGCAGAAATCTTACAATTTGAAATCAGAATTAACAGAGATCCGAATTAGAACACCAATTCGACTCAGAAATTACATGAATCAACAACTATTCGACCAAGGGGGTGTGGATATGGGAGGATCCACACTCCCTTGATGAACAAGCAACAAATACACCAAGATCAACCCATCAACATGAAATTATACTAAACAAAATGAATTAAACAGAGAGATTGCGATTGGAATTCAATAATTAAGACAGATAGAGTCTAATTATCAAATCAAATGAATATAGATTGCTTGAATTATGAAAAGAGCAAAGTATATGAGAGAGAAGGAAGGAAGGGATTAGTTACCCTTGAAGATCCACAAATTCTATACCAAGTTAGGTATAGAATCCTTCAATAATCAGCTTCTGGACTGGATTGAGCTTGGAAGTATGGTGGATTGAAGATCTAGGTGGTGATGTGTGAGTTGGATTGAATTGAGGGATAGAAGGAGAGAGTTGGGTATGAGAGAGAGAGAGGGTTGTGTGTGTGTTTTGCAGTGTGTGTTGCGCTACCAATTGGGCAGAGTAACAGTATGCCAAAAAAGGGATCCCTAAATGAGAAGGGGAGGGTCTTATTTATAACATGCTGATAATGGCCAGTTGTGTCGCACGACCCACCGCTGTGGCTTTTCATGGCTCGTTGTGTCGCACGACTTAGCGAGCCCGTTAACCGCATCTGGCGCCAATCAACTGGTTCTGGAACATTCCGAGTTAATTCCCAACAGGTCCAAAACAATTAATTCCCTGTAGGTCCTTTTGCATGGGAAAAATACTTAAAAGTACTTCCTTCACGAGAAACTTATAAAAAGATTCCGGAAGTCTCGGAATGGACTGGAAATTTACCAAAACGCCTCTAGTGCAATTTTATTATATTAAAAGACACTTATAAAGGGTCGCGAATTGAATTGGGGTACTTACAGGGAGATGACTCAAGAAAGCGAGAATGCGTCCTTTAGAGATTAGAGAACGGAAGCCCCCATTTGATTGCGAGAAGTTGGGAGTATAGCTCAACGATAAGAATTCCCTAAACTCTACAAGGAACGTGAATGACTCTTAAGTTCTAAGAAAGTTATTCTATTTTTTAATTAATTTTGATTACTTAGCAAATGAGTTATGCAAATATATCTTGACAAATTTTGAGAATTTCAGGTTGCCTACGTTCCTCTCAAAATGAGAATTTCAGGTTGACGTTTTTGTTGATGCTCCATTTGGTGAATATGTCGATGTTCCCATTCCATCAATCATTATATCCTATACCTAATCCTAATGTATACTCGAATCATTGAGTAACTTAGAGATATCTCTGTAAATATGATACTAACATTACTCATAAATCAATCATCCCAATGTTTTGTTAAAGTTTGTTAAAGTCAAGAATCGATATGCGTTGAGAAAAGTGAGGGGTAAACAAATATCTAGGTGTTTTTATCATCCATAAAACTACTGAATATTTAAAGTATACATTGAAATATTGAAATACAAATTGGCACTTACACATCAGTCCCATTTTAAGTTGTTTCAAGGAATAACGAGTCAAATACAATACTCACTCCGTCCTTCCCAATACAATTTACACACTTATTATTTATATGAAAAGTGAGGTCGAAAATAAAAAGTGGGATAGGAAATAATAATTGAATTGTTGTTGTGAGGATGACATGTGTGAATCCCATCAATATATGAATATAAAAGTAATAAAACATTTATATTTTATGAATATAAAAGTAATAAAATATTTGTATTTTATGAATTGTGTAGTTTGTAATATGACGAAATATGAAGAAAGTGTTTAGTTTGTAGTGGGATTGAAGGAATATATGAGACGATGATGCAAGTAGAATTTATTAAATCTTATAACAACAGTTGCCTTTAGGAAACTGTATAATGTGAGACCAAGTGCACTGGAAAACAAAGAAAAAGATGAGACTTGCATATAATTCCATTTCAACAAAGAAGCTTCCTAGAGATCATCTGCTCAAGTTCAGGGAGGGGACTCTTTGAACATTGAGTTTTAGTCATGAAAACAATGTATAGGAAAGATGTTAGCATTATCCAGCCGAGAGCATTTGAAATGTTGTGCTCTTCATGATAATCTAATGAGACAAATAAAACTCCTTAGAAAAGCTAAATTTACCGCCCTGCTCAACCAAAATGTTTTACTTGAACAAGAAAACATTAAGCTTATAGATGCCAGCTGAGAACAGACTCAACCAGGGTTGTTTAGATCTCTAAATAAATGAAAACTGGCACAGCAAAATGTTGGGGTCGTTGGTGCAGTGGCTTTAGGCCAACACCTGCAGGCGGAATTTGGACCAATTAAGAGATTTTGTACTAACGGAATAATTAATCGCAAAAGAAATCATGAATTGATTAACCCTCCCCAGTTGGGGATATATGTTAAGTATGAATCTAACAAACATTTAGATATTCAAAAGTTGGCAAAGGTACCATTATGAGCTCCTCTGATTGTTGTCATCGGAAATGAGATTTGTCAGTTCACTGATAATGGCCTTGTAGCAGAAGTGATATTGGTCCTGAAATTTCAGTTAGTGTTACAGTCATCAGAAGAGAAAGCAAAACATCAAGTCAAGAATCCAGACATCTAGGTCTAGCTTTAGCTAACTCCAGATTTAGTGGGATTCCCTATTTTCCTCTACTGAGGAGGCTGGTTTAAATCCCAACAGGGACAACATTAAAGGGCAGCCCGGTGCACCAAAGCATCCCCGCATAGCAAGAGTCCGGGGAAGGGTCCCCACCACAAGGGTGAAATGTAGGTAAACCTTACCCGGCATAAAGATGCAAGAGGCTGCTTACAGGACTTACCGTGACCTCAAGGTCACACGGTAACATATCAACCAGTACGCCAAGGCTAACAAAGACAACATTATGAAACAAATTATCATCTTGTTGAAGATATCTCCTTTAGTCCATTTATGGACCCCCATTTGTGTAGCCTTTCAAGGCATAACCGTGTAGATCGAGGCAATGTTCCATGTCCGCCTCATCCACCTTTAATAATAATATAAACCCAAATTTAAAAAAACAAAACATAAATGTTGAATGCATAATGACTTTCCCACAATGACCCATTATATGCAAGATTTCTGATCTATATGATAGCACCATTTATGTTCTCAGCACCAATAGAAAAAAGGGGTTTCAAATACTTGCTGCCCATACATCGACATAATCAATATGAACCTCAAATCATCCAAAACAGTATGGTGTAGGCTCGAGAAGGGAAGGGGGTAGGCTGGCAGCTTCGCCAGAAGCTACGAGGGAAGGGGGGACTCGGCCTGGGAAGGGAAATGGCCGAGTTGGATTCTTACACAAACCTTCTAGACAGTCTACCAAGAAGTAGACATAGCCAGGATTTTAATTGTAGGGGATCAAGATCATAGTCAAAGATAACAATATAGATAAAGAAAGAAATTGAAAATTTGAAATAGAATACACTATACGTACAAATGACATTCAAAATATGTTTGTTTTACACCCTCCTCACAAAAAGATCATCTCAATTTTCATTTTCATTTTCATTTCTACTACAAAATAGTTCTCTTTGAAAAAAGATACTCCAAATTTTAGTGCTTATATGAATGTACAAGCAAGTAAACAAGATTTTTAGAAAGTATGACTAATAAATTGATTCTAAATTCTATTGTTTAATTTTCTTTTTGGACGGATGAAATATTTGAAAATTGAAAATTCAAACTTTGATTGCAGTTAAAAGGTGGGCAAATAGCACAATATTTCCCCCAAAGTTTCACTATAATTGCAATGTATGTTTCAACTTACCAGTTTTGGTAATTTCATTCATTATGTTGACGGTTTGTAGCAATATGGAGAAATTTGGGACGACAATTTAAACATTGGATGAATATTAACAAAGTGGACGAAAATCATTAAAAGCTCTTTGAAAAACACATTGCACACCCCTAAAATTCAATAGTTGATTTGTCACCAATTCGTTAATGTTTTACAACTCTCAAAGAAGAAGCCATAAAAGAGATGAATTTCAAAATAAAGAAAAATCCAAACCAATAAATTTATAATTAAAATAATTAAACTACCATTAAAAGTTAAAAAATTCCCAACCCTTAATTATCAAAAAAAAAAAACGAATTCTCTTTTTATTTCCTTTTTATTTCAAAATTATGGTGACAAGAATCTAAACCTGATTAAAATTTGGTAATAATAATAAAAAGAGCTTAAATCATGGGAGAATAAAAAATATACAAACATTAGGTACCATATGATTGGGACACTTAAAATTTAAGGGATTGAATAAAATTTAATAAAACCTAAACCCAACTCCCTTTTATCACAGGCTCCAAACTGTCACTCCCTCATGAGCCATCCTACGGTCTTACCCACCCCCCACCACACAATCCTTGAAAGAAGACAATCCAAATATAGTCTCGCTCTCTCTTTTCAATTTCGTCCATAAGACCATATTTACGATGTGTTAATAGAACTGGAAATACAATTTCTCTTATTTGTTGAATCTTTTGATTTCATAACTTTTGACATATTTTTGATATTTGTGAGACAATTGTGTTGAGAATTGGGTTATGTTTAGATTCTTGAAGGCAATGGTGGTGAAGGTCATAGTGGTGGTAGGGCAAATGATGGTGGTGGGTGATAGACATGTCCAAATAGAACCGGGAACCGACGGAACCGGCGGGTAGAACCGGAACCGGGAACCGACGAGAACCGTAAACCGTCGGAACAGGGAACCGAACGTAACCGGGAACCGGATTGAAACGGTTCGAATACGAATCCACCATATTGGGAACCGAGGAACCGGCGGAACCGGGAACCGGCGGTTCCGGAACCGGGAACCGGCGATTGATCAAGGTAAGTTAAATGTAATATTTAGCATTTATTTAGTATTTGTACTTGTAGTATAGTGTTGTTTTATTTAAATTAGACTAGAATTTAGATAAATGTTGTAAAAAAAAACAGATTAGTTAGCGTATTTACTGTCTTAAGAGGTTTGGATTAAAAAAAAAAAAAAAGTTAGATGGTGATGGAACCGGTGGAACCGTTGAAATCGGAACCGGAACCGGCGGATAGAACAGGGAACCGGGAACCGGATTAATATAGTTCGAATACGGTTCCGGCTATTTGGAAATCGGGAACCGGCGGTTCCGGAACCGGGAACCGGAACCGAAACCGTTTGGACATGTCTAGTGGGTGATGGTGATTTGTGTGTTTACAAAATGGTGGCAAAAGAATATTATTGAAATTTCAAGGGTGGACAAAGCAATTTATATAGATGCTTGTTAGATTCTCCAACCACTTCATTTACTTCCATCCATTTTATTAATAGTCGTCCAAAAGAACCCCATATTGCCACAAAGTATCAACATAATGAACAAAATTGCCAGAATTGCAATTACTGTGAAATTTCAAGGAAGTAATGTGATATTAGCGCTTAAAGGGTTGCACAACATGTTACGAGAGGGATTTGTTTCAATGTTATCATCTTGATTACGTAATTAAGCTTTGAAAATCACTTTCACTTGTTGATTCATATTCATCCACTAGCCAACAAATGATGTATGATAAATTATAAAGATATACTTTTTTATTATAATTATATTGTCTAGTCATTCATTTAAATTATTTCAAACTTGAACAAGCTTATACTCCCTCCGTCCCTAAAAGATTGTCCTGTTGTACATTTTGCAATTATTAAGGAAGAGCTTCACCTTCTTGTACCTTAGTAGATTTGCACTAACATGCATGCCTAAGTTTAGAAATGGGACATACTTTTTGGGACAAATCAAAATAGCAAATGGGACAATCTTTCATGGACGGAGGGAGTATATAAATATATTTCCTTTATTAAGTTAGAATAAAAGGGTTGGATATTGGGAGTAGACTTTGTTCCTTATAACCGAAGGGAAAAGGTATACTCCCTCCATTCCCGAGTAAGGTTCACACTAAAGGATTGCACGCTTATTAATGAAACAAGCATTTCCTTCAACTGAATGATAGGATGAGGAAACTTTTTTCTCTGTCCCAGTGTACTTGGTATATCTCATGCATAATTGTGGTCGGTAATGCGCTTCATGTTAGTTTTAAGAGGATCATTGTATCGTGTGGCTCTTGAAGCTACTTTCCTCACCTTTTCATGTTTTTCTTCATGATGCTCTTATATATATATATCCTCAATTGTTCACCCCATTTGTCCCAATAACGGAATACATTTAGGGGCATTATCAAGCCAAGATATTCACTATAAGAACAATGTTGTCGTATTACAATAAAGAACATATTTTATCTCACAAAATAATTTCACTATATGCCCACACCCTCGCACAATCACCCCTAAACATGCTTTCGGCCATCCAAGGAATGCTACTAAGGCCTCCCCAAAGGTTTGCCCATCCCTAGCCTCTCTTGTAGATCTCACATATTTTGTATAAATATTGTTGCACTAGCACAAATACAATAATGTAAGCCATAACTTGACTTTTATAGTAGACAACAAACCTAACCCTAAGATTACAAAAATTCCCGCCCAAGAAAGTATTTAACTTCATCTCCAAGAAAGAAATATGCTGCAAAAAGGAAATCGGAAACAATTAGGAAACTGCCAAATTCGCTCCTACGCGCCCTACACTCTTGCGTGCATAGGTCCAGAATTTCATTCCCTACATACTGCTCACAGTATGCGAGCAAGAGCTTTGGCCGCATAGGAAGCTCTTACGTGCCCTAGGCTCTTGGGCGCATACGTCACAAAATTGTCGTCCCTCTTTCCATCTTCTCCAGCGCAACCCCAGACCTTCCATGCTTGGTTTGATTCCAATCCTAACAACATTCTCCTACCTTGAGACAACCCATTAAGTGACCACCTCCGCAAACTCCCGCCCGAGAATGATATTCACGTATTGTGACCGCTACTTTCAAGACTGTACCAAGTCTAATCATCAGACGAGTAGAAGCTGAGCGTCAGTCTTCAACATAATTGTTGGTTAATCCATGCTCCGAGTTTTCACTTCCAGTGATCCTCACTGCAAATCCCCGCTCATCTGCCCTTTGTTTCCATCCACAATCTCATACTAGACATGTTATTGGTTCTTCCATGTTGCACTAGCATCCCATCACTCACTATTATGGATCTGCTAATATGTTTGGGCTTGTTGAAAGTCACGATGCGCAGTCGCGAACCATCAACACCTTCCCAACATACCGTTCATTAGATTTCTCCCGCCCCACGATTTCAGCCTTCGTCGTCTGTTATGAGTTGATTTGTGATGGATCGCGTCACGAGCCTTCGGACTGCTGGAAAAGAGAATTTGTGACAGCTTGACTTCGCTATGTTGCTGGTAGAAAATGATTGGAAAAATAAAAGGAAAAGTCAATGTTTACAGACATAAAAGTAGGAATTTTTATTGAGAATTCCCCAAACTCCCAGATCCTTTCTTTTCTTCAAATTTGGATGTTTATTTTATAATTCAGTTGGCCTTTTATAGGCTTTACAAAAAGTGCAGAATTTATTACCACGTACAATAATAACTTAATCTTCAAGGGTTCTGAAAACCTTATCCTATTCAAACCTTATTCTTGAATGTTGTTTGAATTCCCTGAACTCCTGACTTTCCTCTTTTGGTTCCTGACTTTTTATCTTTTGAACTAGTATTGCTCCCTTATGCATGCATCATTACTCCCCCCCCCCCCCGCGGTTGACATCAAGCTTGTCCTCTAGCTTGAAATCCGGGGAATGAAGTCAGTGCACAAGTCTAAGAAGACAACATTTGGTGTTGTTCCCCCGATCCATGTCACGCTTCTTTCCCTGCATATTAAAAGTGACCTATATTACACATAATATATCACCAAGTCCTCCAACCAATTTACTACAAGAATGATATCAAAATCAGTTAGCGGTAGAACAAGAAAACCAAGTTCAAAAGAGACTTCATCCTTGCAAAGTTTTGCCTTTTCACAACACCAGCGCATAGAAGATTTTCGCCGCTAGCCACTGTCACGTTGAAATCTTGGCAAGTTATTTTTGGCAACCCAAATGAGTTATTTTTGGCAACCCAAGTGAGTGAACAATTTTGGAGTCGATGAAATTGGGGGTGCTCCCAAAATCGATCATTGCTAGTAGTAAAGTATTTGATAATTGCAATTGCACTTGCAGTGTATTGGGGTGACAAAGTCCAGTCATGGCGTAGAGGGAAACAACAGGCTTGACGTTGTCGTCAACTCCTCCTTCCTCATTCTGGTCTTCCATCTAGAGGCAAAATAATTTTTTGCACTTATGCCTGGGGACAAAGGTTTCGTCACAATTGTAACAAAGACCTTTTGTGCGCCTTCTTTTGACAACTGCTTTATATGTGAGGGAAAAGTCGGGCATGTCGGAGACGGAGCCTTTGTTGCTTGAAGTTGAGTTGTGGGCGGAGTTGGAGGTCAATGAAAGCCTATGATACTCGGACTCTTTGGTTAATCCGGCCGGACCCTTCTCAACAAGACTAAAATATAAGTGTCTGACATGGGTACCTCAGGGTAAATCAAAAAGTCCAAGCATAAAAGATGAAAGCAGCTGCGATTGTTTGGACTAGGTAGTAGTCCCTAGTTGTAACTTTCTCCCAAAAAGTCTTGCAACACTAATTGTCATAGTGAGATTTATTGGCCTTTGATACTCTACATCTAATCTCAAAACTTCATCTAGGTCGGCAGTAAAAATAGACTTGGTACTCCATTGCTAACGGCGGAACACGGGATAGCAGATTTTGAAAGTCTCTAATGTATCCCTCAATTGGGCGGCCTTGTTGCTTGAGATTTGTCAAGTCACCTAAAGGATTTGCACCTCCTATACAAAAATCCTGAAAACGCTCCCAAGAAAGATAAGGCTGATCTTGGCATGGTGATACCATAATTGAGCATCTCCAGTTAAATAGAATGCAGCCGTTGAGACACGTCTAGCTGGTGGTGTGTTCTGGGCTCGTAACGATATAGCCAACTGGGGTCCTCTTTACCATAGAAGATGGGAAACTCCAATTGCTGTCTTTGGTTATTAAAGGCATCAGAATTCGTAGCATCATGTATGGCTGGTATCGCTTGATCAAGAGCAACAGAACTTGTTTCTTCTGTTGGTGCTTTACCTTTGTCTTCAAGCAGTTTGTCCGCCATTATTTCTAGACGACTGATGGATTCTTTTAGGGAGGAGACTTCTTCTTTTATTGCAAAAGAATCACACATTACGCCGGCAATGGAACCAATGTTACGAGCTGATTTTGTGATGGATCGCGTCACGGGCCTTCGAATTGCTGGAAAAGAGGATTTGGGACAGCTTGACTTAGCTATGTTGCTGGTAGAAAAATGACTGGAAAAATAAAAGGAAAAGACTGTTTTTAAGACATAAAAGGAGTTTTTTATTGAGAATTCTACAAACTCCCTTATCTTTACTTTTCTTCAAACTTGGATGTTTATTCCATAATTTAGTTGGCCTTTTATAGGCTTTACAAAGGCGTAGAATTTATTACCACATATAATAATAACTTAATCTTTAAGAGTAGTGAAAACCATATCCTAGTCAATCCTTATCCTTGAATGTTGATTTTCCTTTTTTGGCTACTGACTTTTTATCTTTTGCACTAGTATTGTTCCCTTGTGCATGCATCATCGTCCTCCTCCACTGAAACATCTTGTTTCCCCCAAGCGAAACCTGTTGTATGTGATGTACAACGTCCTGCACCAAACCACCAAGTTAGCTCCTTTGGCAATCATCCATGTCAAGCTACGCTGCCAAAGACGACCACCAACCTTTACCATTCCTTTGCGCATGAAGTTTAAGTTTCTATTTCACCTCTGAATGTCGGTCTCGCATGTCACAATAGCATTTCATGTTGCACCGCTGCTGCACATACTCTAAATGTATTCCACACACATTCTACACGCCCTTTATACAAACTCTGCACACCCACTGCACGTACTTTGTACCTTTGGTGCACATCAGCACAGCACACCTACTGCACGCGCCCAATACTCGTCAAGCTTAGTAACTTGCTCTGTTCTTTCTTTTTCAACTTTCATAATTCCATACTCGTTGCCCACATTTGATTCCATCGAATTTCCATGTCGAGCAATCTCCGCCCTTCGTCACTGCTCTCACAATCCTCAATAACACCAATCCGCCTAGATCCATGCAAATCCTAATCCCGTTCGGATACTGCAATCCTACTCCTATTTGAATTTTGCAACCTTTGATCTCGGATCTTATTCCCTTCCATGATTATGTATCTACAACCCTCCATATTTGAATTCTGGCAATTCAAGTCCATACGAATTTATGCAATCTTGATACTATTTGGATCTAAGCAACATAAACCATTTGAATTTATGCAGCCCCCAATTCTGATACATGTTCCTGCAGCCCACATTCAATCAATTTAGACAGTCTTGATCCTTGAATCGGAGCTCTGATACTAGTTGTTGTGGGATTGTGGTCTACCAGAGCAGTCATTGTTCCATACTAGTAACCGATGGTGAGAATCGACATACATGAAACAATCATATATGAAAGCAATAAATAGAGAAACAAATGATTTGTTCACTCCGTTCCTCCCAAAAACGGACTAAATCTTGGGGCATTAACAAGGCAGGATACGCACTATAAGCAAAAATTTGTCGTCTAGAACATAATTTGTCTCACAAAATAATTTCACTTCATGCCCATACCCTCGCACAATCACCCCTATACATGCTTTC
Source organism: Adenophora triphylla var. japonica (assembly GCA_022495995.1). Lineage (NCBI taxonomy): Eukaryota > Viridiplantae > Streptophyta > Magnoliopsida > Asterales > Campanulaceae > Adenophora > Adenophora triphylla. The sequence goes on along the minus strand of JAFEMH010004389.1, from coordinate 56,732 downwards.
GGCCATCCGAATACCCCTAAGGGCACCCAAAGGCCTTCCCTGCCCTATACTCTCTTGTTGATCTCATAAATTCTATATACATATATATATCTTAGCACTAGCACTAACACTAGCACAAGCACACAGTAATTTAGGCCATCACTTGCCTTTATAGGATACAACAAACCTAGCACTAAAATTACAAGAATTCCTGCCCAAGAAAGTATTTTACTTCCCCTACAAAAAGAAATTTGTTGTAAGAAAAAATGAATCCACATATGTCATCGTGAAAGAAAAAATGTAAGAAAAAAAAATTAAAAGAAGAAATAGGTGGGCGGAAAAATTAGAAAATGAAAAGAGAAGAAAAAAACAGTGATAGTAAAAGAATAAATATATACTACCTCTGCCCCGGTTTAATGTTCTGAGTTTCACTATACACGGAGATTAAGAAAAAATAAATGTTGTGAGTATGACAATGAAAGTAGGAGAGAGAAAGTGGATCGGAAGTTTTTGTTGTAAAAATGACAAGTGGGTACCATTATTGTCACGACCCTAATATTAGGCATCATTTTTAGCACACGTTGAGCACGTGGGTTAGGGGTGGTAGTATATCATTTATGCTATTTATGCTATTTATGCTACTTGCTAAGTTGATGTGTTCATTACTATGCTTTTATGACTTATATGAAGTTAGGTTGGTCATTAATTACCTTATGTGAATTTAGGGTGATACTGAAAATTAGTTAATGATTTAGGGTCTAAATTGAATAAATGTGAAAAGTTATAGTGAGTTAATAATATTCGATTTTTTTTACTATTGAGATGGAAAGTGTGAGGTGCTTGAGTGTCCAAGTTAATTGTTGAGGTTTTAGTTGTGGTAGAAAAGGTTATGGAGGAGCTTTAGTTGAAAGTTTCATAATTATCCATGGAAAGTAAACCTTGAAGCCTCATTTTAATCTTCCTCAGTATTCTCTTCTTCTCAAAAGAATCCATAGAAAGCAAACCCTAAGCTTCTTCTTCTAAAAATTCTACACACTTCATTACCTTTCCGTTTTCAAATCCGATCGCGTATTCTTGTTCGTGGTGACGAGGGGATCGCGTAGAGCCGAAAAAATAAATATTCAATTTCGCATTATTTAGTAAGTTATTATGATCTTCTTTCAAAACTTGTTCATTCCATGATTATTGTTGTTATTGATGTTGTATAAATTGTTTTGGAATTTTTGGTATATGTTTCTTTGAGTTAAAATGGTAATGGAAAGAGCTGAAAATTACTTAGTGATTTCCTTGGGTATAAAGGTAAAGGATAGTAGCAAATTGGAGCTAAATGTTGAAGAATTGGTTATAGGTTGGTGCATGGATGATTTAGTCTTATTCTTGAGTCAAAATAGTTGGAATATGATGTTAATGCTTTATACTTGGATTAAAATGAGTCTAGAATGGTTTTGGTATGTTTTACTGATGTTTAGTACCTGGTTTGGCACTTCAAAAACAGAGGATTTTGTGTTTATGTCATTTGGTATTGGGCTACTGCTGATGTTCTGATGTTGGTACTGAATTTTGGCCTTGGCACGAGTCGTGCCCTTTGTCCACTCGTGAAAACGAGTCGTGCAAATTTTGTCATCCGTGCTGATTAAATTGGGGCTGCAATGGCACGAGTCGTGCCATAGGGCACGAGTCGTGCCATAGGGCACGAGTCGTGCCATGCCCTGTCAACTCTGAATCATTTTTCAAGGCCTAGAAACCTAATATATCTAGGATATAAATGAACCCTCTTCAACTAAGATTAAAGTAGAACACTTTATCTATACAATGGTACCTTACTTGGTCAAAATGGAATTGTGGAAGGGGTTTAAATATTGTTCGGAAAATGGTTGGTAGGCTTGTTTTGCAACTTAACCAAAGTGAATCAAACTTGATAATTTGAACTTGGACCTTTATAGAGGTTATGAATTGTTGTGTATTGATCATGTAGGGCTGGTTTATGATGCATTGTGGCCTTACTTGAGTTCATATCCATGGTTTATGATTCCATTATTGTATGAAATGGATTGTTGCACTATTGCATTTATTTAAACATGAGTAAGAATGCCATGTTTACATTTTGTCATCCCTTTGGTGGATTTCTTTTCAAGTAACTATTATGTGCTTGTTTAGGGGTATAACGGAATACGATCAATTATGGAAAGTGTAACCTAATGTGATCGGATTACGTTATACATGTGACTGTCCCCTTCTGTGGCCACAGACTGGGGTTATAACATCTGTATTGAGCCAAAAGCCTTACAGGGTTGCTAGTATCTTATATGGTTCCCTGAAAAACGGGTCTTATAAGATGTGAATATGCCTAAGCAGTTCACAAATGAGTGGATTTTTATCTCCCAATGTTGTACGACTTATTATTCAGACGGGAAAAGGTAAACCAAGGTAATGTAAGGTGTTTACGGCTTTTCCAATGTGTTATATGCACCTTGTATGTGTTGCATCTTACTTGGCATATTGTTGCATTCATAATAGCTTATTGAGATTTATTCTCACCCTTCTCCCTTTAATGTTTTAGATCGACCTGAGACAGGAGGACCCGGCCAGTGAGGACGGGGAGTAGTTTGTACGTGTCTTTTGGGTTGTTGGGTATGTATATGTCCTTCATGGGAAGTGTTGAAAGTGTATTTTGGTTTAGCTCCTTGGTGGAGTTTGTATATATAGACACTTTGTTTCAAACTTAGCATTTGTGAACTTTTGTAATGTTGTAACTAAAGCAAGTTTGGTTTTCAAAGGTTGTTCATGTTTTCCTCCAAGTGGAGATGGCTTGAGTTATTTTTAGAATGGTGATGTTCAAGTTTGTGTTCTTTTCAGTTAAGTAGTTTTTAAAAATTCAGGTGGTCTTTCTTAGTTTGGGGTCTCTCTAGCTCGGGACACGTGTTAGGTTCCGGGTTGGGGTCCCCACAGTTATCCATTTTAATTAATAAAGCAATTAAGAACCTTAATATGAGATAGACCAAAAAGGAAAATAAGATCCTTAAACTAGGACCGAGGGAGTTATATATCGGGAAAATAAAAATAGTAAAATATATATATATAATAAAAAAAATCAACCCTCATCACCTATATGAATTTTTGCCCTCCACTACAGCCTCTTCAACGCCATATTTTCATCAAATACAAATAAACTCATATCGTTTTCAATCACCGCTTGCTTGGGTCTTCCCCTGCCCTTCGCCATTTTATCACTTCTCCACTCTCCAAGCCTCCTAACCGGTGTATCACTCGGTCTTCGTCTCACATGACCAAACTAGCTTAGACGATTCTCCCTCATTTTATTCTCAATTGGCGCAACTCCTACTTTACTCCTATCACCTCATTACTCAATCGATCATTCCTTATATGCCCCCACATCCATCGTAGCATACACATTTCCGCTACATTTATCCTTTGAACGTGACACTGTTTTACAACCCAACATTCAATGTCATAAAGCATTGCCGGCCGTGCGGTAGAATTTTTTTTTTAATCTATGGGGCATGCTAGAATCACATAGAAAGTCCTATTTCTAAAGACAATAATTGTACTTCAACTTCAAGAAGGTACAAACAAGTAAAGCATCATCCATAAAAGTCTGACTTGCCAAATGGGACTATCTTTCGGGACATACAGAGTATTTAACCATTCACAATGGTCAACTTGAGAAGAAGATCTTATCAATTCTTAAGGATCTCCAGCAGTCACCAGAAAAATGCCAAGATGCCGGGGACCGAGCTGGAATTACTTCAGGACCCGTACAAAAGTCATACTTATCCTAATCCCCAGGCTGCTTTGGTGGTTCGAGAAGGTTCAGGATGGTTACTGTTTCTTTTTGTCTTCATTTGGGAACCCATCTTTTCATTCAGTTGAAACCCACCCATTGACATATCTCTAGGGGAAAAAACTGACCTTTTAGGTGGACCATCAATTGTTAAACATAGATGACTCCCTCTTTGTTTTTTTTCCTTTCTAAATTGCATACATATTCAAAAGTAATGGCATATCATCTTCGAAAGCGCTGCATTTCTAATAAAATTTAACTTCTAATGTTTGCTTTTAAATAAGAAACTTGGCAGGTGAAATCCGTGTTGCATATATTGTTTTTTTTTTTTTGAATAAGTAATGTAATATCTTATTGTCAGTAGCTTGTTTCAGAAACTTTTCCTAATATATAATATCTAAAAATTGTTTTTTACTGCCCCCTGTTTGCCATTTGATAATTCATTGCTTGCCTTTCGCCTTTGAATTAACAAGGAATCACTCATTACTGACCTAACCAACATGCAGAGGAAACCAAAACAGCACAACAAGCAGAAACAAATAGAAGACAAGAAACTAGATACAACTTCGAGGTCAGACACAACTTAAGTCAACATAGGGGGATTCCCTCTTATGCTCATCACGACGAGTGGAAAGCCTTATTTAATATAATTAGGGATCCTAACCAATGTATGAAAGGAATCTAGTTTTGTTAGATCAGACTTGGTTGTAACAACTTTGAGGTTAGACACAGTAGACTAGAGACATCAGCATGCCCCCGCTATCCAGCTCAGCACTCCCCAAATTTTACTCCTTCACCTGGTCTCTATCTCCTACCCTCCAGGTGTACCCAGGCTACTCAATGGTGGTAAATGGGACACTTTACGAGACATTCACAATCCTATATAGATAAACCTTTTAAACAATGGCTTAAAGTCGGACACCTGAACCAACATATGGAACAATTAAACCGTCGTTCGGAGACAAGAAAGACAGTCGTACTATGCAGAGCATTTTATAGTGATTCTAGCATTGAACTTAAAGATCATTCGTCTAAGATCGTCAAATATATCCTATAGAGAGATCATCAACTATTAGTTGATCTCCTGTAAGATATTTGCCAGGTAGTAAGATGCTGATGCAAGTTGCATCTTTTCCAACAAGAAGACACCACCATATAAGCTTAAAATTTAGAGTTGATAATGATAAACAGAACTGAGGAAGCTTTTAAGACCAGAATAAACCTCTGTTTGAACCATCCCAATCCGCTGCGACCTGAAAATTGTAACGGTTTTAAGGAGATCCAAAGCAGACATATCTCCAGTGAGAATCCTTTCGATGGTGTTGTGGATAGCGCAATATGTTCCAGTTCTACCAATACCTGCACTGTGTAAGTGGTGAAAAATGTCTCAGTTACACATGAATAAGCTTAGAAAATCAGGGAAACATATTAACACTGTGAAGGCAAGATCTACCTGCAGTGCACCACAATTGGCCCAGAGGTGGATGGTTGGCAACATGTTCTTTTGAAAATCTCACTGATAGCAAGGGTGTCCACAGGAACTCCATGATCAGGCCATTCAGGATACTGAATGTGCAAAACAGACAATGGACGCTCTTCCGACTGAAAAAAAAAAAGGAAAAAAAAAAACATTATTTATGAATTACACTATCAAATGCTCCCTTCGCCCCCTTTGAAACTACACAATATGGGTTGGGCACGGGGATTAAGGAAAAGTTTAGTGGAATAGCTGTTGTAAGTATGAAAAGTGAGGTAGGAGAGAGAAATTGGGTAGGGAATATGATGGATGAGTTTTATACTCATCTGTTCGGAATTTTCTAGACTTATTCTTGGTGAAATCCTTGGGTTTTGTCTTTTAATATGTGTTTTAGTGTTTTTGTATAAGACAGGTAAAAATTGCATAGTTCAAGCAAGACATTACAAAATTTGGAGCTTCAGGAACTTGAGAGGAATTTTCAGAAGACTGAAGACTGCTTTGCAAAAGCTGAAGATTCCCGATATCAAACTGCGAATAACTGAAAGATCAGGAATTTTCTGGAGTTATTGTAAATCGGAGGACGGAATTGGAATTTATAAAATCTCATGGACATTTGAGGAATTTTGGTTCTCCGCTAAAAATCTGCACAAGACTTGGAGAAGAGGAGTTTGACTTATTTAGGGCTACACTAGTTTCCTAATTATTTAGTTTCCTTTTCATATGTAATTGCTTTTAGGTTAAGATTTCAGTTTTTATATATATAAGTACTAGATTAGGTTGATTGGTCTCCTCTCTCCATCATTCTTCATAATTTTATTCTAGAGATCTATTCTTCATTCATGAAGAACTAATTTCACCATCTACGTATTGGAAGTAACTTGTATCAAACATATTATCATTAGTTATTAATTCTTTCTTAAATCAATATATTTGTTGGTTTATCAAAGGTGGTTTTATTCTTCCTAATTTTTTTGTGATTCAATAGTCTAGAATATTGTTGCATGATTGATGTGTATTAGGTGTGATCAATTATACTAGCGTGAGTCAATTGCATTATTAGCTACCTTTTGATAATTGAATCTTGTTGAGAAGGCTAGAGAGCCTGATATATGATTCAAGTTCATTATATTCTTTTGTGCATATGAGTTTCGTTAATATTGTGTGGATTAGGGGGAAATACAGTTTAAGTAGATCAATAAAGTCTCAACCTGAGAATGTGTGATTTTTATATAAGTGAATAAACACCACAAATAATTGACATAAAAGTGAGTTTGATCATAGGGGAGATACTTGTGAACTCAATATGTAGGCTTTTCTCATATTTGAATCTATTTATTGTGTGCTCTTTATTTAATTGCTTTTATTAGTTAATTTAGTTAAACTCTCAAAACCCCTTTTATATACTACCTCCGTCCCAGCCTAGTGTGAACCAAAATGTTGGGCACACCGATTAAGGAAAAGTAAGGGAGAGAGAAAAAGTGGAGAGAGAATGTTGTGAGTGTAAAAGTAAAATAGGAGAGAGAATGTTGTGAGTGTAAAAGTAAAATAGGAGAGAGAATGAGTGGAAGGAATAGTTAGGAGAGAGAATGTTGTGAGTGTAAAAGTAAAATAGGAGAGAGAATGAGTGGGGTAAATAGTGAAGATTCCCTTCCATTTTGGGCAGTTCACACTCGGCTAGGACGGACCAAAAGGGAAATAAGTGTACACTCGACTGGGACGGAGGGAGTATTGTTTTACATTGTTTCTTTCCATTGAGTCTTCGTGGATTCGACCCTTGCTATTCCATATACTACACCGATATCTTGTGCACTTGCGAGGTTATTATTTGTTCATCAGAATAACAAGTGGAAAGTTGTTGTGAATGTGAAAGTGGGTCTTATTGATTAAAGAATATTATAAACTTTCCCAATATGGAAGATTGTAATTTAAAATGGGACAACCTTTTAGGTAATAAGTGTAGTTTTAAACGGGGCGGGGGGAGTAGTCATTTTGGTAAAAAACTGACTGATCAACCAAAATTAAGAGCCAAATATACTGTATAACAAACAAACCTAGTCACCCAAGGTCTAGTTGTGTGCTTCAAGGGGTCATTAATAAGGAGATGTCCTTCCTCTTTTTATTTTTACCTTGGTCGCGGATGTTCTTAGTAGGTTGACTTTGATAGCTCAAAGGTTGGTCTGGCTAATGTTTACCAAGTTGATCAGGGTTATCGAGTCTTTAAGGGTCTCTCATCTGCAATTTGTGAATGATACTATCCTCTTTCATTCTCAGGGTTATCGAGTCTTTTAGGATGTTCTCAATCTCTCCAGACCTTTTTGAATATGTTGTCAAAGATTAACCTGGCTAAATGCAAGTTGTCTTGGATTCATTTTGATCCCCCCAGGAAGTCAACTCTTCCTCAATCGGGTGTTGGGTCCTTTCTTGGCCATTATCTTGATTGGAAGTTCTATAGGTAACCCCATGATGGATTGCTTTTTTGGGATCCTGTGGTCGAGAGAGAAGTGAGAACTGAGAAGGTTAGATGGGTGGAAGAGGGGTTTTTCCTCTTCTGGGGGAGGACAACTTTGATCAGAGCGTGTGATGCAGGACAAGCGTGGGTACACATAGGGATTTAATAGGCAGACCGGAAGGATCAAGGTTTCAAGATGGACAAGGCTATAAAAAAAGGGCAAACCCCGGTGCGCCAAGCGCTTGTTTGTCTTGTTCTAGGCTATGAATAGCAATCATAAATTGTAACTTGGACAGAAAGTGACTTGTTTAGGTAGGGCACGGGAAACAACTAGTGATAATTTAAGGACTGAGCGAATTAAAGTGGGAGTGAAGGAACTGCTGATTTTAAATCAGTGAGAAAGAAATGAGAAAAGAAAGCTTAGCTTCACACCAAGGCAACCTTAGACGTTTCACAAAGGTTCTTGAGTGCACCCAAGTATCTCAAGCATTACATCCGAGGGAATTGCAACTTACAATTCAAGAAACAACATATATAAATTTTGGACGACTCTTTTATTATTCACCTGTTTTGATCTAATAATACCCTATAATTAAGACTAATCATTAGAAACTTATGAATGAAATAGGAAGTGAAGGAGATGTTGATTTAAAAAGTACTCCCTCCGTCCCGCATACCATTTCTCTTCGTCCGTTTTGGGCGTCCAACATACCATTTCTCTTTCCTAAAATGGCAAAGAATCTTTACTATTCCTCCCACCCATTCTCTCTCCTACTTTTTACTTTTATACTCGAAACACAAATCAACTTACTATTCATCCCACTAATTCTCTCTCCTACCTCACTTTTCATACTCACAACACTTACACCACTTACACTTTTTCTTAATTCCCGCGCTAAAACACTAAGAGAAATGGTATGTGGGACGGAGGGAGTAATAATTAAGAAAAAAAATGGTCTGCCTTAGGCAACCTTAGACGTAACACCTATGTTCTTGACCGCAGCATGATTCTTGAGTATCACATCCGAGGGAATTGCATTTCACAATTCAAGAAATAAAGCATATAAATGCTGGAGAGCTCTATCGTTCAACTGTCGTATTTGAATAATACCCTTCAATAAGACTGCCAATTTAATAACTTGAGTACTAAAGGACTTAACCAAGTTTTGTCTTGAGCTTGGGCAAATTGTGAATCCACTCCTTCACTTGAATTTACTTTTCTTAGATCTTATACGATGTTACCAACTGCATCAGCTCATCTTTTTGAGTATTCCCCTTTATTTCCCTTCTAACCATCCATCCGAATGTGTGTGTTTGCCGGGGGGGGGGTGTTTATTACGATCATTTTGTATCTTGCAAGGCGATGTGATGGAGATTGATATCTTTCGTATTGGCCGTTTGGAGTGGCTGGTGAGTCTTGGTTATGTCAGGAATTATTTCCTTTGTGCAGCTGTCTTTTAGGGGCTTCATAAAGGGAAATATGACCCTCAGTCACTAAACAAATGTCTAATCTTCAAAATAAAAAATTGTCCCCGACAAATGTCCATATTATATTTTGGAGAAATTACTAAACCCTCTCTCATCAAACATAATGTACTAATCCACATTTCCAATCATGGTGTCATATGGTGCCATTATTAAGGGTGTTAATGACTTATGGTACGAAAAATGTTTAAAACCCAACTTTCTCAATTCTCAAATGTCTCTCAAAGTTGAAATGGGCATTCACATGGATTAAATTATTTAAAGATGACTTCTAAAGTAGAACCCAAGATGTTATTGATCGTGACAATTCTCTACTAAAGTTATAACTCCAACGTTTACCTAATAAGGTAAAAGATATACTCCCTCCGTCTAATAACAAATGTTACTTCTTTCCCTTTTGGGTGTCCCATAACAAATCTTACTATCCCAATATGTCAATCTCACCCACTTGCCACAGTCACAACAACAATCCAATTATTATCTTTTACCCCACGTTCTCTCCCCTACTTTACTTTTTATACTCAACAACTAATTATTTCCTTGATTCCGCGCATACAATTTTAACAACTTTTGTTATGGGACGTGTTGGTTAGAGTCCTAACCAAGAACAAGTGTCGAAAGAGAATCTAACTCCAATCTTGAAGATGCCTTCTCAAAATTGGACTCCAAGTGATTGTACCTTTGTGAACATGCACAACAGAACTAACCAACTCATCCTTATTAGAAGCAATACTATAAAGATTTGGGAAAGCTCTCCTCAACTCTGTCGCCATACCACTTATCCTTCCAGAATTTGACTCGAGAGTCATTACCTATTTCAAAAAGAATATTTTGTTAATATAAATCTCAATCTTTACCAATCCCAATCCAAACACTAACACCATAGGATGAAGACACCAAATTAGGGAACCACAAGTGTTTACCTTTCCCGTACTTTTCGACCACCACTTTCCTCCGAAGAGCATCCCTATCTACCAAGAATCTCCAAATCCACATGCCCAAGAGAGCAACATTAAACAACCGCAGATTTTTTATCCCTTAACCTCCGAGTCTCATATTAGAACATACATTATCCCATTTGACAAAGTGATATTTACGCTCTTATGAACCTTCCCACAGAAAATCTCTTTGCATCTTATCTAATCTTTTTGCCACATTGACGGGGATCACAAACAAAGACATATAGTATGTGGGCAAGCTAGATAGAGTGCTTTTAACTAGTGTTAATCGGCCACCTTTATATAGGAATTGTTTCTTCCACCCCGCCAAACGACATTCAAATCTTTCAATCACATGATACCATATTGTCTTGCATTTGAAAGGAGCGCCTAATGGGAGACCAAGATAAGAGGCAGGAAGATGTGCAACCTTGCACCCTTAGAAATTAGAATGAAGCAAGCGATTCAATGTTGTCAACAGCCCCTACCGGAATAATCTCGCTCTTAGAAATATTAACCTCAACCAAGACACGGCTTGAAAAAATAGCATGACTAGACGCAAATAACCCAACTGTTCAATATTTGCACCACAAAAGATAAGGTATCATCTGCAAATAAGAGGTGAGACGCATTCACCCCTGAAACTCCTGCCCTCCCGACTAGAAAACCACATATGAAATCACCAGAAACAGCTTTATCCAGCAACCTGCTCAATGTGATTCTGTTCTGGTTAATGTAGAGCCTATCATGGGGATATAAGGCTTTTCTGTTGTTGTGTGTATTACTTTAACATTATTCTCTGTCAATTAAGGTAATTTAAAGTTCTTATAATACCTCTTTGTAGTTCACCTCCAAATGGCGTAGCACAAGTGAAGTGTCGGTTGTCCTTATCTTTCTGGTGACAATGGAGATGTTGCCGAACTCCCTGGGACCATCCTCAGCCTGGAAATAGTCTCCGCATTTCTCGAACTGCACATATTTTTCAAACAAGAATTCAGCTAAGAAGTAAAGGAAACCAGACGGGATCTGGAAGATAATGATTGATTGAATAAGAACTAATTAAAGAAGTACAAATGCAGGAAAGTAAACAGACATAGGGCATGAAATAAAAGAAGCCTATATACTGCTAATAATATATGGAGACGGTTTTCGGTTCATTTGCAAGCCAACCAAGAGTATATACATATATATAGGGATTTTTTTATTTTGAGAGAAAAAGGAATTTATTAAATAATGCTCAAAATTACAATAGAGATGGGCAAGAAGTCCCTCCCCAACAAAAGGTATAAAATACAAGGATCCTATATTAAACTATAGCACCAGTCCCTTTTTAAATTATTAAATGACAAGTCTTAGCAAATAATCGTAGAGAAGCTAAAGAAACCAGTTTTTCCCACAAGAGATGTTTTGATAAATAATGATTTTCGAAGATTCCCGCATTCCTCATCAGCTAGCTGACAAATAAAACAACAACAAAGTCTTGGTCCCAAAATGTTTGGGGTCGGCTATCATGAATTGTTATAGGGAATAGCCAAAAAAGGAGAAAAAAGAGGGACAAAGGGAAGGGGATAATAAATAAATAAATAAAATAGGTGGGAAGAAAAAATGAATAAAAATAAAAATATTAAATAAAAAAAATCAATGAAATTATAAATCAAACCCCATCATCCTTCCTCTGTTGCACAACAGACAGATCCAATTAACAGAAACTTATCTCAAAGAAAGGTAAACGACAACAATTGATAATTAACAAATTGACATAAACCTAATTGTGATGCCTAGTCCATAGACGAACTGGTTATTAAGAGTTTGGCCATCCATAGTCCATACGCATAGAAACAACATTGGATTTCATCCAACTATTGATTCAAACCATCCTTGGAGAGTTGGCACCAAACCCACAACATAATAATCAGCATCTATGGATTGAGGAATCACAAAATAGAGAGAAGGAGATGAAGAAAATCAAGAAAGCACAATAAAATTAAACTACATAAATGAAACTAATGTTGGAAAAATTGTGCATTAATGTGAATGAGATATTGATTTTTCTCTAGTTTCTCTAGTTAAAATGAAATTCAAGGTGTGACCTTTGGGTTTGTGTATAATTAACCTCAAGTTACAATTCCTAATGGAATTTGGTGACTTTAAAATTAGGTTGTTACAAGAACAAATTGGTTAAATTGTCATTATGAATTGCCCTTTACTCTTTGATTGAATTCTCTATTAAGTTGGGAGTTATTTTGGAAAATGTAACAACCATGCCATGATGTGGGGCCTATTACTCCAGCCGTTAGCAAGATTCTTCAGAAGGTGTCTAAAGAGGTTGTCAAAGAGAGTAATGCAACCAGCCCTGAGAGTGATGGGAATTTGAACATAGAGATTGAGAAAGTCAGGAAGGAGACCACAAATGGAGAGGTGATAGGCTAAAGTCGCACGCCTACAAATTAATTACCAAGACTCGGCTACAAAACTGCAGCTAGGACAAGTCCAGGGTCGATCCACAGAAGAACGGTTATTTATTTGCACAATTGTCACTTGACAAGATTGGGGGTCTAAGATTGATTTTATTAAATTCCTAAGACGGAAATTAAAAACAACTATGGGGGTGCTTCGCAAAGGTCACCCCAAGAAATCAATGTAAATTCCATATGAATTATGGAAATGTATGCCTACGTACACTTGTCAATATGGGGGTGCTTCGCAAAGTAGAAAGTCCAAAGAAATTGAAATTGGTTGATAAATGGTGGATTATTTTTCAAAAGTTATATTTATAACAAGTGTGTATATTGGTTTGTTATATATGATTCAATAAATTTGAATATATATATATATATATATATATATATATATATATATATATATATATATATATATATATATATATAAAATCGAGTATTGAGGTCAAAATCATTTAATTGAATAAATGATACTTTAAATGAATAAATCAAAGTGATTAAACGGTTCAAGAAATTGAACCTAGAAGAAAGTGTGCAAGATGGTAAGTCAAGGCTTAAAACAAGCACAAAGATAATAACATCAAAAGTTTGATTGTGCGGACATAAACAAAAGTGAGTATGTCATTTTCTTGATTAAATTCATAAATGATATGTTGAACTCGAAAAATTTTAGTAAGTTTGATACATGAATTCAAAATTCAAAGAAAACTAATGGACTAGTTGTTAAACAAGTCATTAGGAGGATATTCTTGACAAATTTTGAAATGATCAATATGGAATAACTAGAATTAAAATGAATTTGAGATAACAATTATCAAATGGATAAAGTTTCTGTTAGTAAGATGGTATATTGTTAAAGTCAATTTATGATTGAAAAGACATATATCAATGTGTATAATGATAGTCTCGACATATATGTCTAAGTTAAACATAGCGGAAAACCCACCGAAGATCCCACGATCTAGGTTCAAAAGGGACAACCTAATTGTTAAAAGACTTGTAGTATCACTGTTGCCCAAGTTCATTCTTATTAGTGACATTCCAGAAAGGACAAGGATAAGCCTATGGCTTTTAATGATTCTTACGCGTCAAAAATTCGAGCGCGGTAAGACGGGTTACTTTTAAGAAGTCACCTATGTGAGGGAGAAGTGGGGCCGCTTCGAGGAGAATTGTGTGAAGCTCAATTCTTAGACCCTCTCGCAAATCGCAAAACCAGGCATATGTTCAGGGCTATGAATGGACATAACTATGAGAATTGAACTATGTTAGGACAATACTTAGTGTCAAGTATATGATCAGCTACACAAAAAGCATAGCAGTTCAAGGACATCGCGTCTACCGACTTGCGAGTAGAGTAAATACACTTGTACGAGCAAAGGTTAAAGGGCATTCCCACACATATCGTATGCAAGTTTTCGTCAACCAGACTTTATCACCAACTTTTCATGAGTAAATTTTCATTCATGTGGGGATTGTTGCAAAAATTGCGCATTAATGTGAATGAGAATTGATTTTCTCTAGTTAAAGTGAAATCCAAGGTGTGACCTTTGGGTTTGAGTACAATTAACCTCAAGTTACAATTCATAATGGAATTTGGTGACTTTAATTTTGGGTTGTTACAAGAACAAATTGGGTCAACTGTCATTATGAATTGCCCTTTACTATTTGATTGAATTCTCTATTTAGTTAGTTACTTTGGAAAATGTAACAACCATGCCATGATGTGGTGGTTAATTACTCAAGATTAATGCTAATTATTTCAAGTTTCCCTACATGTCCTTATATTGTTGTTGTCTTTTTGCTTTTGACAGAGTTAAAAGAGAAAAAGAGAGAATGGAGAAGATGTTGAAAGGAAAAAATTTCAAATAGTAAATTCTAGAGCATAGGAAACTTCTCTTGTCTAAGCTTTTCTTTTAGTCTTTTTCAAGTTCTAGTTGGTGATATAGTCCAAGCATAATTCAATTCGTCGGGAGGCTCAAGTGCGTAGTTGCAACCGGTTTGTCTGTTCTATCATGGGAGACTAACGTCCATTGAATGCCTCGAGCATTCGCAGTGAGGGGTGAATTATTCTTGAGTAGAGTGTGTAACACACGGCTCAGATTCAAGCAAATCAAGACGGTTATATGGTTTCATCTTATTCTTTTCAACTTTGTATTGTAAATGTTATTTCAATTTTATTGTAATATTTTCTTATGTGTTCAATGTAAATTTTGTCAAACTACATAGCAATTGGATTATACACATGCATAGATCCCCCTTATTTGATGATATCAAGGGTAGATCTAGGCATTCATGGTAGAATTAGACTAGTTCATCCAACTAGATCGCATTCGAAATACATAAATTAGACAATTAAACAACAATCTTATAGAGGAATTAACCAACAACTAAGTAATCAAGCATTAACTAATAAGAAAATTCAAGTAGGAGAAAGTGAGAGAGAGAGAGAGATAAGAGTGTAGATTTAAATTAATTGTATTTGGGGATCAGGGTTGATGTAGAGGTATGGAGGCTTCCAGGCCTTGAATAAACTTTGAGGGTGTGTGTGTGCTATGTACGCTAGATGAATTCCTAGGCTTAACTAGATGTGTGTGTGTGAGAGAGAGAACGAAAGTAATTCTGCTCCAAAGTGATTTGGACAGTTTTCCCATGTTGAAAAGTGAGTGAGAGGTCCTTTAAAAAGATATAGACATCCTCTATTTATAGGTAATCAGATTTAAACTTTACACCGAGTTACGCGCGGCACTAGTAGAAAAGACAACATACGGTCGCACGGCCGTGCATTCCAGAGCTTCTAGAATATAACCTCCTAAGTCCCTGCAGAACTTCATGTATGGTTTCGAGGGTCCATGCGCAGCGGAATAAGCAATAACTCGAAAAACCCCAAGCCCTAGAATCCGTTCTAGATGATTAATTAAGAAAAGATGAAATAGAAATACCAACCTTGAATGCTTTTGCCTTTGATAAACTTGACCCGACTCCAGATTGAACGATCTTGTTAATCCTTAATGAACGAACGGGAATCACGAACCAAAGATCTTGACGAGCGAAGATCCTCTATGTGTATCCACGCGATGAACGAACCCTAGAACTCTTCTAGGAGGATTGCTAGATCCTATTGATTGAAACACCTTTCAATCAATGAAGAACAATGGATTTGGTGGTGTTTGATTCTCAATTCTCAATTGAAATCTCTCACTCTTGGTGTTTCTCTCAAGCCAAAACATTCTAATGACGCCAGTAGGCAACCAGGGGCGGCTATTTATACGTTACAAATAAAAGCCCTTGCGAAAACCCTAAAATTAGGTCATTTACGTATCGCTCCAAAGCCCGACGGGACGACTCGTCCCCTGTGGCACGAGTCGTCCCCTCGGGACAACCCATCGATTCGGCGTCCCCTCAAGAGGCACGACTTGGCTTTGCTCATGGGACGAGTCGTCCCTTTGGGCACGACTCGTGCCCTAGAGCACGAGTCGTCCCTCAGGATACCCCCTCTGAATCATCCTTCCCCTTTATGGGGAATAGTTAGTTCAGACTGGGGACGAGTCGTCCCCTGAGCACACAAAACCCAGATTCTTCATTTTTGACAATTCGTTCGATGCGTGTGACCCCATAGGACCATACTATGTTGGCAATGAGTCCGATCACATCGATCCTCATAAGACATGAGCGGACTCTAGCAAGCCATCATGCCTACCCAAATAGTATAATATCAAGTTCGATTTTCCTACATAGAACATATCACAATCCCATTGTCACACGATGTTATATTGAACATGAGTCATGGTCCACGTCAACTCATATTGTTCAATGCTTTCTCGTTACCAAGTAAATTGATTAATCGAATGATATTAATCACATTAATTCATTCGGTACGGCTACGCACTACATCAATCTTACTTACGAGTGGCCTAGCAAACATCTCTCTTTACGAGGGACAATTTCCAGCTTGACTTATCATTCTTCCTAACAAGAATCATACCATGCCAATGATAGCCCTTATTTGTCATCCAGGTTAAAGACAACGTTAAACTATATCAAACATGATATTCATCGAGCGGAAGACGATGATAATCTCGTGTCAAAGGATATCAATGATATGACTATATGAGATTTAATTATGACATATGACCATGACATAAATCTCATAACGGGTCAAGTCCAACCTTGTTCTCTAACAAGTACCCATGAATCTAATGTGCATCTACATGCATATAATCATCACATGATTATCCATTAGACTTCATACTAGTGCTTCATAAGTACTAGGGACACGATTATTATAACTAAACATGCAAACACATATAATAACCAAAGAAACAATCTCATATATAAATGAACAATGACATTACATAAAGGTCTATCTCTATAGGCCTAGGGCACTAACACCTACAGTCTCCCACTTGCACTAGGCCCAATCATTCATGTATCTTATACCCATGGACCTAACATGACCATCATGTTTAGCTTGTGGTAAAGGCTTGGTGAGAGGGTCCGAGATGTTGTCATCCGTTGGTACCTTGCATATCTTGACGTCCTCCCTTTCACAGATTTCTCGAATGAGATGAAAACGTCTCATAATGTGTTTGGATCGCTGATGTGACCTTGGTTCTTTTGCTTGAGCAATAGCACCATTATTGTCACAGAAAAGCTCTATCGGGTTAGTGATACTCGAAACGACTTCTAAGTCACTAACGAACTTCTTGATCCAAACCGCCTCCTTAGTCGCATCCGATGCTGCTATGTATTCGGCTTCTGTTGTAGAATCAGCAATTTTGTTTGGAACTCTTCCAACAAACAAAGACCTCCATTTAGCATAAACACAAAACCAGCATCGCGATCTATAGTCATCTTTGTCGGTTTGGAAGCTTGCATCCGTGTAACCCTTTACAACCGCATCATCTTCCATTCCTCCAAATACCAAGAATACATCCTTAGTCCTTCTCAAGTACTTAAGGATATTCTTGACAGCTATCCAACGGTTCTCACCAGATCGATCGGTATCTACTGCTGCGCTTAGAGCGTACGAGACATCGTGTCTAGTACATAACATGGCATACATGATAGACCCAATTGCCGAAGCATACGGTATATCACTCATCCTCTTTCGCTCATCATTTGTCTTAGGACAATGAGTCTTGCTAAGATTAATGCCATGTCCCATCGGGTAAGTATCCTCTCTTAGAATTTTCCATGCCGAATCTTCTAAGGACCTTGTCAATATATGTACTCCGACTCAAACCAATCATCCTTCTTGATCTATCTCTATAGATCTTGATACCAAGGATATAAGCCGCCTCACCCATATCTTTCATTGAGAAACATTTTCCTAACCAGACTTTACAGCCTCAAGTGCAGAACATTGTTTCCAATGAGCAAGATGTCATCGACATACAATACCGTAAATAGCACTATGCTCCCACTTATCTTCTTGTATACACAAGGTTCATCTTCGTTTTTGATGAAGCCAAACTCTTTGATCGATTCATCAAAACGTAGATTCCAAATTTCTCCGGAAGCTTCGCTTCAATCCATAAATGGATCTCTGCAACTTACACACTTTGTTAGAATCCTTTGGATCGACAAACCCTTCAGCCGTATCATGTATACATCCTCAAGTAGGTTTCCGTTAAGAAACGCTGTTTTGACGTCCATTTGCCATATCTCACAGTCGTAATATGCGGCTATGGCAATTAGGATTCTAATAGACTTAAGCATTGCTACGGGCGAAAAGGTTTCATCATAGTCAACGCCATGAATCCGCCTATACCCCTTAGCAACTAGCCTAGCCTTATAAGTATGTACCTTCCCATCCATGTCGGTTTTCTTTTGAAAACCCACTTGCACCCTATGGTTTTTACACCTTCGGTGGATCAATCAAGTTCCAAACTTGATTATCGTACATGGATTTGATTTCGGATTCCATGGCTCCTAGCCACTTGTCCGAATCAGAGTGGACATCGCCTCGATAGGAAGTAGGTTCATCATTCTCAATGATTTCTACTTCATTACTTTCCGTCATGAGAAATCCATATCTTCGTGTTCGGATCGTATCCTATCCGATCTCGCGAAGAACTTGTGTATCTTGAACCGGTTCCACAACAACTTGTGAATTTGGTTCCGTCTCTACTATCGGCTCTATGTCATTTTCTGTGTTCTTGAATTTCTTCAAGATCAATTTTACTCCCACTAGTTTCTTTAGAGAGAAACTCTTTCTCTAGAAAGACACCATTTCGAGCAACAAACACTTTGTTCTCGGATTGGTTGTAAAATTGATATCCTTTCGTTTCCTTAGGATAACCAACGAAAATACATTTATCGTATCTAGGTGCAAGTTTATGTTCGAAACCAATTTCTTTACATAAGCCTCACATCTCAAATCTTCATGAAAGATAAGCTAGGCTTTCTTCCATGCCACATCTCATGGGGTTTTAGGAGCCGATTTAGTAGGGACCTTGTTAAGTGTGAAAGCCTGTTTCCAGCCGCATGTCCCCAAAAGGAAATAGGAAGGTTAACTTGACTCATCATCGATCGAACCATATCTAATAGAGTTCGATTTCTCCTCCTGACACACCATTCCATTGTGGTGTTCCGGTGGAGTAAGTTCAAACAATTCCACAACTTTTCGTATGATCGTCAAATTCTTGGCTCAAATATTCACCACCTCGATCGGATCGAAGTGTTTTAATAGTTTTGCCAAGTTGATTTTGTACTTCACTTTGAAATATTCTAAATATCTCAAATGCTTCACTTTTGTACTTCATCGATAGACATAGCCATATCTTGATAAGTCATCGCCGAACGTTATGAAGTACCGAAATCCTCCCCTAGCAATGCTATTCATCGTCCACATACATCGCATGTACGAGGGCCAACAAATCACTAGCCCTTTCACTACTCTTAGTAAAAGGTGCTTTAGTCATCTTGCCCAATAAACAAGACTCGCAAACATCATATGATTCATAATCATGTGAGTCTAAATATCCATCTTTATGGAGTTTAGAGATGCGTTTCTCGTTTATGTGCCCAAGACGGCAATGCCATTTATATGTGTCATTCACATTGTTTGGTTTGGATTTCTTACTAACATGATAGACATTATCAACATTATTCTCAACATCCAAGACATAAAGGCCATTAAAAGAATGAGCAACACAATAAAGCATGTCATTCAAATAAATTGAAAATTTCTTATTCGCATTAAGAAAATTGTAACCCTCATTGTCTAAACATGAAATAGAAATAATGTTTCGCCAAATCCGAACATAATAATGCTTATTTAAAACTAAAATTAATCCGCTTGGTAAAGTGACTTCGTAAGTCCCTACGGCCAACGCAAAGAACTCTTGCTCCATTTCCAACCCGTAGATCTACTTCACCCTTTTGAGCAACCTTCTATTCTTTAGTCCCCGCACATTTAGGCAAATGTGAGATCCACATCCGGTATCTAATACCCAAGAACTAGAGGTAGAAAGTAAAATATCTATCACATAGATACTCGAAGTCATGGCAATCTCATTGCCCTTCTTCTTCAGCTCCTTCCCGATAAAGCTTGCAGCTACGCCTCCAATGCCCAGCTTCCTTGCAATGGTAGCACACCGCATCCTTTGGGATTTGGGTTTAGGCTTCTCAAAGAACGGCAACCTTTGCCTCCTGCTTAGCAACTTTTGCTTTACCCTTGTTTTTGAACCCCTTTCCTTTATTCACCATCAACACTTGATTGGTTTTCTTGGTAATATTGTTCTCCGCATTCTTTAGCATCCCATGCAATTCGTACAGAGATTTATTCATCCCATTCATGTTATAATTCGAATAAACCGATTATAACTTTCGTGGAGTGAATGCAATATCATATCCGTAGCGCCTCTAATCGGATAGGATATCCAAGCCTCTCAAGATGTTCGAGGTGACCCTTCATTTTCAACACATGAGGCCCAACAGTTGTCCTTCAATCATCTTGCATGAATGAAGAGCCTTCATAGTGTCAAACCTTTCCGTACGTGCTTGCAATCGAACATTTCCTTCAAATGATTTCCCAAATCATAGGCTTCCATGTGTACAAGGTCCTTCTCAAGAGCCTTACACATGGTCGCAAGCATCGTGCAACCAACATCAATAGAATCATCCACATGCTTCTTATGTTGGTCCCTTTCCGCTTTAGTTGCATTAGCAGCAGGCTCGGGAGGAACGGGTCCATCGAGAATGTACAACTTCCTTTCTTGTTTGAGAACAATTCTCAAACTGTTGATCCAATCCACATAGTTGTTGCTATTCTCCTCTAACTTGTCCTTCTCAAGGACTGATCGCAGTGACATGTTTTGATTATTGTTTACACCTATCGATCTACAAAGATATGCAACAAGATATGAAACACATATAAATACCAATTCATTTAAGAGATTAATTAAAGTATTTCACAAATACTCCCACTAAATTATATAACCTTCTTATACAAACATGTATAATATAATTTAATAGGCTAAGACCCAACTTTAATTTAATTTCAAGTCGGCTATGGCACGACTGCTCAAAATTAAACTAAAAAGGTAGATAACATTTATCAATCATATCTATATATGACTCTTAGATCATTATGAGATTATAGACATCATATGTCACATGTTTCAATCTCATCTTATGCCTTAGGCCCAAAACCGTTTTGATAGCCTAATTGAGTTCAACCATGTTAAACGTATAGCAATCACTATTTGCTCATCTTGATCATACAAAGATAGAATCAATGTACTTCGCTGTGGCGTAGCCTACATGAAACTACCCGTGTACTCACAAGTGTTTAAACATGGGTGGCATAAAACAAACTCAAATTACAAAGAAGGTTCAATTTTTCATGCTTATCAATTACATGCCAAGGTTGATTCATGAAAACTATATGAGCATAATTATAAACGTGGAATGATGCAACACAAATCATATTTGATCGCAATTACTAGTACGTGGCATCGTATCCAAAGTTATCCCACACTTCCCGTAAGTGCTCAAGGGAAGGTTTTGGCTTCCACCATATACTAAGTAATACATCAAAATCCATATTATAGATTAATCACATTAATCACATAATTCAATTCATAATCATGGTATATCTACATATACAATTACTTCCATAAGCAAATCCCATATAAATTCATATTCTAGATCATGCACATCATGAAAATTCATATAATCATATTACACAATTATCATGATTATCTAACTAAGCATCATGAACGGGGCTCTGATACCACTGTAGGGTTTCGAGGGTCCATGCGCAGCGGAATAAGCAATAACTCGAAAAATCCCAAGCCCTAGAATCCGTTCTAGATGATTAATTAAGAAAAGATGAAATAGAAATACCAACCTTAAATGCTTTTGCCTTTGATAAACTTGACCCGACTCCAGATTGAACGATCTTGTTAATCCTTAATGAACGAACGGGAATCACGAACCAAAGATCTTGACGAGCGAAGATCCTCTATGTGTATCCACGCGATGAACGAACCCTAGAACTCTTCTAGGAGGATTGCTAGATCCTATTGATTGAAACACCTTTCAATCAATGAAGAACAATGGATTTGGTGGTGTTTGATTCTCAATTCTCAATTGAAATCTCTCACTCTTGGTGTTTCTCTCAAGCCAAAACGTTCTAATGACGGCTAGGGCAACCAGGGGCAGCTATTTATACGTTACAAATAAAAGCCCTTTGCGAAAACCCTAAAATTAGGTCATTTACGTATCAGTCCAGGCCCGACGGGACGACTCGTCCCTGTGGCACGAGTCGTCCCCTCAGACAACCCATCGATTCTCGGCGTCCCTCAAGAGGCACGACTTGCTTTGCTCATGGGACGAGTCGTCCCTTTGGGCACGACTCGTGCCCTAGAGCACGAGTCGTCCCTCGGGATACCCCTCTCGAATCATCCTTCCCCTTTATGGGGAATAGTTAGTTCGCATCGGGACGAGTCGTCCCCGAGCACGTAAAACCCATATTCTTCATTTTTGACAATTCGTTCGATGCGTGTGACCCCATAGGACCATACTATGTTGGCAATGAGTCCGATCACATCGATCCTCATAAGACATGAGCGGACTCTAGCAAGCCATCATGCCTACCCAAATAGTATAATATCAAGTTCGATTTTCCTACATAGAACATATCACAATCCCATTGTCACACGATGTTATATCAATACATGAGTCATGGTCCACGTCAACTCATATTGTTCAATGCTTTCTCGTTACCAAGTAAATTGATTAATCGAATGATATTAATCACATTAATTCATTCGGTACGGCTACGCACTACATCAATCTTACTTACGAGTGGCCTAGCAAACATCTCTCTTTACGAGGGACAATTTCCATCTTGACTTATCATTCTTCCTAACAAGAATCATACCATGCCAATGATAGCCCTTATTGTCATCCGGTTAAAGACAACGTTAAACTATATCAAACATGATATTCATCGAGCGGAAGACGATGATAATCTCAAGTCAAAGGATATCAATGATATGACTATATGAGATTTAATTATGACATATGACCATGACATAAATCTCATAATGGGTCAAGTCCAGTACCTTGTTCTCTAACAAGTACCCATGAATCTAATGTGCATCTACATGCATATAATCATCACATGATTATCCATTAGACTTCATACTAGTGCTTCATAAGTACTAGGGACACGATTATTATAACTAAACATGCAAACACATATAATAACCAAAGAAACAATCTCATATATAAATGAACAATGACATTACATAAAGGTCTATCTCTATAGGCCTAGGGCACTAACACCTACACTTCAAGTGGTAATACCTAAGAGGTTCCTGGAAAGTCCTAAATATGTATAGGGTCCTTCCAAGTTCTAAGAAAGGGGAAATAACAGGATAGTCTGAATGGGGTGCTAACAGTGGGCTCTCCTTTCACGGAAAGTTACTTGCTCGTTTGCAATTAATATATTATGAAGTATATCAGTTTTCTATACAGATCTCTATCCAATAACATGTTTTTAATTCCATTGTCTATAAAATCCATAGTATGTGAAAAGTTTGAATAAGAATATGAAGATGCATCTCTCACAAGTTGGTGGAAACCTCGACTGTGTTATTAAGCTTCTCTCTGACCAGCATTTACTAATTATATTCGACACAACACAATCCAGAAGGCTTTGACAACCATACTCAATTTAGAATCTCCCAACTCATATTATCCACGTATTTTACAATGTTGAGTATGGCACTAGGATTTGTGCTTAAAATCATCAGGTAAGGATTGTTCCTTTACCTATCGACTACGCCAGCAGCTAAAGATTCTTCTTCCATGAATGATGCTCCTATATCCTGCTTCTTTGTCCAAGAATCTAAAGATTCTTAGAGTTTACACCTTTTAGGAACCTTAATGATTGGGATTTCCAAGAAATCGTGGCTTTGCTTGATCATTTTTCCTTCCACTTTACTTGATTGCAGGTCTTGCTCCTATAATCAAGTAGGAACTTTTCAGTTAATAGTCATAGTCATTTATGAAGACTTGCGGCACATTCTCGTGCTCCTTCCTTTTTACTGGTTGTCTATTTCAATAGGAAATCTAAGTTCGTAAAACATCATTTGTTTGGTCTGTAGTACTTGAGAGATTGAGCAGCAATAAGAACACAAATAGCTTGTGCACCAAGAACAGAGGACTGCGTCAACTAATGCATCCTGAAATTTGTGGTGAAATTATAATTCTGTTGTCGCTGGTAAGAAGGAGACAATCGGTAAATTCAATTATCTTGGAGTGACATGCCCGGATATTGCCTTTCCTGCGAGTGTTGAAAGTCAATTCATGGTGGCTCGTACTGTGACTCAGTGGAATGAATTGAGTCCGATAGTTAAATATTTTAAGGGTGTCTAGTAGAGGTTACTTACTACATACAGATCATATGCATATGTAGGTAAAGGAATTTTCTGATGTTGATTTCATTGGGTGATCGAAAATCTACTAGGGAATACTGTGTAACTGTGGGCTCGGAGAAACAAGAAACAGAGTGTGGTGGCTAGGTCAAGGGCGAAGTCTAAGAATTGTGCTGTGGCTCAAACGACTTGTGAACTCATGTGGATATAAAGGTTGATGGCAGGGGGTTTTGGGGATTGCTTTACCATTGAACTTGTGGTGTAACAACAAGGCATCCATGCATATTTCTACAAACCCAGTCTTTCATGAGGAAAGCATATCAAGAGGTTGATTGTCATTTTTGTACAAGAGAAGATTCTAGGGAGGCTAGTCTCTGTTTAAGACTAGTAAAAGCCCGTGTCCGAGGACACGTTTTTTTTTTTTTTAATTAAGCCCGTGTCCGAGGACACGTTTTTTTTTAATTTAAAAAAATAAAAAAAAATTTAAGGGCAAAATGGGAAAGGGACAACTTAGTGAGGGCAAAATGGGAAATTCGGCAGATGGAACTGTTCATAGTACTGTAGATAGTGGAGGTGTGATTTATACTATAGATGTGTGTACGAGGGACAGCATGCTGATTTGTTTGTTAACAGTCTTGCTAAGGTGAGAGATGATTATATATTAAATAAGATTGGCATGGTAAATATCTATGTTCCAGCTTGAGGAGGGGGGAGTGTTTGCATGTTGGATAGTATTTATGTGATTAGGATGTTTTTAGTTGAGTTTACTACTCCAAGAAAATACCTGAGTACACTTCACCAAGAGTAACCTTGAGCCCAGAAATAGACTCAAGGATCTGTGAAAGAGTAGGATCATTCTTAAAAACTCTAATACCCATCATACGGAGATAAGGCCATTAACAACACCTACCCAAAGGACTGGCCTCCTCCCAATAATTCATTTTAATAAATATATGATAAACCTAATGTAGGAACATCAACGAAGAAGTAATAACACATATGCTCTAGCTTAGAACAATTGCCTGAAAAGCTATATATTTGATTACCTTGTAGTTATCGACCAGCCGAGTAAGCATCACAATTGCTGGACAACGATTCTGGATAATCATTTCCCAGAAATCTTCAAACGTGTGTGGAAGTGGACCTTGTGTAGCTATGAAACGAGAAACACCTTCAGATGGAGAAGTCTACAATCACAAATAACAACGTTGACTATACAACAACTTTGTTTCCATGAACAATAAAAGTCTACCATGATTAAAGATGAGACATATGGTTAAACAATGCCAAATGGAGAATATTGTTATCTACCATGACAACACTTGCATTGATGTATCCACGTGCAGATGGTCTGTAATCCTTGCATGGTTTAAGAACTACCCTGTTTTTGTCAACTAAAGAGAGTTCAATATTATAAATTGATATTGATGTACAATGGAGGTTACATTCATATAGAGATATCAAAAAACACAACTAGCGCTTACATGGTAAAACATCCTGGTAACGGTTTTTGCTAACATTGACGCTGTCACTAGCTACTGAGCAACTATTCCTCATGTCTGATGATCTCATCCTATTAATCTGCAAAACAGAGGACAGAATCTTCTGAGAAAACATATCAAATAAAGAAGATGTAAAAGTGGAACTGCCAATATTTTACTATGATTTCAAAGGTAAATCACTTCAGACAGAGCATGTCATCTTTTGACCTAGTTACGGAGTCAGGTGATCACCTCTAAGTGGACTGGTACATGTTGTGTTCTGAGATCTTTCGATGGGATGCTGATTACTAACCTTTTTGATTCATATATGATAGGCTAAAGTCGCACGCCTATAAATTAAATACCAAGACAAGACTCGGCTACAAAACTGCAGCAAGGGCAAGTCCAGGGTCGATCCACTGAAGAATGGTTATTTGTTTATGTAATAGTCACAGACCAGTTTGGGGGGTTTGATTGATTTGATTGTAATTAAACTAAAGCAAGAAAATAATAAAGTTGTTAACAATAATTTAAAGAGAACCTTGGATCATAGTTCTATCCCCATTCTAATTCTGAATATCATTAGTTAAATCCCTTCCTTTATTCCCCTATTCACCCAATCACGAGATATATTTCAATCTCTGTTTCTTTGTTTGATAATAGTTAATAGCGGCGACACGCTCAACTAAAAACCCTAATTGATAAACAAACTAAGCCGACACGGTCAAAATTCGATTAAGCAATTGATTTCGATTTAAGAAACTAAGATTGAGAATAATTACTAATATACTTTCACTTAGATAATTATCTAGTTTTACCCAATTCACAAATCAGGATGACACATACAAGTTTATGAAATTGCTACAATGAAAACCCTAATCCGACACGGTAGGAGGGAATTCTAGCAGTAATTAATCACAAGAATTAAGAAATTGATCAAGTTTCTAAACCCTAGTAATCAATAATAATCAAGCAATACAAGTAAAACTATGAAATAGGAAAATAATGGGGAAGAGAAAACAAACCTCAACTCATAAAAATAATGGTTCAAAAAACCTTAATCCAAAGTATAGAGTTTAGCCCTCCATGAAAATAATCAAAACTTTGAATTTGTTCTCACCCGAATTGATGTTCCAGCCGTCCTTTTTTTTCAATAAATAAAAGAAAGAAAGTATTTATACTCCCTCTCGCACAACCCTAAGTTAAAAAGGAAAAAAAGAAATAAAATAAAAACATAAAAACTAAAATTCCCGTCGCCTGTTGCACGCTATCCGCTGAAGTCACGACTCGTCCTGGGAGGGACGACTCGTCCCTGTTGCAGCCTCTTCTGATTCAGTCGTCCCTTTTATGGGGACGAATTGGTTGTTGCCGGACGACTCGTGCCCAATGAGTAATTCTTCCAATTTTCTGATTTCTGCAACTTTGAAGCCTCGCTTTGATCCTTGACAATAAACTCGACTTTGATGGCTTCCATTGATGTTGAAGATGATGTTCTTGAGCTCTTCGAGAACCAAATACAATTACAAGGTAAAATCTCTCAAAATCCTCACAATACAAAATACTCTCAATATTACATCAAATCTATCTAAATACATCAAAATTGAACATAATAAGCACGGAAGAAATAGGAATTAGATAGTATGAAATACGCCACATCAAATACCTCCACGCTTAGACCATTACTCGTCCCTGAGTAATATCCAAAACTCCAATCTAACACCGGTCTAAAAACAGATGCATGAGAGGTAAATGACTCCTATTCTCCTCTAATCCGCCAACAAAACAATGTCAACCAATCAACAAAACATTGGAGCAAAATAGAAACTCCGTCTCCTATACCACCAAAATATGAACAATGAAAATAATGATCTTAGCTTGATACCAACTTCCATAATAAACGGTATCCAAACTAAGATCCCCACATAAAAGCCAAGGGGAACTAAATATGCCCTATGTTTCTCCCACGCTTGACTCACACTACATACACCCTCATATAAAGAAATCTATGACAAGGTTGTGATCCTCAAACAAAGATTTACCTCGTGAAAAGCACCAACACCCCTTATAACTCCAACAGTGAACGAGGATTTCTAAATCCTAGGCATCACTATCCAAACCTCCTACTCCAATAATGGTCCTATCCGATACTCCAAACCTCCCTTATGTCTCCAACTCCGGTGATATAAAAGATAGAAAACATATCACTTTCTCACCTTTTGCCTAGGTGTCGTTTCCGGTTTTCACCTAGCCTCTCTTTTCTTTTATAAATTTTTTTTTTAAACCTCACCTTTTGCCTAGGTGCCGTTTCCGATTTTCACCTAGCCTCTCTTTTCTTTTCTTTTCTTCTTTTTTTTTTTTTTACATATACTACAACATTCATCCTTCCCCCCACGCTTAAACTAGACATTGTCCTCAATGAAATTTACGATAAAAATAGAATAATAAAACATAGGGGAAAGGGCACCAAGAACTTAAGTAATGGGACGGGAGGCCCCACAAACATGGACCTCATCAATGTAAGGGGGATGAAAATAATCTTCATAAGTTACCTTGAAAAGATGACTCGGCTCAAGGACATGCCTTCTGTTGGAGACCATTTCAGCTTCCCCTTCTTCTCCTTTGCTTTCTTCCTTGGTGGCTCTCCTTTCTTTTTCTCACTCTTCACTTGTGGAGACTCATCAATATCATCTACCCCATATCCATCCCTAGCCTTTAGTTCCATTAACTCCATGGCACACACCTTACGAACATTGTTTTTAGGAAAATTCTTCTCATCAAACACATCAAACCCAATTTTCTTTCCATCGAACTCCATCGTCAAAGAACCATTAGCCACATCTAGCTTGGTATGAGAAGTAGACATAAACGGCCTCCCCAACAGAAAGGAGCCTCAAAATCTGTCTCCATCTCAAGCACATAAAAATTTGTCGGGTAAATCAAGTCACCAACCCGGACTTCAACATCTCTCACTACCCCCTTGGGGTATGAGTTGGACTTATCCGCCAACTGTATAACCACTCGAGTATCCTTCAATTTACCCAATTTAAGGTCTTCAAATAATGTACAAGGCATAACATTGATTGAAGCCCCTAAATCAAGCATAGCTTTCTGAACTGAACTACTCCCAAAAGTCACTGGAATCACGAACATGCCCGGATCACTACACTTTTTGGGCATCTTTTTCTGATAAACAGCACTAACATGCTCAATAACTCTCACCTTTTTCAAAGCCTTCAGCTTGTTATTCCTCTTGGTAGTACACAATTCCTTCAAGAATTTAGCATATCTAGGAACTGTTTTGAGAAGGTCCAAGAACGGGATATTTACCTCAATATTTTTGAAAGTTTCAAACATGCTCTTCTCCGATTCATTTGAGGCGTCTCTTTCCAATGCCAATGAAAAAGGTGGAACGGGTTCATACTTTTGGAAAACTGGTGGCGTATTCTTCTCTTCAAGTACTTTCTCTTTCTTCTCCACCCCCAACTCAGGTTCCACTCTCTTCTCAACATTCTGTTCAAGCTCTATAGGAACCATTTGCCCATCAACTCTCTTCTTCTTCCTCACATAAACTGCACTTACATTCATTTTCGGAGGTTGCTCAGTCTTTGTTGCATCTCTAGCCTCTATTCTTACCACAGCCTCTGAAATATGCCCCATTTGTCTCTCCAGGTTACCAATACTAGCATCACCCTTCGCTAATATCGCGAAAACCACTAAAAGGTAGTTATACTCGAGCTGTGTACGGAACATATCATCCGTAGATTGTCCTCCACGTGGTTGTGGTTGTCCCCATCTAGCATCGGGTTGATTACCCCCATAGTTATACCGTATCTGCTGCTGCTGTGGGAACCCAACTGAATTCACATTCTCCTGACCTTCTGTCCGACTCAACAAGAATCGCTTCATCATACATTTCAACTCCTTGACCTCTGACACAAGCTTCTCATTCTCCCCGCCGCTTGTACTCCGCCGCACTAACATATCTCGACACCGGATCTCTTCCCACGTGTTCGGGTACTCTGCTAGCTCCACTAACAATTTTGAGCCTCTGCGGTGGTTTTGTTGCACACACGCCCACAGGGAAGAGTCAACCATCCTCTTATCCTGAATAAGTAATCCCCCGTAGAAGTAGACTATCAGCTGGTCATCAGTATACCCGTGATAAGGGCAGCCTCACAGAGATTATGAAAGCGAGTATAGTACTCATATAAGGTCTCATCTCGCTTCGCTCCACGTTGCTAATATCCCGCTTCATAATATTTATCTCGGTCAAAGGGAAAAATTCTTCAAGAAACACCTCCTTCATCTTCTCGCCAAGAAGTGATACTGATGGCCGCAAGTGGTAATACCACGTATTAGCATTGTCTTTCAGTGAAAGAAAACGCTCTCAATAAAAGTTGTTCGAGAGGTAAGGCCGTCGGTTTCATGCTCGACATATCTCGCACAAACCGAGAGATGTGCTGATTCGGGTTCTGCCCCGGCAAACCGTTGAAGTGGGGTAATTGATTAAGTAGCCCAGGCTTCAACTCAAATGTAACCCCAGTAGGTAAATTTGAAAATAAGACTGCTTGTGGTTGCTCTCCCCAATTGGGAGCTACTCTCTGCCTTAATGTCAATGGGGGTACTACATCCTCTCTATTATTTCCTCTACCTCCTCCATTCACATTATTTTCCACTTCAGGAATTACATCACCTTCTGGTCTCGCCATCTTATCCACTAACAAAGCTTTCCTCCTGTTCCTGAAAATTCTTTCAATTTCTAGTTCACAAAGCTCAAGAAAATTATTAGCAGAACGGGTATGGACCATACAATGATCCACACCACGAAGGGACAAGGATAACGTAAAACAAACAACTAAAATTAAAAGACAAAAATTAAATAAGAACACAAACAAATAACATCGTTCCCCGGCAACGGCGCCAAAATTTGATAGGCTAAAGTCGCACGCCTATAAATTAAATACCAAGATAAGACTCGGCTACAAAACTGCAGCAAGGGCAAGTCCAGGGTCGATCCACTGAAGAACGGTTATTTGGTTATGTAATAGTCCAGGGTCGAACCAGTTTGGGGGGTTTGATTGATTTGATTGTAATTAAACTAAAGCAAGAAAATAATAAAGTTGTTAACAATAATTTAAAGAGAACCTTGGATCATAGTTCTATCCCCATTCTAATTCTGAATATCATTGGTTAAATCCCTTCCTTTATTCCCCTATTCACCCAATCACGAGATATATTTCAATCTCTGTTTCTTTCTTTGATAATAGTTAATAGCGGCAACACGCTCAACTAAAAACCCTAATTGATAAACAAACTAAGCCGACACGGTCAAAATTCGATTAAGCAATTGATTTCGATTTAAGAAACTAAGATTGAGAATAATTACTAATATACTTTCACTTAGATAATTATCTAGTTTTACCCAATTCACAAATCAGGATGACACATACAAGTTTATGAAATTGCTACAATGAAAACCCTAATCCGACACGGTAGGAAGGAATTCTAGCAATAATTAATCACAAGAATTAAGAAATTGATCAAGTTTCTAAACCCTAGTAATCAATAATAATCAAGCAATACAAGTAAAACTATGAAATAGGAAAATAATGGGGAAGAAAAAACAAACCTCAATTCATAAAAAGAATGGTTCAAAGAACCTTAATCCAAAGTATAGTGTTTAGCCCTCCATGAAAATAATCAAAACTTGGAATTTGTTCTCAGCCGAATTGATGTTACAGCCGTCCTTTTTTTTTCAATAAATAAAAGAAAGAAAGTATTTATACTCCCTCTCTCACAACCTAAGTTAAAAAGGAAAAAAAGAAATAAAATAAAAACATAAAAACTAAAATTCCCGTCGCCTGTTGCACGCTATCCGCTGAAGTCACGACTCGTCCCGGGAGGGACGACTCGTCCCTGTTGCAGCCTCTTCTGATTCAGTCGTCCCTTTTATGGGGACGAATTGATTGTTGCCGGACGACTCGTGCCCAATGAGTATTTCTTCCAATTTTCTGATTTCTGCAACTTTGAAGCCCCGCTTTGATCCTTGACAATAAACTCGACTTTGATGGCTTTCATTGATGTTGAAGATGATGTTCTTGAGCTCTTCGAGAACCAAATACAATTACAAGGTAAAATCTCTCAAAATCCTCACAATACAAAATACTCTCAATATTACATCAAATCTATCTAAATACATCAAAATTGAACATAATAAGCACGGAAGAAATAGGAATTAGATAGTATGAAATACGCCACATCAAATACCTCCACGCTTAGACCATTACTCGTCCCTGAGTAATATCCAAAACTCCAATCTAACACCGGTCTAAAAACAGATGCATGAGAGGTAAATGACTCCTATTCTCCTCTAATCCGCCAACAAAACAATGTCAACCAATCAACAAAACATTGGAGCAAAATAGAAACTCCGTCTCCTATACCACCAAAATATGAACAATGAAAATAATGATCTTAGCTTGATACCAACTCCCATAATAAACGGTATCCAAACTAAGATCCCCACATAAAAGCCAAGGGAATCTAAATATGCCCTATGTTTCCCCCACGCTTGGCTCACACTACATACACCCTCATATAAAGAAATCTATGACAAGGTTGTGATCCTCAAACAAAGATTTACCTCGTGAAAAGCACCAACACCCCTTATAACTCCAACAGTGAACGAGGATTTCTAAATCCTAGGCACCACTATCCAAACCTCCTACTCCAATAATGGTCCTATCCGATACTCCAAACCTCCCTTATGTCTCCAACTCCGGTGATATAAAAGATAGAAAACATATCACTTTCTCACCTTTTGCTTAAAGGTCGTTTCCGGTTTTCACCTAGCCTCTCTTTTCTTTTATAAATTTTTTTTTTAAACCTCACCTTTTGCCTAGGTGCCGTTTCCGATTTTCACCTAGCCTCTCTTTTCTTTTCTTTTCTTCTTTTTTTTATTTTTTTACATATACTACAACATTCATCCTTCCCCCACGCTTAAACTAGACATTGTCCTCAATGAAATTTACGATAAAAATAGAATAATAAAACATAGGGGAAAGGGCACCAAGAACTTAAGTAATGGGACGGGAGGCCCCACAAACATGGACCTCATCAATGTAAGGGGGATGAAAATAATCTTCATAAGTTACCTTGAAAAGATGACTCGGCTCAAGGACATGCCTTCTGTTGGAGACCATTTCAGCTTCCCCTTCTTCTCCTTTGCTTTCATCCTTGGTGGCTCTCCTTTCTTTTTCTCACTCTTCACTTGTGGAGACTCATCAATATCATCTACCCCATATCCATCCCTAGCCTTTAGTTCCATTAACTCCATGGCACACACCTTACGAACATTGTTTTTAGGAAAATTCTTCTCATCAAACACATCAAACCCAATTTTCTTTCCATCGAACTCCATCGTCAAAGAACCATTAGCCACATCTAGCTTGGTATGAGAAGTAGACATAAACGGCCTCCCCAACAGAAAGGAGCCTCAAAATCTGTCTCCATCTCAAGCACATAAAAATTTGCCTGCAAATCAAGTCACCAACCCGGACTTCAACATCTCTCACTACCCCCTTGGGGTATGAGTTGGACTTATCCGCCAACTGTATAACCACTCGAGTATCCTTCAATTTACCCAATTTAAGGTCTTCAAATAATGTACAAGGCATAACATTGATTGAAGCCCCTAAATCAAGCATAGCTTTCTGAACTGAACTACTCCCAAAAGTCACTGGAATCACGAACATGCCCGGATCACTACACTTTTTGGGCATCTTTTTCTGATAAACAGCACTAACATGCTCAATAACTCTCACCTTTTTCAAAGCCTTCAGCTTGTTATTCCTCTTGGTAGTACACAATTCCTTCAAGAATTTAGCATATCTAGGAACTGTTTTGAGAAGGTCCAAGAACGGGATATTTACCTCAATATTTTTGAAAGTTTCAAACATGCTCTTCTCCGATTCATTTGAGGCGTCTCTTTCCAATGCCAATGAAAAAGGTGGAACGGGTTCATACTTTTGGAAAACTGGTGGCGTATTCTTCTCTTCAAGTACTTTCTCTTTCTTCTCCACCCCCAACTCAGGTTCCACTCTCTTCTCAACATTCTGTTCAAGCTCTATAGGAACCATTTGCCCATCAACTCTCTTCTTCTTCCTCACATAAACTGCACTTACATTCATTTTCGGAGGTTGCTCAGTCTTTGTTGCATCTCTAGCCTCTATTCTTACCACAGCCTCTGAAATATGCCCCATTTGTCTCTCCAGGTTACCAATACTAGCATCAGTCCTCTGCTAATACTGCTGAAAACCACTTGAAAAGGTAGTTATACTCTGAGCCAAGTGTACGGAACATATCATCTGTAGATTGTCCCTGCTACTGTGGTTGTGGTTGTCCCCATCTAGCATCGGGTTGATTACCCCCATAGTTATACCGTATCTGCTGCTGCTGTGGGAACCCAACTGAATTCACATTCTCCTGACCTTCTGTCCGACTCAACAGTAACTGCTTCATCATACATTTCAACTCCTTGACCTCGGACACAAGCTTCTCATTCTCCCCGCTGCTTGTACCCGCTGCACTAACATATCTGACACTGGATCTCTTCCCATGTGTTCGGGTACTCCTTGCTAGCT
This sequence comes from Adenophora triphylla var. japonica, assembly GCA_022495995.1. Taxonomy (NCBI): domain Eukaryota; kingdom Viridiplantae; phylum Streptophyta; class Magnoliopsida; order Asterales; family Campanulaceae; genus Adenophora; species Adenophora triphylla. Next base: position 22,129 of record JAFEMH010004389.1, on the reverse strand, counting down.
CCACTAACAATTTTTGAGCCTCTGCAGTGGTTTTGTTCAGAATACTGCCCCCACAGGAAGAGTCAACCATCCTCTTATCCTGAATAAGTAATCCCCCGTAGAAGTAGACTATCAGCTGGTCATCAGTATACCCATGATAAGGGCAGCTCCTGCAGAGATTATGAAAGCGAGTATAGTACTCATATAAGGTCTCATCTGCTTCTGCTCCACGTTGCTAATATCCCGCTTCATAATATTTATCTGGTCAGGTGGGAAAAATTCTTCAAGAAACACCTCCTTCATCTTCTGCCAAGAAGTGATACTGTTGGCCGGCAAGTGGTAATACCATGTATTAGCATTGTCTTTCAGGGTGAAAGAAAACGCTCTCAATAAAAGTTGTTCGAGAGGTAAAATTTGTCGGTTTCATGCTCGACATATCCGCACAAACCGAGAGATGTGCCGATTCGGGTTCCCGCCCGCAAACCGTTGAAGTGGGGTAATTGATTAAGTAGCCGGGCTTCAACTCAAATGTAACCCCAAGAGGTAAATTTGAAAATAAGACTGCGCTTGTGGTTGCTCTCCCAATCGGGAGCTACTCTGCGCCTTAATGTCGATGGGGGTACTACATCCTCTCTATTATTTCCTCTACCTCCTCCATTCACATTATTTTCCACTTCAGGAATTACATCACCTTCTGGTCTCGCCATCTTATCCACTAACAAAGCTTTCCTCCTGTTCTTGAAAATTCTTTCAATTTCTAGTTCACAAAGCTCAAGAAAATTATTAGCAGAACGGGTATGGACCATACAATGATCCACACCACGAAGGGACAAGGATAACGTAAAACAAACAATTAAAATTAAAAGACAAAAATTAAATAAGAACACAAACAAATAACATCGTTCCCCGGCAACGGCGCCAAAATTTGATAGGCTAAAGTCGCACGCCTATAAATTAAATACCAAGATAAGACTCGGCTACAAAACTGCAGCAAGGGCAAGTCCAGGGTCGATCTACTGAAGAACGGTTATTTGTTTATGTAATAGTCCAGGGTCGAACCAGTTTGGGGGGTTTGATTGATTTGATTGTAATTAAACTAAAGCAAGAAAATAATAAAGTTGTTAACAATAATTTAAAGAGAACCTTGGATCATAGTTCTATCCCCATTCTAATTTCGAATATCATTGGTTAAATCCCTTCCTTTATTCCCCTATTCACCCAATCACGAGATATATTTCAATCTCTGTTTCTTTCTTTGATAATAGTTAATAGCGGCAACACGCTCAACTAAAAACCCTAATTGATAAACAAACTAAGCCGACACGGTCAAAATTCGATTAAGCAATTGATTTCGATTTAAGAAACTAAGATTGAGAATAATTACTAATATACTTTCACTTAGATAATTATCTAGTTTTACCCAATTCACAAATCAGGATGACACATACAAGTTTATGAAATTGCTACAATGAAAACCCTAATCCGACACGGTAGGAAGGAATTCTAGCAATAATTAATCACAAGAATTAAGAAATTGATCAAGTTTCTAAACCCTAGTAATCAATAATAATCAAGCAATACAAGTAAAACTATGAAATAGGAAAATAATGGGGAAGAAAAAACAAACCTCAATTCATAAAAGGAATGGTTCAAAGAACCTTAATCCAAAGTATAGTGTTTAGCCCTCCATGAAAATAATCAAAACTTGGAATTTGTTCTCAGCCGAATTGATGTTACAGCCGTCCTTTTTTTTTCAATAAATAAAAGAAAGAAAGTATTTATACTCCCTCTCTCACAACCCTAAGTTAAAAAGGAAAAAAAGAAATAAAATAAAAACATAAAAACTAAAATTCTCGTCGCCTGTTGCACGCTATCCGCTGAAGTCACGACTCGTCCTGGGAGGGACGACTCGTCCCTTGCGAGCCTCTTCGATTGATCGTCCCTTTTATGGGGACGAATTGATTGTTGCCGGACGACTCGTGCCCAATGAGTATTTCTTCCAATTTTCTGATTTCTGCAACTTTGAAGCCCCGCTTTGATCCTTGACAATAAACTCGACTTTGATGGCTTTCATTGATGTTGAAGATGATGTTCTTGAGCTCTTCGAGAACCAAATACAATTACAAGGTAAAATCTCTCAAAATCCTCACAATACAAAATACTCTCAATATTACATCAAACCTATCTAAATACATCAAAATTGAACATAATAAGCACGGAAGAAATAGGAATTAGATAGTATGAAATACGCCACATCAATATATTTCTTCTACCACTTTTAAGCAGAAGTTAGGGGCTCATTGGCCTCCACTTTTGAACCCATTCTGATCATTTTCATAAACTATTTCTCCATAGAAAAATAACCTTCCTAGTTGAAAATTGATGGCATCAACGCTATATGTTATCAAAAATTGAGGCAGATAGAGCATATGGTACATATGGATCCCACTGCAGAGAGGGTTTGACCACTTCTACAACCATCTAGGATCAAGTGTGAATGAGTAGTAGTAGCATTGGGTTGTATCTGCTTGGGAACAATGAAATAGATAAACATCAAGTTAAGCCAGATCACAGCTTGAAGAATGTGGTAATCATGCGACAAATTCTTAATGGACCACTACTACCTAGTCATAGCCCTAAAACACTGTGGCTTCTTTTAGTATTATACTCTGCTAAATCAATGGGATAATTAACTAAATTATTTTGCGGAATATTATTTATATTTGAGAGGAAATACAGATTTTGTTGCTGCCTAATAATCCAATTGCAAATCATATGACGTATTATAACGTCGTTAGCTCAATAAAATAATAACGGTTCATTGTAAATGAGCCACTCACAAACTCCAATTTTGCCTTTTACTAAAATTTTGTCCATGTGCGCCCTTAATGTACTATAACAGCTGATCTTCCTGATAAATCACGTTGAAGATATGAAAACAAAATAATCACAAGATCGCTCAATAAGTGACCATAGAGCCCCACTCTTTTCAAGCATGAAACCAGAAACACAAAGTTGCATAATATTTTGGTGGCCTCAAAAACAAGCAAAAATCATTAAATGTAACTGTATTTGATCCCCTATTTCAAAAATACCCCTATTTAATTCTCCCTTTACAAAGATAAGTGCACATTTTCTAGACATTTAATATGAGGATATCTTAGTAATTATAACTCATTTTTGTTATAAAATTAAGACAGTTGAACTAATTTCACTAGATTAACTAATTTCTGGCTAGTTTTTTATTTCTTTTTTTTTTCAAAAAAAATAAAAAGTATAGAGATTGAAAAGAAGGAAAGGAAAATGATTGGGACTACGGATCATGAGTTTAAAAAAAATTACAAATAAGGTTGGAGGGGTAATCAAAGCACCTAAACTCTAAATACCGCCTCATTATAATGGGGATAATTAGTGTATCTTAAGCACTTTAACCGTTACTTTGTACTTTTTGGAGATATTGGGTACAAAAACAATTGTTAAATTTATTAAAAATAAAGGTACTTAATTCCAAAACTTGAAGCAAAGCACACTGGTGTAAAATGTTAAGTATTTTCAAAAATATGGTATTTTAAGAGAGAAACCTGTTTGTTGTGACTGTAGGAGAAGATGTTAAATTTGAACATTGTTGGGACTGTTATGTGAAAGTTACTTGGCAGTTACAATTCTGCAGTCACAAGTCACAATTATGACATCTCCAGATGGTCAACAATGCACTGTAAATTAAACTTATCAGGGCACATTTGGGAACACTGAACTTCTCGCTACAACAACTCCTCTTCATCTTTAAATACAAACAAACTTCTCTTCTACTTCTTAAATTCAGGAGATTGTACTTGGCCAAATACAGTCTCCTAATCTCTAAAAGGCTGATTAAATACACAGGAATAGAGGTGTCTTCAGTAGTGCACTGCAGCCACCTATCTATGGAAAATACAGGGGATCCATTGTATCCTAGAGGCTGAATTCGCAGCACCTTATTGCACCTAATAGAGGGCGAAATTCGTCTTAAGGAAAGTGTATAAATTATGCGCCTTTGGAGTGAGTTTTAAAGTTCATGATACAACATTTTGAAGATCAACAAGTAGTAGCAAGTGCAGTGCAGCAAGTGTAGTGCAGCAAGTGTAGTGTAGCAAATTTCGAGCAGCAATCTTACAGATCCAGAGCATCAATTTCACAGATTCAGGACAGCAAGTTTGCAGAGCATTTTCAACAAGTTTCCAGACCAGATTACAACCAGATTTCAAGTCCAACCTGTAACGACCCAAGCCCGAGCCTGTTACGCAGGCACCACAAACTAACCCACTAAGCACCTCATCATTTGGGTTAACCACAGCCCATCTTAGGCCTTCAAAAGTCCAATGGATGATTTGATACTTAGTAGCAGTGCATGGGTCAAACCCTTGCCGTCCTGGCAATGTCAATCAATACCCATATCATACCCCCGGGCTGATCCCAAATCCTAACCCGCTACGCATGCACCACACACTGACCCACTAAATACTTCATCATTTGGGTTAACCAACAAGCCCATCACAGGCCTCCAATAGTTCAATGGATGATTTGATGCTTAGTAGTAGATGGGCCTTCTATATATCTCACTAAATTCCCACATATTTTCGATGTGGGATGGGGATATCACAATCTCCCCCACTCGAAACCTTGCCATCCTTGGCAATATCAATCAATACCCAGATCGTACCCCCGGCTAGCTCGCAAGCCTTAAGATCGGGATTACGCTCTGATACCATTTGTAATGACCAGAGACCGAAGCCCGAAACCCGAACCGCTACGAAGGCACGGGTCACCACACACTGACCCACTAATCACCTCATTATTTGGGTTAACCACGGCCCTTCATGTGCTTCCAAAAGTCCAATGAATTATTTGATGCTTACTAATAGCGTAGTGTACGGGTCTTCTATTTATCTCACTAAATTCCCATATATTTCCAATGTGGGATGGGGATATCACACAAGTAATCAGAAATTTTGCAGATCAAATTCAGGGAGTTTGAAGATTAAATTACAGCGAGTAATTGAAGTCTAGGTTGCAGCAATCAGAAGTTCAACGCACTGCAGTTTGGTATCGTGGCTTTAACATAAAATGGTGATAGGCCATTTGATAATAGCTCAATTTAAACATAAAGCTCAAAATCCACACAATTGGACAATAAAAGAAACAATACAGACAGAGGTATAGAAGGGGAGGTAGAGGAGAACCTGCAAAATAGAGAATTCCTTTTCAATTTCGGCCGGCTTCTTAACCTTGAAAAACCTGAGAGCTTCCGCACAGTGCTTCAGTTGATCGGGAGAGAGCGTGAGCCGTGGCGGAGAACCGATTAAGATATCAGAAGATTTGGCAGCTGCGAGACGGGGGGAAGAGGAAGGTACGGTGGTTGGAGAGGAAAATGGTTTTCCAGCAGAAGATCCGGAAGCTGTCATCGTCGCCGGTCTCCGGCTTCGGCTCCGGTACCGAGTCCGGGCGGAGGTGACGTTGCCCGTGGTGGTTGTATTTCGTTGTCAACTACCTTACGCTGTAGTTAGCTCCGAGCCTCCGACCAAACTAACGATTGTTAAGTTGTGCGCGGATGAGATGGCAACGCAATTGGTTATGATTTGTAGCCGATTTGTAGCTTTATTAGGGCGTATTATATCAAATTCGGTGCATGATTGCACCAAATTTTGCATAAAAAAAATTTCTCTCAAATGTTTGATTAATACTTATTTTTATGCAAAAATATTGTAAAAAACGCGTTTTTTGTTAAGCTTAACAAAAAACAAAAAACGTGTTTTTCACCCGCGGTTCAATTTAACGTACGGTTCATACGCTTTTTCGATCCGGTTCAATTTCTCGCGACGTATTTGTTCAATTTGATTTTTCCTTTCGTCATTTGTGTCCTTCAATTCGATTTTCCGTCATTGTTCTTCATCAATTTCGTCATTGTTCTTCATCAATTTCCACCGATTTTCTTCATCTCCGAACTGTTTTCATTCGTATTTTTACTTCTTTTTCGACATTATGACCGGCCAAGCCAAAGAAATCAGGAGCAAGCAGCGTAACGAAGGTATGATTTTACTTGTTTTCAGTCATATTTTTCTTCGATTTCCACCTATTGTTATGGATTGATGCATTGACACATTATGTTCGTGACACTGGTACTTTAGAAAGCATAAGCAAATGTTGGCACTATTGAAACCCTAACTATGGCACTTTGAAACCGTTGCACTGTCACATTTACTTGCACTTGCACTATCAAAACAGTTGCACTTTCACATTTAATTGCAAACATAAGCAAATGTTGGAACTATTGATAACACTAACACTTTGAAACCGTAACACTGGCACTTTGAAACCATAACACTGGCAATTTGAAATTATAACACTGGCACTTTGAAATCATAACACTGGCACTTTGAAATCATAACATTGGCACTTTGAAATCATACTACTGGCACTGATGTAATGTTTTTTGATATTTATTTTCAGTTCTATCAAAGCGTAAAAGAGTTGTGGATGATGATGATTTTGATATCACTAGTAAGAGGCCTAAAGGGGGTGATAAATTTGAGCATTCGTGTACTCCTAAAAGACTTGTTGAGCTTTGTTTAACTCCAGACCAGAAGAGAGATGTTAGGGCTATTGGATTTGAATCTTTGTTGAGTCTTGAGGTTAAGGTATTGCCGCTTAGGCTTGTTCAGTTTCTTGTTGAGAGATTTGAACCAATAACAAGAATACAAGAAATTAATTTATCAGAGAAATATGTTATTACAACATCAGATGTTTTTGATATATTTTGTCTACCTAGAAATGCTGCAAAGGCTAAGGTAAATCGATCATCAAGCGAAAATATGGAATTGAGAAATCGATATTTTGAAGAATTTGGGTGTACTAAAGATGGTCTTCCTGCCTATAAACTTTTGGAACGCATTTCTGAGTTACATCAAGGTGGGGATGAATTTAAACGCTTGTTTGTGCTATTTGTTGTTGGAATTTTTCTTGCCCCAGTAGTTACGAAAACAATTGATGTGTCACTGTTAAGCCTTGTGGAAGACGTTTCACAGATTAGCAAGTTTGATTGGTGTCAATATGTTTTGGACAAATTATGTGAGGGTGTATCGAGGTATAAGAATCAAAAAAAGAATTCAAAGAACTGTAGTAGATGTGTGATGGTGTTGATGATTGCTTACCTTCACAGATTTCCATTTCAAGGGGTGAAAGAATCAACTGTTCTCCCTTTGATTAATCATTGGAATGCTGAAAAATTCAAAGTGAGGATTGATTCTGAAGCGAAAGTTGGTTGGAGAAAATTAATTTTTTATGGACAGCATGTTTATCCTATAAGTAGAGTTGAAGACGATTTTGTGGAGGAAGTACCCAGTGAGTTTGAGGAAGATTATATTCCGTTAAGGATTGAAAGTGCCGTAAAGGAAAGAAATGTAGAGTCAAGCAATGTAAGTACTGTCACTATTGATTACTATTGATTACTTACACTGGTACTTTGAATTTCTTATACTGGCACTATTGATTACTTACACTGGCAAAATGAATAACATGTACTGGCACTTAAAATACACACACTGGCACAAATTTTTTGTTGCTCTAGCACTATTGATTACTTGGACTGGCACAATTGCAATCTGAAACTGACACAATTGAACTCATTCTTACTATTTTTCATTGATGTAGGCTGCTAAGGAGTCATGGAATATATTGAGGAAGGACCTTGATAATGATGTCCATGTACACATTGAAAGACTTAAATGTATCAAGAATGATAAGGAAAACAATGCAGCAGATGAGACGGTGAAAGAGAAAGTGAATGAGGGGAAGGGGGAGAAAGTAGAAGATGATATTTTTAACGATGAATATTTTTCTGAGATTGACAATATTGTTTCAGACATTTTGAAAACAACAAAAGCTGATATGGTAAAAAAAGAAAAGGTTCAATTCCATCATTTGACCTTTTATCTCAGGTATTTGATGAGGAAAGAAGAGAACATACAGAGCAGAAAGAACAGCAATTAAATGAGATTTTGCGGGAGATAGTGTTGGGTTTTATGGGTCCATGCGCAGCGGAATTAAGCATCTAATTAACACAAAACCCAAGAGCCTAGGATCCGTTCTATACAATTAAATTGAAACCTATGAGATAGAAATAACCAACCTTGAACGCTTTCCGTTCTTGAGCTATCGAACGATTTGATTATGTGATTTCGAATCACAAACTTCGTTCTTCAGATTGCTTGAACTCTAGGCCTTGATCGATGAACGAGCGAAGACCCTCTTTCGGTATCCACACCTTTGAATGAACCAAGAAAAGCTTCTTGAAGATTGCTAGATCTCTTAAACCTATGAAGAATATTGAGAGTATATGTTGTGAATTTCTTTTCAGAATTTCGGCTAGCTTTTTAGGGCTGACAGAATGTTATATTTATACTACTTTAGCATCAATATTTGTTTCCTAATCAAATTAGGAAACCAGTCCAAAAATACCTCTATGATCTTAGAGTGTCGCACGACCAGACGAGTCCCATGGACTAGTTCTGTCGCGCGATACTTTAAGTCACATCAGGTTTCTCTCAATCATTCTTCATCTGGTTTATTCAATTCATTCTAGTTGTGTGTGACCCAATAGGATTACATTATGTTAGCAATGAGCTCGATCATATCGACTCTCATAAGACATAAGCGGACTCTAGCAAGCCATTATGTCTACCCAAATAATGTAACGTAAGAGTTCACGTTTCCAATGGTACACTTCCATTTCTCCCTTTGTCTTACGATGTTATATTGAACACAAGTCATGGTCCTCGTCAACTTGTCTTTGTTCAATGCTTTCTCGATTCCGAGTATAATGATAATTCCAATCACATTGGGGTATGGCCATACACTTTCAGCATTATCACTCATCGAGGGGCCCAAGCAAAACATCTCTCTTTTTTTTTAGGGACAAATTCCATCTTGACTTATCATACTTCCCATCATGAATCCAATCATGCCAAAATTAGCCTTTATAAATATCGTGTTAAGATATCGTTTGACTAAAATCAAACATGACTTTTATCATATGTAAGGTCATGATAATCTCAGGTCTAGGGACTAAATGAAGTGATCATATGTGATTTAATTATGACATTTGACCATGACATAAATCTCATACGGGTCAAGTCTAGTCACTTATTCTCTAACAAGTACCCATAAATTTAATGTGCATCTCTATGCATATAATCATCATATGATTATCCATTAACATTTATACTAATTATTCTCTTAATAATTAGGGACGGAGATTATTACAGACAAATATGCAAAACATATAATAATCAAATGATAAACCTCTCATATAATAATAAATAATGTCAACACATAAGTCTATCAACTATAGGCCTAGGGCATAACACTAACAGATAGATGATGATGATGATGAACAAATTGATAGAGATGTTGAAAATATTATTGCGAATATAAATGAGAGCAGCTTTAGGAGTTGTTAAGAGATGTTGAACGTAGGGTGCACACTGGATTGTGGAGAAGCTAACGAGGAAGTTGTATACTGTTCTCGATTTATGATTACCAACGCTGATGTTTTGCGATCGATGTTGAAGTTGAGAAAGGAGGCTGTTGACATGTGCATGTCTACACACTTTTCAAGAAATCTTAAGGAGTAAGCTATAAATTTATCAATACCCAAACAATGACACCTTTTATGAATGTATACACTTGTACGTAAAAGCATTTACTAATTTATTTTTCTTTTATAGCAATTGCCATCCTATTTACACAATGTTTCATAGCTTAACGCTTGAAGATATATTGAGCTTGGATGAAGACACGGAAATAACTCAAATACTATCGATTGTTGGGCTATACTTCTTAATAATATGGAGCGAAGTCTGGTAGAATGAAGAAGTTTATGTTTGGGCTTAGTCATTGTGTAAGTTCTTTATCTATGATGCTAGTACATTCAAAAATTATACTCCCTCCGTCCCGGCCGACTTAGGACTTTTTGCCATTTTGGGCATCCCACCCGACTTAGGACGACCCAAAATGGAAACCTTAAATCACTATTCTCTCCACTCATTCTCTCTCCTACATTATTTTAATACTCACAACACCATTATAATTTACTATTCCCTCCACTCATTCTCTCTCCTATTTTTAAATTACACTCACAACATTTACCTTTTCCTTAATCCCCGTGCCATTTCAAAAAATCCTAAGTCGGCCGGGACGGAGGGAGTATTATCTATGATTGTTTGTTAATTAAATTATATTTGTGTGCATTTTTAAATTTGATGTTATTAATGTGTTATACAGGCTGCTTGGATTCAACGTACAATGAAGAGTTCTGCCGATGTTATATCAAAAGCTGGGAAAGAAATCACTAATTGTTTAAAACATTGGATTGATCTTAATTTTAATGATGCTGAGGAAGCTGATTTGAATGAAGTTAAATTGATATGCATTGTCATTTTATACATGCATGTACTGGCACTTATTAATCAATACATTGGTATAAAAGATCATTTGCACTGGCAGTAGGAAACAATTGATGTTGGCACTGTGAAAATATAATACTGGCACTTTCAAACAATTGATGCTGGTACTTTCAAACCCTGATGCTGGCACTTATTTTCTCGCAGTTCTTCTTGCCCTGCCATAGAGGTGACAACAATAGTGGCCATTACACACTTTTTGTTGTTAATACTGAGAGTCAATCAATTCAGTATCTTGACAACTTGCCAATGAATGATTGGAAGAGACAGAATGTGCCAAAACTTGCTCATAACATGGTAATATTATTTATTGAATTGTTTTTTTTTCTGTTATTTTTTTTACCAAAACTTCCATATTAATTTTGCTATTTTTTTTTTTTTGCAGCAAGTACCCTTCAAACACTTCTTAAATCACATAAATCATTCAAGTGCTGCAAATATATCGAAGCTTCAGTTTGAGCATATGGAAGTTGAATGGATTTTGAAAGAAAATTGTGGTAATAATGACTGTGGAGTATATATAATGGCTGAAATGAGACAATTTAATGGCGCAATTTACTCATGCCCTGAGTTGTGTGATAATTCATCAAGAGTGCGTATGAGGGCCGAGATTCTAGCAAGCTTACTTCTCTGTGATATTAATACTGAACGGAATCATTTACTGATTCAGTTAGGGTTGTTTTCAAGCGATAAAAGAGAAGCCTTGAAGAAGAATGAAGAAGAAGAAGAAAAGAAAAGGAAAGAAGAAGAAGAAGAAAAAAAGAAAGAAGAAGAAAAGAAAAGAAAAGAAAGGAAGAAGAAAAAAAAAGAAAGAGGTAGAAAAGAAGAAAAAATTAGATGATGATAAGAGGGCTGGGAAGAAGTATGAAACTAGGAAAGCAACAACAAAACAATGAATTAGTTTCAATACTTCTTCAATTAGAATTGTTTGTATTTGAATTATTGTTTTTTATAAGTGAATTAGTGTTATTTTAAATATTTTTATTGATGCAATGTTGGTACTATTGAAAAACAACACTGGCACATTTAAACAATTATACTGGCACTTTGTTACATTGATACTGGCATTTCTATACACTGATGCTGGCACTTTATAATATTGTATTACAAAACCAGTGTACACAACCAGGCCTGACACATTCAATAACAAACACTGGCACTTCAAAACCTGTGTACTGGCAATATATTTAATAAATGTAACTGTGCCTTCACTGGTTCATCAAATAATAAACACTGGCACATTTAAACAATGATACTGGCATTTTGTTACATTGATGCTGGTATTTTTATATACTGAAGCTGGCACTGTTAATATTAAACTACAAAACCAGTGTACACAACCAGGCCTGGCACATTCAATAACAAAGACTGGCACTACAAAACATGTGTACTGGCAATATATTTAATAAACAGAACAAGGCATCACTGGTACTTCTAATATTAAACACTAGCACATTCAATAACAAACACTGCATATTTAATATCAAAAACTGGCACTACTTAAAAAATTATAATACAATCAGTTGTAACAGTGTGAAAACAATAAAGCTTGGTTACAAAAATATCAAATCAAGTGTTCATTTGGGGTCTTCGAACCATACTCATTAGTAATTGGTTTTCTCTGTTCAAACTTTGTTTTAGCTTTTCTTTTTCTACCTTTTGTATCTGCACGTACAAGATCCGTCACTGTAGGTGCACTGAATGTTGTGCTTGTTGAAGCACTATTATTTTCACTTGTTGTTGATCCAACACCTTGTACTTTTCGGGAGAGTATTTCTTATACTAGCAATGTATCTCTATTAAACCCATCTTCTAGAATTCTTCTTGCATCACTGTTTTCATGGCATGTCATCATTAAATCGTAGTACTTTCTCGCCATTTGTTGTTTCTAAGGAATTGAATTGTGTTGCTCAGTTGGAGTAGTAGATATACCTTGGTAAGTTTTATTCCATACATTTTATTTGGCTGTCTTTGTCCACCTTTTTTGAATGTACTCTTCCGGTATCCGATCAATATTTGTCAAGTTGAGAACCTTAATGCAATGAAAGCACAACCAACCGACCTCACTAAAATGATTGCATGTATAGTTGACAGTTATCTTTTCATTATTTCATGAGAAAAGTACCCTTTCAAACTTTTTTGGATGGTTCTCATGAGCAACATCAAACAACTTGTTGTTTTCATCTAAGCAAAAGCCAATATTAAACTTTGCAGCAAAAGCTGCCTTGACCTCATTCTTAAAAAATCTGAATATTTCCTCCGTGTAAACCTCCGTCTTATTAAAGCTCCATGTATTTCTATGCGAGGCTTTGAGTTTATTGAATCAAATTCCTTTCGTTGCTCCATACTTCTCCAACGTTTTACCATCTCATTGAATATATCAAAGAATTGTGTTAGGGACGTGCTTCTATTTGCTTTGAAACATATGGCATGATTTGTGCTCTCACTTCTCTGTGAAGATAATATGCCAGCTGAGAAGAAATCTTTACTCAATGTTGTACACCATTTCTCTCTTAAGCTATATAAACGATTGAACCATCTGTTCTCAAGAAGGTTATATTTTTCTAGCATTGAATGCCAACAATTTTCAAACTCAGATTCATCACTACATCCTCTCAAGCAATTATTGAATTCCTTTTTAAATTCTTCATCTGTCTTTAGTTGTCCAAAGTGCGCTATAGCATTTTGTTGAATGTGCCACAAACATAACATATGTCTTGTTCTTCCCTCAAAAACCTGTCAATAATTTATAATATAGTCAAACACTATAAAAGAATAACACTATTATAAATACAAGTGCATATAAATCTAACACTGGTACATTATAACACATGAACTGGCACTTACTAACACAAGTACTGGCACTGTCTAAAACATGAACTGACACTTACTAAGACAAGTACTAGCACTGTCTAAAACATATACTGGCACTTACTAACACAAGTACTGGCACTGTCTAAAACATGAACTGGCACATAGTAACACATGCAATGGCACATATAAAAAGCTGTTACAAATCACCTACTATTAAATTAACAGTAACATAGTAAAAAAACAATAAATGAAACATTGGAAATAAAATAAAAGTTACCTCTTCAATCGCTTTCGACATTGCAAAGTCTTGATCGGTGAAAATTGTTTTTGGTTCTTTACCACCCATTGATTTTACAAATTCTTTGAGAAGCCAAGCAAATGTTTCTGTCTTTTCATTTGTTAAGAAAGCACAACCAGACATCACAGTGTTCCAATGGTTTTCACCCCAACTATTGGTGCACAAATCAAATTGTATTTATTTGTGTCATAAGTTGTATCAAACACAACAACATCCCCATACAATTCATAATCCTCCCTCATCATACCATCTCTCCAAAACAAAATACTGAGTCTACTTTCTTCCTCAAACTGCATTTTGAAGTAGAATCCTTTATCCTGAATTTGGCTAAGTCTATCAACTACAGTTTGTGCATCGCCCATTTCTATTTTTTCCATTCTCAATCTCTGTACAAAGTTAATATGATCTCTTCTTGTATGCCCAACATATTCTTTCCCACTAGCTGTTTTTGCCAAAACATTAAATCCATCAGTTGGCTTGATGCCAGCTTCTTCAAATTGCTCTATTATTTTTCCTGTAGCTTCTGATATCGACCTCTCGCTACGCTTGAAGTGGTTCCATTCTGGTCTTGTCATCTCATGGTTGTGTTCAGTTTCGTGCCGTGCAACCACATACAAGTCTTCCTTAATTAACAATTTTACACTCATAAGAGCCTGACAACCTGTCCTTTTAGAAGGGGCTTTCTTTTTTCTCAATTTCCTCTTTGGGTTTTCAATTCTTTCCAATGGAGATGGAATCTCTACTTCAACGACTTCTATTGGAGCTGGAACATCAATTTCATTTCCTTTTTGTGTGTATCCTTGGCATGAACACATAAAATATTTATCTATTGGCCTTGATGTTTTCTTAGAGACACGCGAGGTTGTCATTTTAACACTGAATCCCAATGCATTGGAATGATCCTTGTACAATTGATACAGTACTTCCCATGTCTTTGCTTTTATACCTAGCAGTGATGAAGTAATATCAATATGGCTTGCTGCAAATAAAAATAAAAAATTAGATTGGCAATAACGTTGAAAAAACATATGCTAGCATATTATATTGGAAATACTAGTACTTCAAATAAGTAATACTGGCACTCCAAATAACACTCACTGGCACTTCAAACAACAAAGTAAAACTGACAATCCAAATAACACTCACTGGACAATATATTAAAAAACACTGGCACATTCAAAAATTAAAACTGACACTTCAAACCACACTAACTGGCACTTCAATAACAAGACAGTGGCTGAAGCTACAAATAAGTAAGACTGGCACTCCAAATAACACAAACTGATACTTAAAATAAGTAATACTGGCACTCATAATAACACAAACTGGCACTTCAAACAACATTCACTGGATATTATATTTATTGAGGAAGTATATTCCGTGGAATATACCTCCTTCAACAGTAATATATAATGATAAGTTTGCTTGTCTTTAATGGTCAAAAAAGCATTCAAACTTACCATTGAATTCCTAGAGTAATAAATGTGTACAGTTGGTAAGTGCATTGAATTCATTGACCAACTTTTTTGACCGGTTTAAAGTACTCAGCCTATATAAATCTGTCCAATTTTGTTGGTTTATATATATCAAGTTCAAGAAAAATTCTACCTTTAATAATTTATATTGTGTTTTTATTATTATTATTATTTACATGATGAACAAAGGCAAGGGAAATTCTAGTGAGCCAACTTTGGGTGATTCAAATGATGACAAAAGTTGGAAAATATACATGGTGTGCTACCAAAAATTCCTCTATGGTCATCTTATTGTTTTGCAGCCTTCTTCTGGAAATGGAACTCCCTCATTTCGTTGTCCATTGGAGCCATGTAAGGGACGCAATTGTAGGGATAAGGATTATGTGGGGATAGTCAATCATGCTCATGAGTTTGGCAACACTCACAATATTGATGAAGCTGCTAGGATTCACCACAAGGCATTGGAAATGTATTTGGAATGTATTTTGAATGAATATGATCCAAAATACAAATTGAATGACAACGTTGGCGATGATGGTGCAAGTGGTAGTGGTAGTGTTTAATGGTAGTAAATTCTGTTTTTAATATTGTTGTCTTTGATGTATTGTAATATAGGTGGTGTATTGTTATCTGAATGTGCTTCAAATAAGTAATACTGGCACTCCAAATAACACTCACTGGCACTTTAAACAACAAAGTAAAACTGAAAATCCAAATAACACTCACTGGACAACAATATAAAAAACACCGGTACATTCAAAAATTAAAACTGGCACTTCAAACCACACTAACTGGCACTCAATAACAAGACAGTGGCTGAAGCTACAAATAAAAAACACAACAAGGCCTGGCACATTCAATATCAAACACTGGCACTACATAACCTGTGTACTCGCAATATATTAAATAAATTGAACCATGCCATCATTGGTACTTCAAATATTAAACACTGGCACATTCAATAACAAACACTGGCATATTCAATATTAAACACTTGCACATTCAATAACAAACACTGGCATATTCAATATCAAAAACTGGCACTACTTAAAAAATATTAAACACTGGTACATTCAAATAATAAGTACTGGAAAGATACACATAAAGAGGAAATGAAATTGATGCTCCTAAATAACACAAACTGGCACTTCAAACAACATTCACTGGAATACTAATGGTGGTCTGTCATATACTTGTTTAGAGCCAGGTGGGAAAACATATCTCTCTCTCTCCATAAGCTTTAGATGCCCCACGATCCTTGGCATGCACCAGAATAGAATCCCATGTCCATGATGACTTCCTGCTGTTCTTGAGGTAGCAGAATGGGAAGTGGAGTTCACCTGACCTATTCCTCAAACTATAAGATCCCTCCTTAATATCTTCTAAGACATCTGAAATTTTTTTAGCAGCTCTTTCTTCTTCATAATCTTCAACCTTTTGCTCGACTTGACTGACCTACTCGTACTCATATCACGTAATTGATTGCTTTTTGAGTTGTAGATGAAATTTAGAAATAAAAAAGAAGTGAAGTTCTAACTTATTTATACTGATAAAATGGAGTTAACTATTGAATCCGTGTGGTATCAGTTGAAATTTGGCACTATTGCTTATGGACAAAATGGAACAGTACTAGTTGGGATTACTATTGAATCCGTGTCTGTTTTTTTATTACTCAACTTGGAACACCTGTCCTAGTGCATGCATTTGAATTTGGCACTACTGCTTATGGACATGTGTCAATGAATTCAATGCATTTACCATTACAGACAAACTTATCACTATTTCACCATTAAAGACAAACTTATCAATTGTACACATTTTTCCAGGTATTTGAAGGAAGAACTGGCACTTCAATAACAAGATATTGGCTGAAGCTACAAATAGGTAACACTGGCACTCGAAATAACACAAACTGGTACTTCAAATAAATAATACTGGCACTCTAAAGAACACAAACTGGCACTTCAATCAACAAAGTATCAATGACACTATAAACAACACTCACTGGACAATATTATAAAAAACACTGGCATATTCAAAAATTAAAACTGGTACTTCAAACCCACTAAATGGCACTTCAATAACAACAAAGTGGCTGAAGCTACAAATAAGTAACACTGGTACTTCAAATAAGTAATACTGGCACTCTAAATAATATAAACTGGCACTTCAATCAACAAAGTATCATTGACACTATCAAAAAACAGTCACTGGACAATATTATAAAAAACACTTGCACATTCAAAAATTAAAACTGGCACTTCAAACCACACTAACTAGTACTTCAATAACAAAAAAGTGGCTGAAGCTACAAATAAGTAAGACTGGCACTCCAAATAACACAAACTGGTACTTAAAATAAGTAATACTGGCACTCATAATAACACAAACTGGCAAATTAAAAAAATAAAATTGGCACTTCAAACTACACTAACTGGCAAATATAATAACAAAAACTGGCAAAATCACTGGTACATATTATAAAAAAATTGGTATTGGAAAGACAATCAAAACCAATGTACTAGCATTATATATAAAAAAACTGGCATTATGAAATTGACTTACCTGTATCGTGATTATCATCAACATCGTGTAGAATTCGATCAATTACAGTAGCATTATCTCCAGTTTCATCTTCGTGCTGAATTCGATCAATTACAGTAGCATTATTTCCAGTTTCATCTTCAAAATCATGTAAGCCCATCTTAACCTAATCAAAAATCGCCAGTATGGAATAAAATAATTAGGAATGATTGTAAATATATGAATTCATAGTCTATAATTGACACTGGATCATATATTACCTAAATTGTCTGAAACGGAATGCTTTTCGATTGAATTTTGATTTAGCTCGATGAATTTCTCTGTTGCGGCGTCGTAACTCTGTGTTTTACTGTGTGTGACTGTGTGTTCGTTTGGATTTGAGTTGACAAAAGACGGTTCAATTTTGTTACTGAACCGGTCTCCGGTTCAATACGCGTATCATAAGTTTAAACCGGATCCAAAAACTAGTTTTTTCATAATGTTATGAAAAAACTAGTTTTTCGTAAGAGCAACTCTATTTTTATTATTAATTCACAAACAATGTTCAAAATTAAATTTTGGAAAAAGTGCACCAAAGTTGGTCTTATAAAAAATTAATATTTTTTAAAGTTTAAGAAAAAAATATTTTTATACTGCCATTTAATAATACAGTCACTGACATTCTTTTTCACTAACATTTTTTTTATATTAACACTGACACTTTTTTACCCTACACTGCCACTCTTTTATACTGATACTTAATAATACATGTACTGACATTCTTTTACACTGGCATTTTTTTACACTAACACTAACACTTTTTTACACTAATATTGTCACTTTTTTACACTAACACTAGCACTTTTTTACACTAACACTGACATTGTTTTACACTGACACTTAATAATACATACACTGGCACTATTTGCACTGACTTTTTTTTATACTAACAATGACACTTTTTTACACTGTTACTTAAAATACATGCAATGACACTTTTTACATTAGCATTTTTTACACTAAAACTGGCAATTTTTTAAACTAATACTTAATAATACGTGCACTGCTACTCTTTATACTGACATTTTTTTATACTAACACTAACCCTTTTTTACATTAACACCGATACTCTTTTACACTGGTACTAACCGGTAATTTATTATACACTCACCGGCACTTTATTACACATTCACCGGCACTCTCTTAAACATTAACTGATACACAAGTTTTATGAAAATAAAAGAGGGAAGTTGCAACCACTAGCCTCTGACTACCGCCAAACCAAACCTTGATTCTCTCTTTCTCTCTCCTCTCATTTTCAGTTCCAATCCAAATTGCATTTCCACATGTGAATCAATTCTCATTAGCTTCTGAATTACAGTTAATACTTGGAGTTTGTTTACACTGGTTGAAGATTTGATTTGAAATGTGTGAAATTCATTGATGGAATTTCACAAACGATTATGGCTTCTGATGAGGACAATGTTGCCCCTGTCTATAAATTGGAAGAGGTTTGCGACCTTCTCCGTTCTTTCCGCCGATGCCTCCGACACGTGCGTTATTCACCTGCGAAATTGTTCGTGAAATCATCATCATTTCCTTACGACGGCTTCACGGGTCCAATTTAGGTATAGAGAAAACTCGCTTTTTCCTAGCTTAAAAAAACACTTTTTTATAAGATTTTGGCCACCAAAATTCACTCAATTATAAATCTTGGTGGGTTTGATCATTATTTCCGTTGCAAACAACACATCCCAACTCATTGTTTTTTGAATCCATAATCACTATCACTAATTTCGTCAGTTCTTTTTCATTAAATGGTCATGTGCATATCATGTGACAAATTTAAGGGGTATTTTTGGTAGTTAACTCTATTAATATTAAAAAGTTGAATTTATTCGAAATAGGTCCCTAACCTATTGTTCTCTTTTCATATTCGTCACTCAACTTCTACTTTTTTCACTTTGGCTATGATGTTTATTTTATTTTTCCAACGAGAAATTATGTCATTAGTTAATCTGATCGTTTATTTCATTGTTAAATTTACTTAAAATATTTATTTTCATAAATACGAAATCCCACCATTACACTCCGCACTACCACCGTCCAACCTAACACCGCCACCGTCTATCACCAACAAAATACCACCATCGTTACCAACAAAATCGATCACCCTCGTTCGACAACCGCCTTTAATTTCAAAAGAATCCATCAAATAGCATATCTTTTCCTAACACATACGCCGACGGAACTTCAATACCTTTACTCGATTTTGGGAACAACTAATCTGAGCATGTAAAACCGAAAAAAAAGATTTCATTCACTAAGAACATGACGGAAGATTTCACTAAGAACAAGAGACATCAATCTCAAACATTTAGGTATAATGGTATAGTGCAACATCAATATTTGAGTTAATTAAACAATAAAAAGCTCAAAAATTGCCCACATATTCAAATAAAGTAGAAATTTTTGTGACAAGATTTTGATTTAACAAATGGTTATTTCAAATTAAATTCAAGAAGAGTACAAATCAATCCAAAGAAAAGCAAGAGGAAGGAGAGACAAATCAAAAGCTAAGGTTATAGAGAGAAGTTAAAATGGCATAGTAATAAAAACGAGTACAGGGGAAGGGGAGAAATTAAGCTTTAAAAGGTGGAAGGAAGCGGCGACGGCCATATGAGTGAGGGATGTGTGGGTTTTGACGAGAGAGAGTAAGAGAGGCATGATTGGGAATGAAGAGGGTGGCGCCAAAGGTGGGTTGGTATGAGAATAATGGTCGATAGGTTGGGATAAAGGTGGCATTAGGTTTAGGAGAGGTAAAGGGACCGGGCATGGAAAAAAGAGGGAGAAGGCGGCTATAAGTGTGAAGAAGAGTAGAGAAGGGAGACGAGGGTTCAGATTTTAGGTTTTGGGGTTTCCTTTTTTTCTTTTTTCAATTTGATCCCTACAATTTATAAATGAAAATTTAAACCCTATAAAATATTATTTGCTTTTTAGAGTGAATTATCTAAAATATCATTTAAAATTTGGTCACATGCGATGCAAATAACCATTTAACGGGAAAAACTTACGGAGTTAGTGACAGTGACTATGGATGCAAAAAATAATGAATTGAATGTGTTGTTTGCAACATAAATGAGTTTAGTGCTCAAACTCACAAAAGACTTATAGTTGAGTGATTTTTGTTGCACTTCTTTCTTAATTTTTTTAATATTCACCCTTCTTCTTTAATTGTTTTGAAGGAAATATCTCCATTATGTTTCATAAATATTTTTATGTTCTTATTTTTACATTATATTTACTCTAATAATAATGTTGCACTTTATTTTTATATTTTTCCAAAAAATTATTTTATTTAGTGCAAAAAATATTATCCCTTTTTTTTTAAAAAAAATAACTATATTGTAATAAGTACAAGCACGTAAAGCATGATTCATAAACTAGTAAAATATATTAATTTTTTGATTAACAATATGCAATATTGTTGCAATATTGTTCAATTGCACAAAATTTAATGCAAGATTTGATACACAATAGAGAGATGAATAGTGATGAATTTGATGATGTAATGCTGAATTTTTTTTGTTACCCAGGTTCTGGACCACAGTACAGCGCTCTCGATCACACGGGGCGGAGGTAAATGCAGCGTGGGATATGCCCTGTATGCACGGTAGTGGTTGCGGCACCTCTTATACTCCCCTGGCCCCAAGGGAGCCCTCCTACAAGGCATTTATACTCTGTCACATCACCAATTGGCCGCTCCAACCGCTCCATGGCCATGACGAGGCATTTACATCACTGCTTTACAACACCAATTGGTACATGCTTATCCAGGCAGCAAGATAAGTCGAACTCCCCATGCCGAGGGTTGCAAGCCCAACAAGGTCTTTGGCTTTTCCTTAAATGCACAATATTGGAAGGAACATTGGAGATGGCATTAGATTAAAAGATGAACGCTTTTCAGAATTTCATATATATTTACAAATAGAAGATGAAGATAGTAATTTATGTGGTCAATGGAAGCATCCTTAGCAAAAAGGGCGGAGATGTAGCTCTTTGATATCATCATCATCGGTTTTTTTTCAAATCAGTTCAATTCATATCGCAATTTCTTTAAAAATCTTCTTCGTCAAATCGGCAATCATACCATTTTGACAAGAAAATTTTGGGGAAGGATATGTTTTCTTTTTAGAAGGGGAAAATAGCACTTTATCAGCCACCAAGTTTACACGAAGTTGCAATTTAGGACCTAATGTTATTTGCCAATTTTTGCAATTTAGTACACTATATTCACACTTTGTTGTATATTCAAAAGCAATTTTTGATGTCCTGTTAAAATACAGAGTGGATGAAAGCGTAAACACGTGCATCTCAGCGTGATTTTAAGGAAGAGGAAAATGGACTTTTCCACCCACGCTTGCCCCCGATTATTATTTTTTCAACCTAATTTAAACTCCACTATGTCAATATGGGGAAAATAGGAACTTAGGACTATGGAAGTATGGTTAAGTCAAAACAAACCCACTCCTCTCTCATCTTCT